>OW679196.1:94744219-95230519 GCA_940337035.1 Agriotes lineatus | reverse complement strand
CTACAAAGATGAATTTAAGTATTAGAATAATATCGAAATTATTAAAATGTATTTGGTAAAGAAATGAAATAGAATTAAAATTCAATTGAATGATGCTATATAAGAACCAGAAATATTCTAACATAATTTAATTATTATCCGAATATAGTGGAGGATTAATGACAAATACCTGTTCAAGAAAGATCATTCAACATAGTGGCTGTTAGATAAATATGATATAGATTATATAGAGTGTTGGACTTTAAAATATATGCTAAACAATGTAATTAAGAAGATAATAATATTTATTAGTATGTAAAATAATTTGGAACAACAAACATGTAATACCCTTGTAAGCGGCTAAATTACTAAAATAAAGCCTTTATAAAAATTATAATCTGTTTGGAATGTAAAGGGTTGTGAATTAAACCAAAAATTTGTGATAAGAAAATTAAAATACAATTTTAAAAGATTTGAAGGTATGGAGATAGTAAGATGAAAGAAAATGGATGTGGGGAGAGTGCCATATGCTATGCAGTTATAATCTACAAAAGCAATTTCTGGAATTGGATGCAGAACTAAGTTTATTGTCAATCAATTACATCATATGATTTGGATAGCAGGGAATGGTTTTTCTGAAAGTGGTTTACATCGAGTTTGTTAGCAGAGTGAGCGTCTTGTGGTGTGGATAGAAGGTTGTTCACCTACTGAAGTTCTAATTCACCAAGTTTGTTATTGAAGTCACATCTTGTAACTTGCATCTAGTCGAGGTTTGTCAAGGTTTGGAAGGAACACGTGGAAGACGTTTGCTGCTGATCAGTTTTTGATGGTTCTGTTGGACAAAGGTGGTAGGTGCCTTGCTGTGTTTGGCTGGGAAGTCTTTGCGCTTCCTGGTGTTTTTTTGAGTTCGTACTGGAATTTGTCTCGACGTTGGGAGATCTCTGTGAGGCTACCGGATGCGTTTAGCTTGGTAAAGGAAAGTATCGAGGTCGATGGACAGGTGATAGACTACAGGTATTTATGTAACAACTGAAAGAAAAATATAGAAAGAGTGAAGTGATGTAATCATAAAGAGTGGAGTACTTACTATTTAATATTTGTTGAATGACAGACAAGTAATGTAACGAGGAGGTATTTGTAATTGATTTTGCACTTCCATAATTTGAAGTGACATTGACAGACATACGAGTTGTCACGAAATAAAAGAATGAATTTTCAAAAACAAAGGCAGTCTAGATTATGAGCGAATCCGATTTGTGTTTCAGTTAAGAGTAAATGTTTTCTACCGGAGCTAGATATATAATAATATTGATAATCCATAAGTTATGAAAGGGCAAATGAGATACTATAATTCATCTTAGAGAATTGAATGAAAATAAACTAAGGTATAATAAAAGTCAGACGTAATAGCTAAAGAATAATAAATATTGTTATAACATAAAACCATTTACATACATAAAGACCATTATGACATAGTCAATTACAACAATATTTTCGAATCGTAACAACTATTTGTTTTCCAACTATCCAATTTTACATATTCTGCTTTTGTGTTTGTCACACTTCTTCTTTAATTTCAGTTGTAGCAGTACAGTTTGCCAGCTTTGTTGCATTTTGTTTGGAAAATCATCAATGAAATTTTTAAGATCAGATTGAAACTACTTTCTATTACGTTGAAATTACCTATAGAGCAGGTTGTCTTTCTCTGCTTGTCTCTGTATCCCTGGGCGTCACTGCATTATTTGTACTGTCTACCAGTTATCGCTTATTCGTGCTAGGTGTATTGCCCAGTTCCACTTCCTGCTTGCATCCTTTCAAGTATGGCAAGGCATTTGGTTTATTGTCTAATCCATTTGTTTTTTATCAATTAGCTTAATCCCGGAAATAAGCCCCCTTTCGACCCTCCGCCCCAGAATCGGTGCTAGTTGCTGCTGTTGCACACTTTCAGAGTCTTAAGAAACTCGTTTTGCTGAACGAAAATTATTGATGATATTCGGCTTGTGCTTGCCTACTTACTGATATCAGCAAGTTGCCCTTTTGGTAAGCTATCTTTTCCCCTCCTCCCCCCCCCCCCCGCTACTTATGCTAGATTTCAGCACAAGAAATGCATTATAATAATTTTAATGTAATTGCGTCACGACCAACCATACAAAATAAGCAAAAACATCTTTACATTTAGAGCTTGGCGCTCTATCCTCGCAGATTTTTCTCCTACAACGAATGAAATTAATCTAAACGGCGCAGTTGGATCAGTTTTGCTGCCACTCGAAAGTATGAAAGTTAGTTTTGCCATCCGTCTTTCTTACGCTATCGCAGAAGACTTCCAAGCGACACAAACTTGGGCGACATTAATCATTGGCGCTAAGCGTATCGGAGATGTGAATATTAAGTCTCTTCATTTTTAAAGCGCCTGGAAGTGAATCCGAGGTGCGTCACGTCCTCCAAGCAAAGCCAAAGTATAAAGACCCACTACTTCACATATAAAAACAGCGAAAGTCAAGGTAGTAGCAATATTTTCCATAAAGCTGGGGCAAAGTAGCACTTTGTGAATAAGTTAGGGGTTCATTTAGGACGTCAACGATTTGCACTACACTTGGGGTGTTACATTCTCATAAAAGCTGCTGGCGGATCCCAGCTCATTTTTAATTCAAAGCACAAATAGAAAGATTTCTGAAAATTGAGATTTAAATTTTTACATCAAATACTGCGTTTAAAATGCGGCTTTAGTTACGCACAGAAGGCCTCTTCCGGGTTTTCGGTGAGATTAGCGTCTGTGGTTCGAATAAAAAAGAAAAGCCGAGAGCTCTCAGCCCTTTCGTAAGCATTAAATGAAATATAAAACAAATTTTGCCACTGAATTTTCTGATTCCTCTTTCACCGATTTTTTAGTTCGCTAGTTTTTTCATAGGCGAAATCTCCTTTTGGTTTGAATACGCCCTCCCTTCAAACTCAAAGATTGCACGAGTTTAGAAAGTTGTATCAGCGTTTTGTGCTGGATTGCTTATCAAATATTTATAGAGGCTTTCAGACAAGCTACTTTGGAAAATACTACACCAAGAGGAGGCTCAAGTAACGCAAGCGGGAGGCTTTTCAGACTCGATTACGGTGACAAAAGTAAATAGAAATTCATTTATAATGCAGGCGTAATGAATTGAGGCGAAATTGATTTCGAAACGTTAAGCTTTTATAAGCTCTTTAAAGTAAAAATTTCCCTGGAGGAACAATCAAGAAAAGAAAGCGATTCTGCTTAATTGGCCTCGTTTGTCCTATATCTCGCTTTAGTTTTAATTTTAATTAATAAAGATCCTGTAACTGGTATTAATTTCGCTAATTACTCTCATTCTTCTGTAGCGAATTTTGTTAATCTAACTTCAAAAATTGTATTCGCCTGCAGCTATCATTTGTCTCCTACATTATAAAGGCTACATATTTTTTCATAAAATGAAAGAAATCTTCACCTAAAATAAATTTTATCGTTATGCCTTTTAAGTAGTAGAATGCAATGCAAATTTGTAATAATCCTCCTCGTGTTTGTAAATGCTGTATTTCGTATCTGAAGTCATTATACGAAAGAGTGGTAGTGCATGCTTGAATTTATTATGTTACTTTTCAAATATAGATTTACTAACAGTGTGTAGTCTAGCTAAAATGGGAGAAATAAACATAAGTGATTTGTATTCGAATTCGGTCAGTTTGTACTGAGTAGATTGTAATACAGTTTTACTGAAAATTAAATCAGTTTCTTGAATAACTAAAATATACTGCAATATTTTGCTTATAAAATTAGATATTTAAATAAAAAAACTGTTATTCGTATAAAAATTACTTACAATAATAAGGTTGCTGAAAATGTCCTTTTTCTAAGTCGGATTGACTTATACTTAAGATATATTTGGTTATGCACTCTTTCTATATATTTTTTATCTGGTATAATAATTGACTATGATTAACTACATTTCAAGAGTCTAGCTCCACTAGTCGATGATTTTAACATGACATTTTTCCCAAGCCCGTGCATTTAAATCTTTCACGTTCAAAGTTATTTTTTGTTCAATTAAATCGGCTATGTTGCCTTTTTAACTAAATTACTTTTTGAGAGCACATCAAATACTCCACCTCAAAAGACCCAACGGGTCTCCTTTTCCGCTACTTTAGGTAATTATTCATCAGTTATTAAATGGTTTACCATTTTCATCGATTTAATGAAATAACCCTATTCTTACAAAAACCAGACACCTTATATTTCAATTAAAGGATTTTCTATTCTTTAAAACTTTATTTTAATTATAAGACATGTTATATACTGCTCCACAAATGAACTGGACCATTTGTATAATTATGTTGGTGCAATTTTTAAAAATATTTTCCAAAGGACAGTCAGCATTTTTGGTTTCTTTTCATAATTTAGTTTATATATAAATTTTGAATTTTCCCAAATTTTGATAGCACATTGCATACAAAGTATGCCAAATCATTGCCAAGTCTTGCACTATCTTCTCACCTTCACGCATTTTTTTTGTTTTTCGGTTAAGTTGAGTTGAATTGTCTATTTGGTCTATGGTATTATAGTTTCACACAGACTTTCTATAATTCCTTTCCACTCCCTCTTATTATGCGCTACGGTTTTTAGTTCACTCCACGTTTTGTTTATTAGCCCGCACTCTGTCGTTATATTTCTTTTCCATGTTATTGTTGGGCTCCCTTGTTTCCGTTTCCCCTTAATATTAAAGTCCAGTGCTTGTTTTGTAATATCCGTGTTCGGCTTCCTTAATGTGTGGCCTATCCAACCCCATTTTCTTCTTGCAATATATTTCTCGATGGGTTCCTGGTTTGTGCGCTGCCACAATTCTTCGTTTGAGATTCTGTTTTGCCAGTATACACCTATAATTCTTCTGAGGCACTTGTTTATTACTACTTGTATTTGTTTAAGTTCTTTTTTATTAAATGATCAGGTCTCACTTGCATATAATAGGGTACTTTTAACATTTGTATCTAAGATACGCATCTTTGTTCTCAAAGAGATCTCTTTGGAGTTCCAGACTTTCCTCAACCTGCCGAACGCATTTTGCGCTTTGCCTATTCTTCTTTCTATATCTTTCTGGCATCCTCCACTATCATCAATTACACTACCTAGGTAAACGAATTCGTGTACATTCTCGATAGGTTTTCCATCCAGCCTAATCGCGTCTATATTATTCGTGTTAATTCTCAATATTTTCGTGTTTCCAGTGTTTATTTTAATTCCGATTTTAGCCACTTCGTCTTTAAGTTTGTAAATTTTTTGTTGCATGTGATTAAGTCTTTCGGTTATGAGGCACATGTCATCGGCAAATTCTAAATCTTCTAATACCTTTCCGAACCTCCATGCTAGTCCTTTCCTATTATCAGTTACTTTCTTCATAACCCAATCAGCAGCAATCAGGAATAAAATCGGTGAGAGAATGCAACCTTGTCGCACTCCACATTCAATATTTATTGGTTCTGACACCCCCCCACTGTGTTCGATTGTTGCGCTGAAGTCTTGGTATAATAGTTTTATTATTCGGATAATCTTTTTTGGGATTCCATAGTCTTTGAGGATTTTCCATAACATTGATCTATTTACTTTATCGAATGCTTTCTCAAAATCCACAAAACCAAAGTACATTTCTTTCTGCCATTCCATGCCTTCTTCTATTATTATTCTTAGGGTATAAATTTGGTCTGTGCAGGAACGCCGTTTTCTAAATCGTGCTTGGTTAGGCCTCAGGATATCATCCACCGTATTTTTTATCCTTTCCAGTACTATTCTTGTTAAAATTTTCCTAGTATCACTCAATAGTGTTATTGCTCTCCAGTTTCTGCATTGCGTTTTTTCTCCTGATTTTGGTATCGTGATAATGCGCCCTTTCGTACAATCTGCTGGTAACACTTCTTGCGCCCAAATCTTTCCAAATAAGTGGTAGATAATCTCCGCATTTTCTCTAATTCCAGCTTTTATTAGGTCTCCTGGGGTATTGTCAATGCCAACAGCTTTTCCATTTTTTATTTTGTTAATGGCCCCTATTATCTCCTCTCTTGTCGGTCTCTCTGTATTTATTTCCAGTTCTTCATATTCTTCCACCTCATCTGCTTCCTCCTCCTGCATTAGGTAGTCTTTGTATATTTTTTCGAAATACTCCCTCCACCTATCCAATATCTCCCTTTCCGTCTTTAGTTTATTTCCATTTTTATCTCTTATTTGTGTTGTTCGACCTTCTTTCCGTCCTGTTAATTTATTTGTTAATTTATACAGTGTATTCAGATCGTTTTGTTTTAGTGCTTTTTCTGCTTCATTTGCTATTTCCTCATACTGTATACTTCTGTCTCTCGGCGCACTTCTTTTTACTTGTTTATTTTTTTCTTTATAAATTATCTCTAATACCTCCTTATTATTCTGTGTTTGCTCTCTTAGCAATTTTAGTTTGATCTTTCTTCTTTCCTCTATTTTATCCCACGTTTCTTTTCACATCCACTCTTTAATCGGGTTCTTTTTTATACCTATTATCTCTTTTGCTGTCCCTTTCAGAATTTCTTTATCTTTACTCCATAGTTGCTCAATATTCAGCCCATTCATATCAAGTTCGCCGTATTTTGTCTCCAATTGTCGCTGAAACTCGTTCTGCATATTTATTTTATTTTTTAGCCATTGTGTATTGTACTTGGTTCTTGTTTGCTTTCTTATATTTTGAGCTTTCAGCCTTGTTTTAACCTTCACTCGTACCAACATGTGATCTGATCCTGAGTCGGCACCCCTCATCGCTCTAACGTCCAGAAGGCAATTTTTATACCTCCTGTCTATTGTAACATGATCTATTTGGTTTTTCGTTATTCCATTGGGCGCTGTCCAAGTTACCTTATGGGCTAGTTTGTGTGGGAATATTAGCAAAATATTCAAGGCGCCGAAATCTAAAAACATGTATCCATTTTCATTTCTTTCGCCAACCCCTTCTTTTCCCATTACACTTTGTCTACCTTCATTGTTACTCCCAATCTTGGCATTTAGATCTCCCATTATAATTTTTATGTCTTTCTTATATTTACGTTGTAATTCGTCATATACCTTTTGCAGTTGCTCGTAAAAATTTTCTTTATTTTCTAGTTTGTCCGTGTTCGTTGGTGCATAGACATTAATTAACGTTATATTAAAGAATCTCGCCTTTATTCTTGCTGTAATAATACGTTCTGAGACAGGGTCCCATTCTAATAGACCTTTTTTTTCTCCTTTATTTAACATTAGGGCTACTCCGTATTCATGTTTTGATTGCTCTTCTATTTTTCCGGAATATATGATTGTTGTTCCACATGGTAATCTCATTTCTCCAGATCCTAGCCACCTTGTTTCACTTAGTCCGAGAATTGTAATTTTATATCTTGCCATTTCTTTTGCTATTTGGCTTGCTTTACCCAGTTCGTACATTGTCCTAACATTCCAACATCCTAAGTATATTACCTTCCGTGTATCTAATTCGCCCTTTATTTCGCCTCGGTTTGGTTTGAATTGCCTTATTTCGTCGCGGTCGTCAACTGTTTTTCCTACCTCTCTCTTTTTTGCTTATAAGTTTTTTGGCGCATTGTCAGTATTTGGGTTCCTCTTTGGTTTCTGGTTTGTGTTACTGCATGGGGATCTCTGACTCATAGTTCTGCCTTTTTTCCTTTCGTCATTCTCCCCTTCTCTACAGTATCTTGTTTTAATTGGTCTATTTGTTCTACTGTGTAACTTTTACCAATTACTATTAATTTATTGTGAATCACAGATAGTGCCATTAAGTATGCTTAATATGAGTATACTCTAAAACAAAAACTTTTATATATATTTTTTATGACGTAATGTTACAAATACAATTTTTATGGGTGGTCCAGTTCATTTGTGGGGCAGTATATATTTGGAAAAAAAATCGTTGCTATTTTTTCCCCTTATTTTACTATAGTAATAGCTTTTTATAATTTTATTTTCAAAATTCTTTAAAATTAACCTTCTGGATTATCTTACTTTATACAATATTTTTCATTATTATTCTACCTTATTTATTTTAATATAATTATAAACTTCTAAACTATATAATCATTTGGATTTGGTTTTCACTTTATTTTCCAATTTTAAGTCTATACGACAACTTAAGATATAAACTCTGATATTATCAAACCACCATTCCAACAAAATCAACTGGTGCTTGACCCTTGAATTCACAATTTAACATCAACTGTTTTTTATCATTCTCCAGAAGCTACCATAACAATATGTTATCGCTGTATGCGCAGTAGACTATTTTTGTAATTCTCTGAGCAGTAGTGGCATCCAAATGGGCTTTAGTTCTGCGCTAGCCTGGCTAGTTGGTTCTTCTGCTAGCGCTATGTATGTAGCTTCCTTCAGCTTCCTACGGAACCCTTTTTCCTCTTTAGCTACAATTGATGTGTTATCTCATTGTATGTGGTAGTTTCCGTTCCAGACGTGTTCTGCGATCTTGGATTTGATGGTTTCGTTCTTTCTAATATTTTTGCGTAGAAGGTTTGGTTGGTTGATAACTGCAAAGATAGAAGAAGAAACGGAAGCCTTTATAACAACAACTCCAAATCACGATGTTAATACCAATTAGTATTCTAAAAGGATTATTCACTGAAGGTCGGGCGGAAAGTGCAGCATATGTGAAGTAAAGAATGAATACATAGAACACATTATTCCTAGATGCTCCCGACTATCTAAAAGGGAATAATATCAATCGTTATGACAAAATGTGCCAGTACGTACAGTCGGCGCCTTAGAAATCGGGACGCGTAATATGTTCTTCTAGTCTTTGAAGTATTCTTGCTCCGGTGACTTTATTAATGTGAGATGGTATTTCATAATTGACAAACAATAAACAATCTGACATAACAATTAAAACCATAATAATTGCAACAGCCCAGTTTATACACTTAAAATTACATGCAAAATATATCATAGTAAAGTCTGGTGTCCCGATTTCTAAGCCGCCGACTGTACATACATTTGTCAATCTGTGCGGCATTTGACATTAACACATGGTACCAAGGCCAACCAGAGCTAGTAGTTAACAGATCCATACTGACAGCAAGATACCTACAAATAGACCCGATGTGGTTGTTGAAGGTACTAAAACAAAGATGTGACTAATTATTAATGTGCCTGAGCTCGAAGCATCACAGCAAAGAAAACACCACCTCGGTTGCACAGTGGGTAGGGTGCCGGAACTTTCGATGTGCAGTGGAACGGTACTGGGTCGAGTGGCCATGAGACGTCGGAACACAACTAAAGCCGATCTCTAGTAAAGACTGATCTATGAGATAGGGTAGCAAAACTACACACAAAACATACACACATGTGATTTTGAGGTAGCACAATGGGCCTACCTAGGCGCCACATTAAAAATGTAAACACTGTGAAAGAATATAATATAATATTTATTTGTACATTCAGGGAATAGTGTTTTGTCCATTCTATTCGTATGATCTTCTCGCCGTGTTTTATGAATTTTGCCTTGAATACGCCGACTTTAATTTCACGTCTGATATTTTAATTTGAAATTCTATCTGATAATGTAAAATGATCTAATACATCTCATTTCAGCCAACTGTATTTTTTCTAAATATTTATTAGTGACAACCCGCGTTTCACACCCATATAGAAGCATTGACACAGACATTGTAGAATAGAATTTTCAATTAGCATTTCCTTCCAACGTAAACCTTAGTGTTCCATATGTATTCAGATTTGTTGGTTTTGTTGTCGATGTCGTCATCTTTGCCTTAGGGGACAGCACACCCTAAGTATCTAAAGTGGCTTTTTTGCTCTAAGTATCGATCGTCAATTATAAACTTGTATTACTGGATATTTTTGCTTAGAATGTCATTGCTTTAGTTTTATTTATGGAGATACTTTTAAGGTATTTGATGCAATTTATACATACCTCTTAGTAAATCGTTTGCAAATAGGGTGGTGTTAAGGTAACGTTTTCTTATAAAAGGTATTTCGACTGTTACTTTTTCCTCCTTGTTCGAGAATCGTCTATGTATAAACTAAGAATCTGGGTGATAAATAACACTGGCCGACACGATTTTTGTAACACAGTCCAGCCCATTATTTTTACAATGCTAATACCTTTCTAATTTTAGAAAAAATATTCATAGAGCCCTAATACGTACCATTTTTCAATGGGCTCATTGGACCCTTTTATATTGGCAGGTAGTAAATTTTATGAGGGGCCATTTAAAAGGGGTGCACTTTAAAACCGAAAGATAACCTAAAATGGATTGTTTGCAACATTAAACTTATTCTCTTATTCAGTCTTCTGTTGAATTTCGTATTGAGTGGTCTGTGTAGTTAATAAAGCTTTTTCAACGGCGAAAATGTCAAGTCAAACGCGCCGCAGTTGCAAAAAATCCCCTGACAAGTTTTGTTATAATTGTGGAGAATTTCTTTTGAAGTCACAAGCAAGATCATTTTCGGAAAATGTGAAAAAAGCCTATTTTCTGTATTTTGGTGTTTCAATCGGAGATCAAGACAAGCACTGGGCTCCCCATGTGTGCTGTGTCAGCTGTAGCGTGTTATTGGTAGAGTGGATGAAAGGGAAGAGAAAAAGTATGCCTTTTGCAATTCCAATGGTATGGCGAGAACCTACCAATCATTTAGAAGATTGCTATTTTTGCATGACAAAGGCTGAAGGTTATTCCAGAAAAGAAAAGAGCAAGATCCAATATCCGAATTTGGCTTCTGCCATAAGACCTGTTCCTCACAATTCCGACTTACCAATACCGACTGCGCCTTTAGATTGGCAAGACATTGTTTTGGAAGATAATAACGCATCATCAGGCAGCTCCGAAGAACAGTGTACCGACCCCACTTTTACAACGGGTCCCAGTTCCGGCGAGCCACATTTGACTGTTCAAAGTGAGTTAAATGATTTAGTACGTGATTTGGGGTTGTCAAAGCAACAGTTAGAACTTCTTCGTTCCCGTCTTAAGGAGTGGAACTTACTAGCCAAAGAAACAAAAATTACGACTTTTAGGAAAAGAAATGCTACGTTTTCTGCATTTTACAATGTGGAAAATTCTTTATGTGCGTGTACTGATATCGACGGTTTAATGCAGGAACTCAATATCGAGCATTCTCCCACTGAATGGCAACTATTCATAGACTCATCGAAACATAGTTTAAAAGCTGTGTTATTACATAATGGGAATTTAAAACCAGCTATACCAGTTGCCCATTCACTGACAATGAAAGAAACCTATAAAAATATGCGCATCCTTTTAGATAAAATAAACTACAACCGGTACAAATGGCAGATATGTGGGGATTTAAAAGTTATAGCAATTTTAGTGGGACTTCAAGGAGGATTTACAAAATATTGCTGTTTTCTCTGTTTGTGGGACAGTCGTGCAGTGAATGATCATTACGTAACGAAAACTTGGCCGGAAAGAGTTGAATTTCAACCGGGATCTCAAAATGTTAAGTAGGGGAAGGTGGGGTAAAGTGGACACCCTAATAAATATCTCCTAATAAAAAATAGATTTATTGGTTTTATTGAGTTTGTTTTGTGCTTAAATTGTGGTATAATCATTCATTTACCAATATTATATTTCAAATGCTTATAATGCCAAACACTTTTTGCAATATAAAAATTAAAGTAAACTCTTGCAAAAATTTCACTTTGCCCCGAGGTCGGGGCAAAGTAAGAACTAATATGGGGCAAAGTGAAACTTCTGCGGGGTAAAGTAAAATGAAACAATTTTGACATAGCTTAGGTATATTAATAATAAGATACTAACAAAATATTTTATTGAACGTAAGTACATTTTATTGCTTAATAAGAAAACAAAAACAAACTAATCAAAATAAAGTAAAATTATTCATTCATCTGAAATTTGATTTGACCATGTCGCAGCATTTCAGGATTAAGCAGACGACCGGAGACTTCATTAGCAAATATTTCGCTTTCATCCGGAACCTCAGGGAACACATAAGTATTGAGATTTTGCCTATATTGGCGCATGAACAAAACTGTAATAGTTGCATCATTAGTAGTCTGAACTTTAGCTACAAACATTTTTGTGCTTTTGCTCTTCAGATCGAGAAGTTTAACTTGTAGAAAATCGCCTTCATTTATATCTCCAAAGTTCACTTGCTGAACAAGTAGGCTTTGATGCAAGGGTTTTGATACTTCATCAACTTCTTCTTCATTCCAACTGGATAACGAGTCGTCACATAGATCTTCTTGTACACTGGAATTCGAGCTCGATGATTCTTCAACTACATTCAATTTGCATTTCTTGTTTTTATTTGCCACGGAGAAAACCTTTCGTTTGGCTTTATTTTTCAACTTTGACTGAGAAAGCATAGTACTATGTTCCTTAAGTTCTTTGATGTTGGGTGTAGCAGTTAAGATCATTGTCTTTCCTCGTTTATACTTTCTCCTTGATCTCTCTTTATCAGCTTCTGGAACTGGCATGATATCCTGTGGCGAAAAATAGAGCTGCTGCTGTTGTTGCTCTTCCTGTTGCCTTTCATGAGAGCAACCAGGTAATGGAGATGACTCGGCCATTCCGTGTTGTGAAGAAATGGCTTCAACTATTTCAGGTGTAGATGCTCGTTCTGTGGGAAGCAAAGGAGTGTTACCATCTGCTGCAACTTCTTCTTCGTCACTTCCATTGTTGGCTTCTCTGTTAGTGGTTTCGGCCGGTTCAAATAAGTCGTCAGGGAATATTCCTGGATTATATGGGCAAATTCCTGTATTTTTGAATCCACTCAAGGCGTTTTGTGTGGTTGCAGCCCTTTGGTACGCATTGCCAAATAATTCTCCGCTTTCATGGATCGTAATTGTTTTTCCAGGATTGTTACGCAACCAATTTTTACATTCCTGCCCATAATATGAACTAAGTGGGAACATAAAGGACACATCTAATGGCTGAAGCCGGTGTGATGTGTGTGGTGGAATTACAAGAATATAGACATGATTGTCCTTTGCCATTTGAACAAATTCTAAATTTTTTGTATGCGTACAATGACCGTCGCAGATGAGCATGACAGGTTCTTCTTTTGTCGGCTTGGAATATTTCAGAAAGTGGTTAAACCAAGTTGGAGCAAAAATATGTGATTGCATCCACCCTGTTGGGTGACATTCCACAAGAGACTCGGGGGGCAAACCTTTTTCAAAGAGAGGATTTCTACGCACCCTAGGAAATATTAACAATGGTGGGATGTAAGATCCAGTGGCGTTGTAGCATATTTCGGCGGTAATAAGTGTGCCCCTTTCTGATGAAGATAATACCCCCACTTGTTTCTTCCCTTTCAACGATATAATTTTTCCTGGTTTATTTGGCACAGTCGATATACCTGTCTCGTCGCAGTTGTAAATAGGACTAGGTGGCAATTTGTATTTGTCCATTAACTCTCCAAGCAGTTCAAAAAATTTTCCCACATTAGGTCTATTGAAGGCCGATGCTCGAGCAGCTGACGTTTTTTCTGGTAGACGCATGGAGAGTTGTGGATGTCGATAAAAAAAATCCCTGAACCCAGTCACGTCCAGCCAGACCCGTTTCTCTATCAAAGTTATTAGAAATACCTGTGCAATTTATATAAACGTTAACATAAGAATAACTGACATTGACCATTATACTTAACCATTCCTTGTTGCGTATTGATAAGCAAGAGAACGCAAATCCATTTGGCTCAAACCGAATAGTCGCTTTTCCATCAGCAATATGTATTCTAAGAGTTCGTTTTCTTGCTGCACATTGAATATTGTTCTAAACCGTCCCAATCCCTTTTGGGCAGCTTTTGACACATTTTCTTCGTTACTTTTTGCTCTTCTATACAACGTCGTTTTTGGCACGTTGTATTGTATGGCCGCAGCCTTAATAGTTAAACTCCCTCTCCTTACCTCACCTATGGCCAACTTCATCGACTCTTTCTCCCAAGACTGTTGCGTAGTCTTCCGTTGATATTTGCGTACCATAATAATTCTAATATAGATACCTACAAGAGAATATTAGTATGAATTAATTTGTAGGGGCAAAGTGGATTTTTTCCACGTTGCCCCCATTTGTAGTTTTCACTTTGCCCCACACAGTCTCATTTGTGTAAAGTAGGAAGAGTTAATATTGGGCATTCAAATTTGAAAGTATGATGATGGATTTCTAACTACTCATACCATAACACAAGTGACAAACTAGGGAGGAAAAGATTTTCTTAAATAATATTCAAATTATCTGTTATTTACTTACCAGACAATATTACAACATTTGCACACAATAACAGGTTTCGCCATTTTGTTAGTCACCTGCAGAAAACGCGCCAAAATATTTTTACCGTGAGGTTTGTAGCTATAGTGAATTGTATTAAGTCTATCGTCTAATAGATGGCACCGCCAATTCAAAAATTATTTGAAAATTCCACTTTACCTCCAGGTTCCGCTTTGCCCCCCATTCCCCTATGTGCCCCTTGTATATCCAAAAGATGTCCTTTTGCCTCCACTTCACATTAAACTTGGATTGATGAAAAACTTTGTGAAGGCTATGAATAAAGAGGGTGAAGGATTTAAATACCTAAGACTAGTCTTTCCCCAGTTGACTGACGCCAAATTAAAAGAAGACATTTTTATTGGGCGACAAATTAGAAAATTGCTGGACGATGTTAATTTTATAGAAAAGCTCACCACACAAGAACTTAGAGCCTGGAACTCATTTGTAAGTGTAGTGAGGGGATTTTTAGGCAACAATATGGATGCAAACTATGAACAACTAGTTAATGAACTTTTAGAGTCCTACAAATTGCTTGCTTGCCGAATGTCGTTAAAAATTCACTTTCTCCATTCCCATTTACCATTTTTTCCTGAAAATTTGGGCGCTGTCAGGGACGAGCAGGGTGAAAGATTCCATTAAGATATTAGGACAATGGAAATTCGTTACCAAGGACGATGGGATACAGTCATGATGGGTGATTACTGTTGGTTTTTGAAGAGAGAAGATGTGAATCCCCATAAACGGAAAAAATAGAATTAGTGTGTTTCAAATAAATATTGTTGATGTTAGTTTTTTATTGGATGTTAACCTATTATAAATTATAAGTATAGTCGATATACAGGGTTAA
Organism: Agriotes lineatus; assembly: GCA_940337035.1. Classification (NCBI taxonomy): domain Eukaryota; kingdom Metazoa; phylum Arthropoda; class Insecta; order Coleoptera; family Elateridae; genus Agriotes; species Agriotes lineatus. The sequence goes on along the minus strand of OW679196.1, from coordinate 95,215,416 downwards.
ACAACTTGTAAAATATTTTTTTCAATAAATAATAAATGGTACTGTTCTACATGTACTTTATTTAATGTAACAAGGAAACCTTACGTGTTACAATTTTTTTTGCCATTTTCGTATTTAGATAGGCTCATTCTACTGTAATATGCTATTCAGCTTTATGTTACAACAAAAAAAATTTTTTTTGTCGGCTAGTGTAATTAATATACACCCTTGTCACACGCCTTGATTTGTGGCTATGTATTCATTTTTTTTGTCCTTGTCGTTGTGGTCAATATTTATTGTTTCGATAGAGGCTTTGAACTGCTTTTATTAGATGATTTAGAATCCCCCCTCCCCTTTTTACATAGCCCATAGTTTACTTTTGTTAAACGCATACACAGTCTACCTATGTATAAGAGTAGAGTAAAGACGGTAACCAAGTGGTATGCGAATCAAACAGAAATGTGTATTGTGGTACATAAGTTGAAAAGTGTGGGAACTGCTGCTCTAGGGTAATGGAGGATGTTATCTATGTTACTGGTTGCATGTTATTTCTCTACACATACAGTGTTCTCGTCATACCATAGATTTTAGTACTATTTTTTCCAGGTATTACCGTCAATAACGTTAATTTGTGCGGTGTCTTTTTCTCCATAGCTAACGTATTTCAATGATTTACATGCAAATTCTTGACGTCCATGTATCACTTTCAATTTTATAGCTTTTCCAACTGTTACGGTGTGCTTCTCAAACGGTTGATTTAGCTTCTGCGCATTTGTGTTTGTAGACTTCTCTAGATGTGTGGCTATTTTGTGCTAGGTGTATTTTAAACATTTTTGGTTTCCCTCAAACTGTTTCAACAATTTTGTCTTTTCATGTTTTCAATCCACTTTTTATTAGGATTTTTATATCTTATTACTGAGGGTTCGCATGCAAATTTTTTTGGCTGTCTTAATATGTAACGTGTTATATATTGTCGCCACCCTATGTAAGTAGCTGTTAAGTCCAGTCCGGTAAAGGTAGGTAGCGTATGCTGTCATCTTTTAATAGGTGTAATTTATATGATTGCTGGGAATATATCCTTTTGTCGTTAACTTTAATTTTATACAGTAATTTGGAATACTTATTTTTCCTAATGCGAAATATTGTTCTAATCTAAATCCAGTCCTTGGTATATGAATACGGTCCTTTATAACATACTCCCTGTTAGTCTTAAAACGTGTTACATCGAGACATTTAAGAAATATTTCACATTTATTCTAAAAACGTCCTTTTACGCTCGAAGACTTTCTAACATTTATATTTTAAAATGAATTGGAGTCCGATCAACATAATGTAGTTTCAGTTAGTCTGTAATAAATGTAGGCTGTTGCACACTGTTTCTTTAGCGAAATTCTATTGTTATATTATGCAATTTTGCACTATTTATATATTACATGTAAATATTTTACAATTTAATATTTTTAACTAATCTTTTATTGTAACGTGTCCTATATCATTGTCTGACCGAGAGAACTAATAAATTTAAGAATTACGAATTAAGCTAATGTCATTTCCTCGATAAACATGCACACAATAGTGCAGATTTTCATTAACAAGAATTTAATCAATCAAGCAAACCTCTTGTAGGCCATATACAGTGTGTCCCCGGTATGGTTTGGAAATTTTCAAATATCCTATTTTCCTGTAGGGTAAAGTGCATTTTATGTGGCAAATACGACAAAAAGTTATTAAGAAAAGTTGGTTAGAATCAACATCTAAGTCTTTATACCAAATTTCAAAATCCTCGGCCAACTTTAATCTCTCACATTTTCTTTTATGTTTATTTCTCAAATCAAAGAATTTTATTTTTACCAAAGTTTTTTTATTATAAAATAAAAAACTTTGTTTAAAGTATTTGCTTTTACAGTAAAATTCTTTGATTTGGGACCTAAACATAAAAGAAATTGTGCGAGATCAAAGTTGGCCGAGGATTTTGAAATTTGGTATAGAGGCCTAGATATTGATTATAAACAACTTTTCTTAATAACTTTTTGTGGTATCTTCCACATAAAAGGCACTTTACCTTACAGAAAAATAGGTTTTTTGATAATTTCCAAGGCATACTTGATTTTTCAAAACTGAAATTATGTTAGAAAAATGAAAATTTAAATAGAGAATGTGTTACCTTTCACAAGAGTCGTTTTACCTATCTGGGGACACACTGTATATTTATTTTAATCTTTCTTTCTCTCCTACCATATTATATTTGGTGTTTCAATTGGTCGGTCCTCGCCATGCTTTCCTTGTAAATGTCGCGTTACCCGACTCCTTTCTTAAAAAAATTCGAGACATATTTTCGAGGACAACTCTCATCATTATTTGTTCTAGATCCAAGAATCCTTCTTAATATCTTGCTTTTGAAGATTATTTTGATGGAACAGTATTAATTGTTGCTGCCTATGTAGCTACTGATCGTACGAGGAATATGTATAATCTACTGGTGTTTTTTTTTCAATTTCTCATAGTTTCCTTATCTTTATATATATAATTCTTCTGTACGTGTGTATGTCACTGAACTCCTCCTAAACGGCTGGACCGATTTTGATGAAATTTTTTGTGTGCGTTTGAGTGGGTCCCTGGATGGTTTAGATTCACAATTGGACTTGGTAGGTGGCGCTGCAATCGGGTTCTAGGATTTTTTAAAAATTTTTGACGAATTTCTTTGTTTTAATTTTTTAAAGATTTCTCGCATATCAGAACATATAACTCCAAAATTTCACCCCCCCACCACCCCCCAATATGTTTTAAAATGAAAAAAATCGAAAATTCGAAAATCGAAAAAAAGTTTGCTGAACCCGCTAATAGCAGGCAGCGGGCAGGACGTCTGTCGGGTCCGCTAATAGCAGGCAGCGGGCAGGACTCTGTCGGGTCCGCTAATAGCAGGCACCGGGCAGGACAACGTCTGTCGGGTCCGCTAGTCATTTTATAAATTCTTATGCATATCTCTCTGAACCTATTTCATAGCTTTCTGAAGTTTCTAAATTTTTGGGTTTGTTCACTACTCCTACTGCTTCATACGTTGAATCTGGGGGAGTTTTCTCATCGTATAACTGGAACTCATTCCTTTATCTAATTTTTTGCTGTTTTCATGTATCCTTTGCCATTTCTTCTTAATTTTCGACCATACCTTCTGCATTTCTCATTCCTTTTATGCTTGACTCATTCGTTTTCTGTGGCTTCTTGTATTTAACGACCTTGTTCTGGTTTCTCCCTTTTCTGGTTTTTCACAGCCACTATCAAGCTATTCATTTATTACTCCTTATATACTCGACCTATTTAATGTTATTCCATCTATTTCCCTCATAACCAGATATTCACAGGGTTTTATATATATTGTAGAAATTTAGTTTCCTAACCATCATACAAAAAAAGTGTAAAATTTTGCTGAACTCAAATTTTATACTAAAATCTTTTTGCTCCTTCAACACTTGTGATGCAAATAAATGTTACGACTGCGCAAATTTTTATTTGCCAATGTTTTCTAGCCTTTAAAATATTCTCCGCTAAGGATTACCATTTAAATGGAAAATAACTATAGAATGCTGTTTCTATTTTCAAAAGCAGATTAATTGGAATAGTCTGTGCCTCCAGCATCTTTCACGTAAATATCTTTTGCATATGGTTTTTAGGATTTGTAGGCTACCGCTTTGTTATATAGGTACACTGCGTTTGATACTACATTAATTAAGGGCATTATGTAAATATACATACCTCTGTGTAACTGAATTCTATGTTGAATTAGTAAACCCATTTCCAGCAAACAGATTCAATTTCACGGATCTCCATACGACAAGCTATGGGCAGTAAGCCCCGTTAAAATTCCGATGAAATGGTATTAATTTATTGGGTATGGAAAAAAGCCATCTTCAGGGCGACGAATTCAAAATTGTACGTAAATATGAAATATTTTCGCCGTTTCTGTATTTTTATCTGCACAGCTTATAGTCTCTACGGATACAAGTAATGAGGTAAATTATTAAATACACAAACTCAGTTTTGAAAATGACAAGCTGACATGTAAAGCACTGGGAATTGCTACATTATTACTCCAGCGGAAGTCAGAAATGTGGCAAATATTTCTGCCAACAACCGCATTGAATAACATAACCACATGAAAAAGAAATGGGAAAACTCCCCCGTGCGAAGCTGCTTTGATTTCACTATCGACAGAAGCTAGCCGGCGAAGTAACGGACTCGTGTGAGCTTTTTCACACATACACAAAGAAAATAGCTGGGAATATACTTCCTTTGCAAGAGAGTGCAGTTCACATAAAACTAAATCTTCAGATATTTTTAGAATCTTATGTTTAGTTGTATTTCACTTCTAATAAAAAATAAAATACTTGATGGTGTGTTAACCCATAATATATAACATAGGAATCGACGATTTGATTTTTAAACGCATCAACTCCAGGTCGCTCTGTGGTTTCAGACGGAGTTTTTTACCATTGCTTGGTATTGCGGAAAGAAAACACTATTCAGAAGGTAAAATTTTACTATACAAGATGTCGCAAAAATAGACTGTCAATCTCTGTAAGTTGTGGCCGACATTAAAATGAACAATTTTTATCTCACTGATTCCTATACGCCGCAAATGTGCCACTTTTAGGTCAATAATATAAGGTACTCAAATATCTTCCAACGCTTTGAATATAAGCGCGCTCATGTGGGGAAGGAAATTAAAAGAAACAGATGCGTTAGTAAGTAATGTATAATTGACAGATTTAAATTATCTCATTGTCAATATACGTGTATGTAAACTGAATGCCACAATAGAATATTAAAGTTAGTATTATAAATGTTTATGTCTTCTATCTCGAATATGCGGGTGTTAGTTTCTCCTTCTCAAAGCATTTTATCCTGAAGGCTTCTAGTTTTTCGTATTCGCAGATGGAGTTATATCTTCATCATCACAAAATCTGCACAGTGGTTTGTCTTTTATTTCTATTTTGAATAGGTATTTGTTCATACAATAACAGGGATTTTCATTATTTTTATTATTATAACGTAGGGGCTAACAGAACGTAACGTTAGCCATCGCATCAAATTACCTGAGGCACAAATAGTCTGCTAGCAATTTAAATGGCGCTTATTCTTGTTACAATCGTTGCCTCCATCTCCATTGCGTTCGGATTTTCGATAAAGCGATCTTAGCCACTATGCGCTGACGTAGCGTAAACCGGTACACAACGGAATTTTGCCTCTAACCCCCTTTAGAAATAACCCGATAACTAATTGGTGGATGAGTATAAAAGGAGAATCTGTAGTCATTCCAAAACATTTGAGCCTTGGGACCTGAACCTCATCCTGATCACTAGGTGCTCTTCCGAGCTTGGACCCCGCTTTAGTCTTGACCCCACTAACACAGGTCGGCTCCGATCTTGCTAGAAACGCCGTTTAAATTTTTACACCAGCCGATTCTCCCAGGCTATTATTATCATAACCTTTTCATAAACTTGACCTTAAACCTGACTTACCTACATATTAAAAAAGATCTCCAGGCCGGCGTAGTTCAGGTCCCTTGACGAGACAAATTGGTTCGCTTGCCATGAGTCCGAACCGACCGAAAACCTCCGGCTCTCACCGGCGATTCTAGTGGCAAGGAGCCGGACTTTGTAAAAGGTGAAAATTCCAGTTTATTTTATTCCCAGTGGTTCAACCTTATTCGCAACGGACGTACCACGTCCAGTAAGACTTTATGCATTCCCAATAAACATCACCGACACCGTAAAACACTTTATCTATTTGAGTTTGTCGGCCTGCAAAATTATAACAACTCAGCGCCATCTTATTGATGGAATAAATATAGTCTCTTTCAGATCCGTTTTAAGTCCAGAGGAGTTACCTCATTCAAAAGATCCTGCACTCAATTCCAATTTATTCAAACTTTCTTGAAGAGGGTCCAGACCCAAACAACCGAGCCAAACTATGGAACGATTTGGTCTGCGGTCCGCTCAGGGACACAGAACACAAGAGAGCAGAAGGTGTTTTATTTATATTTAATATTTATGTACAGAAAATTTCCTTAACTACGAATTATTTTGTACTTATCTAAACACACTATATTAGTTACTTTTCTTTACATTGTGTTTTTCTTGTAATTATACATTTGAGTACAACGAACCCATGGGCATTTAAGCTTTACCCGAGGCAATCAGTTTGAAAGTAAACGTAGCGTATTTTAGGTAAAATTTAAAATTAGCACTTAAAAATTAAAATTAAAAATTCCGATCAAAGCCAGCTATAATATACTATTAGATTATTTTCGTGTTTGGTTGGAATGTTTTACACTGCGATATTCCATTCATAGTCTGCAATGTAGGTTTTTTCAATCACTTAATGGTGTGTTCTCTAGCAGCTGCACTGGACTTGTTACCAGGTCGTATCTTGTAGATGAGCACTCTTTCCACAGCCGAAAATAAATTGGTGGAAATCCCATTATATCCCCAGCAAATACATTATCTGGAGCCTAACATGAATTATACGGCTTTTTCTCCGTATCGTCAAGGTACTATTAATATTGAATGTTTCCAGTGAGCCTTTTCCTTCAGCCTACAGCCTTACTTCCCACTGACATAATTAGAACACACCACAACACAGCTAAAATAATTGAAATGTTTGGTTCTAAAAGTAAAACTTTTCGTTCTCAAACTCCCCATAGCATCAAAACAGTTGTTTACTATTTCGGCATATCTTCACCTATGCGAATATTTTGTCTCGTCGAGGTCACAACGAAAGCTTAGGGTATTTCTGCATCCTCATGATCTCTAACAATAATCACCTGCTTATACATAATGCATATCAAGAGCCGATTAATGGTTCCTTTTATCTTTTTGTGCCATTCCTAGATATAGTTTAAACAATGTGAGGAAGGATATCTGAGCTTTATTTTCACTTTGCTTACACCTGCTACGTTTATATAATTATTTTATTTGGAGAAACTTTGCTTATTCCTATGGTACATCTTTCTTATTTCAGTAAAAGCAACGTGTATAGTTTATTTTGCTATGACCATCCGTAGCACCTGCATTAATTTAAAAATATTGTGAATGTAGAACTTTCTACCTTTGAACCCATCCTGTAATTTCCGTTTCTAATTCCTCAACCATTTGCAAGTACATATCAAATTAAATAACCGAAAACATAACCTTTATTGCTATCATGAAGAATACTACAATCGCGTCGGGCACGTGACGTACCATCCCCTAGGCTTGTTAAATTATGTGCATCGCGTTATTCTTTTTATTACATGTTTGCCTTGCGGGGAAGTCTCTCTGAGCAAACACCCTTCGTATTTCAAACGAGCGAGTTAAAGCTATGAAATCGTTGACATAACGAGGCGTGCTACATAAAGTATCTAAATAATCTGCATTTTAAATATGCGCCGTAACGCAAAATTAGTCTAGCAGAATCAGCATTTAAAAAAACAACCGCGACAGGAAATTACGCTATCTAGGAGACGAATTTTGCCTAAAGTGCTGCAAAATCAAGAAAAACGACAAATTTATATGTCAAATAAATTTAAAGGAACGGGTAGGAATTTGCAATTCTAATTAAAACATCCACTGAAATTGAGCTCGACTTTCCGCTCTCGCAAAATATGCCTTGCTAGCTGCAAACGTTATCGGCGAAAGCTTGTCCGAAGCAGAATCTAACTTTCCACCTGGTTTTCCTATTGGTCTGATAAACGTGTAACGAATTTGTAGAACGTCTGTTGCATTTCAGCATGTTTTGTGCTGTTTGAGGGGCTGGGTAAAGTCCTCACTGCCGCAAAAATGATTTAAAAGGATTGTAAGATCAACAGAGCTTTAACGTCGCATGTTCGAAACTATTGGGAACCGCAATCCCATTGTTACATTCGTGACTCTTAGTAAAATAAATATACCGGCGTCTTTGTGTGGACCGGGCACATCAAATATTTGACAATTTAAAATAAACCGCGAAGGAAATCAGGAGGGTTCATTTCCCAAGGGTAGCTAGGCATGTTTCAACAGATTATCCCTGCTTTGTGCTTTTAATGTCCCCATCTTGAATTTTCTGCTGAAAATATCGCAAAAGGCGTAGATATGTTTGCTCTAAAAATGTGCAATTGTAATGCTTTGTGAGAAGTTCCGAGCTATTCTAATTTTAAGCCAAATCTATGGAGAATCGATATCACTTTCCAGCCGGTACAACTTGTGGAAATAGATTTATGTACACAGAATTTTGATTGGGCTGAATAATAAAGCCGAATAATCTCTGTAAGGTAAATTTCAAACGCAAATAGTGCTGGAAGTACAACAGTGTCGGTTTAGCTTGGACTATTATGCAAATATAAGTATATTTGCAGAACGCTTTAGAGGCGGCGAGAACCTTTCTCGGATCAAATCATTCCATAGGTAGAGGACTAAACCTGGTTATTGCGCCATTGAAGGCCAGCCTCCAGTTTTCAGGTTTAAATAGGACTCTCTGCATTGCTTCCAAAATCATATATGTTACAGTTTACATGCAAATTATATTGTAGCCGAGGTCATACTCTACAACACAAATACTCTTTGGATTCCGGATTATATATGGAGAGTGAATTACCTCACACGCACTTAAGTCGCATTAAGTTGGCCCATTGTGCTACCACCCAGAAGCCCTCCAAGTTAGGTATCACTCAAGCCATTCAATCCTTTGAATGTACTTACGGACGATCGCAACTGGAGTGTTGCTGATTCTGACCATATTGGACCAGAAGTCCCTAAACATGGATCCTCTGACTTTTGCGAGAGCAGGACAGTGGCACAGAACGCGTTCTGCTGTCTCGTCATCCTCTTTGCATCCGCGTCAGTCTTGAGTTGGTATTAAGAGGTGCACCTTAATTTGACCGATATTAATTTACCTTACGTTTCACCTATATTTAATGATCACTTGTACTTTGTACCTGGTACTGTATGCTATTTTAATTATGTGATTGTATGCAGCGATATGAGTATTTTTTTTTTGTTACTGCTACCTGGATTCGTATGCTTTCTTTCAGTTTATGGTGCTACCTTGTGTTTACGAATTCTCTGCGATGCCTGCATACATTTAGCATTAGTTAAAAGATTCGTTGGCGCTTTTTTAGATTTGAATTAATTTGAGTACTTAAAGAACTGCACGCCGTCTCCATGAGTTAGCCGACCGGCAATTGTATCCACGTAGTAATTGATGTTATAATTTTGAGAGATTTAGCCGACAAATCGATTTGATGCTAACAACTCTATTAATTTGTTTGTTATATGCTTGTTCCGCTATACAAAAGACAAATGAAATAATCGAAACTCTTTTACACTCACGATTAGCTATCCAATAAATATGCTACAAGTAGTAATATGAAAGCAAACGTTTACGAAGGGCATGAAGCCTTAATAATTTGATTAGATGATATCAATTTTGGTGACGAAAGTAAAAATACTTGAACGTCGTTTAACGTTTTATGGGGAACCACACAATTAAAGATTTATGAAATAACATTGCTAAGAACAAAGACCAATTCTTTTCTAATTTCAGAATGTTATTTTCTTGCCATATTAACACAGTAAGCTTATTTTAGAAAAGCGGATGCAACATTATGCTCGGACCAAAATTAACGTTCTCTTCGACACTGCATCATCCCCATCATAACGATATAGGTGCCTATTTAACGTAGATAAGGACAATTCTGAAAGAATTGGATAGGAAAATATAAAATTGAGCAATTGCAATTACCCCATTGCAGCTTTGTCAGTAAACTTACTGATCTTAGGTAATAAGGGAAACCCCATTTACAACACATAACAAAGCTAAACGGTGTTCGAATTACCATAGTGGGATGGTAGGAGAGGGGTTCGGCGTAACTACACTTCGCTTCACAGGTGAGTTACATAGCACATACCTATTCCATATATAAGTACAAAACTAATATCGGGATTGGACCGTGTCATTATTGAGGTCGAAGAACTCAACGTTTAGCCCACTTTAGTAAGGGGATTTATCAGGAGGAAAAAGCAAAAAGAACACGGTAACTCAACGTGTTAACCAGGCCAGAGGCAAGACTCGTTTGCAAGGGAAGGGATAGAAGACCACGGTAACTCAACATGTAAATCCACGATCTCAATCAGGACGAAGGTTTTCCTCTTCCTTCCATGTGGAAAGTGCTAACTCCTAAGCGCGCCCACCGCACTAAACCGCGACGGCATTTACTGAACCGCGATGGCGCTTGCCTTTTTCCTTCCGATCTTTTGCCAAGTTTCGCCTCTGGCGTGGTTTACACGTATATTATAAATTAAATTAAAAAATTGCTCCTACACTCCTGCACGTGCTCGTTCGTTTCCTTGCAGTCTGTTCCACAACATTAAACTTCATTCTATGTCTTTCGATCCATAACATTTATTTTTAGTCTCTATTAGGGTCATTACATCTTTGTCTCTATGTTTCTTTGCTTAACAGAAGCACGTCTAGTTGGATGTGGCTTTTACCAAGTACAACGGTCTTGGGTAGGCAAAGGCTCTGGTCCATTCGCTGTATAGTTCGCTTTTCTTATCCCTGACAGTGTCTCATACCTTTGATTCCACTCCCCTTGCTATTATTGCTATTATATAATTGCGGTAAACTATGAAATTATAACTTATTTAATGTGAATGGCTCCGTTTGCCAACATAATACTAAGCCGATCGGTGCCTGTATATGTAAATTTTAAAGTAATTATCATCTCTCGTTGTGCAGAGCTATGTCAGTGAAAAGCTTCCCAGCGTGTCAATTTACATAGCCATAGAAGCTGGGTGCAAGATGGAATTTTACTTTAAACAAAGTCCGGTCAGTGACGTAAACGCTCCGCCGTTTTGCGTTACAAGATCTACAGCTGAGTTCTGCGGGTTGCTGCAGGATCCCGTACGTTTGCCGGGAAGACAACAGGAGGCGTTCTTGGCAAGTAAATCAGTCTAGTGCTTATTCATGTCGGCGATTAGACCAACTCTTCCAAGTATCAGGGATGCCGGCGTAGAGCGTAGTTCGGGACGACAGGTTAGGACACCAGGTATTTTTAATGACGGTGTAAAGTTGTAGGGTCGTTGTGGCGGTCACCTAAATCGAAACCCTAGGTGCTTTTCTCCTCGTTAAAGGGGGCGAGCTGTCTCACGAGGTTTAGTTATCGGTTATTAAAGGTCAAATTATGGCTTGGTTCGAAAGGTCGGTTTTCCAGGCTTAGGCACGAAAGAATTGGCTTGGCTCAAGGAAATGGTTTCAAGGGGAAATTGTGCCATCGAACATTTCTCTTGCTTCAGGAGGCAGGTTCAAAAGAGTTACCCAGGAGAAAAGCTCTAAACTCGAAACTCACGAATGGGTGGATTCAGCTGAGCGAAGATGCGTCACTTAAAGCCGCTAAAGTTAGGCGCTGAACTCAACTGTCTTTTAGGAACTAAGCATCTCGCTTTTATATCCTATTAGTCGTTTATCAGGTTATCTTTCCTTGTGAATCAGATAGAACTGCATTGTAGCGATTCGTACGCGAGTACGCACACAGCGGGGCTCTTTGCGTTAATCGTAGTCGGATGTCGAACAAAAATTGAGTATATAGTTCAAATTCTAGATATATTAATAGTGCTGTAGAGTCAATTTGGGCCGACGCTAACGTCACAACATATATCGTAGATATAAAGAGATCTAAGTTATTCCCATTTCGGAAGCACTTTATTGGTAATCTCCAATTTATATATTAGTCGCACGATCAAGAATATATTTGATGAATTAAATTAATAAATGAAATAAACGATTTCAAACACTCAAAGAACTGCATTCAAATAAATTATGATTCTTTATCAGTGTTATCACATACAATGTTATGTGTCAGCTTTGCACCGAGATTCTTTTTTAAGACGCAAAATAGTATTACATGTTATTACCTGCTGCGAGCTCCACGAGGTGTGTCTGGCAATTATTCGTTTACTCACTAAAAAAATTAGCTAACCTAGAACAACGGCACCTTAGTTCCTTCAAAGGAGTCCTCTTAGAAGCTCACAACCTTGTTTTAACATTCTTCCACTTCTCGAAGGAATTTTTATAATTATTTGAATTTTGGAACAGCCGTTAACTGCATCATCGCGTTCTTTTGCATTTTCTCTACAAGACTTGCAAAGAGCCATGTCAGAGCCGTGAGGTGGTTGACAAAATTCAGTGATAATGTGTTTAGCTAAAAATCCTGAATAAGGAGACATGGGTGGTTAGGTGCGCTGTCATTCACCTTACTGCATCTATCAATCTTTACAAAATTTTCAAGTAGTATTCCTTGTCCGATGTACTCATACTCATGGTACCAACACCTTCGTGGTAACAGAAAACAGTAGATACTGTCTCGACAATGTTCGGACCTTAATGACCCTTCTTCTTTTGATATTTTTCGTTGAGGGGATTGTGCTCTTGTCTCGGAGTCATAACCACAGACCCGTGATTCATGGCTTGCACATAAATATTCAAGTATATAGCAAACTCATTTGATGCTCATCACGATCAGTTATTGTGAAGAATTACGAAGTGCAGTGATAGGAGGTGCAGTACCTCACGTCAGTGTGTATCACAGTTGTCAAAAAAGATTCTGCACAACGCGGCTTGGCAAGATTATGGACTAAGGTTACCTCTAATAGGCCCCCAAATTGCATTGCAATCGCAAGAAGGAGGAGTTAGGAAGATATGGTTATTTGTCTAATACTTGCCGAACTCACCTCGTACAAATAACTAGTTACTTCTCAGTTAAATTTGCTAAATCAACTTATCTATGCATTAAAAAATTACTTTTGCTCTAAACTGCCCACTTAAATAGCAAATGTGCGTATATTTATTTATGTTTAATGTTTACCGCGGATTATCATGTTCTTGCTGGTTTTTATGGCAGTTGGTCGGAAATTCGGACCTTTCTACTCCATAATACTTTCAATAAGGGGAGGACTGGATGAGTGAGGGCCAGCTGGGGTTGTACCTCTTGTAGACACATCATCTAGTGGAAAAGTTCCTCACAATAGAAAACTACGCTAGTGGCTGGATGGTGTGAATTTCCTCTCAGCTATTAAGATTTGCCAGTCTGAAACTGAGAACTTAAGCTTACATTAGGGAATAATAATAATAACTTGTTGAGCACATTGGTAGAAAAAGTAACAATAAACATAAAACATACGTATAATTAATATATTGATCAACCACAGGGAGAAATTCATTTTCGAAATTCATTTCACAAATATGGCGGTTGCTTTGTTAGCTTAATGTGTATTTAGATTAGAGCTTATTTTAGTATTAAATGTATGTAATGGTTATTTGTTGTGTCTAAAGCTATATATTTTTTTTCTTTACTATTTCGAGCTACAAATACTGTACTAGAACAAATTATGCAACCGTCTACAATCGAATTCCGAGTATCTTGACAAAGTATCAAATCAGCTTCACTTGAATTGATGTAATACTTGCAGAAATTTACATAAAGTTATAGCATGTAGTTAGTGTAGTAACTTCGGGTATGTTAGTTGGCCTACCAAGATTACTCTAGTAAAGTTATAACTATTGAATCCTCTTGAACTACAACCTTACACGACACCAACGTGATATGTATTAGCGGGATTAAGACTTTGATGTTCAGCTATTTATCTTATCCAAATTTGTTTCTGTATTAATAGCATCCTCAAACTATGTTATTAAAATTTGGATTTACTGCCAATATCCATTTATTCGGTTTTTATATACACTGCTCACAAAAATTAAAGGAGCACCTAGTAAAAGTCGACTTAAATTGTGACACGTTTCTATGACAATCAGTATTTTTGGTTGTAGGTTTTTGTTTTCAGGGATTTCATAATGGAAACTATCACTATACCTTAGAAAATTTATAAGCTGAGTATTGTTTGAAAATTTTCATTGACCGTAATTTAGGAAGACTTGATAGGTGCTCCTTTAATTTTTTTGAGCAGAGTATGATAGCTTTGATATCTGCTGTACATGTTTATTGTAAATAAATGCTTCCCGATAACTACACTTTCGTGTTTTGGCAACTTCTTAGCCGCTAACGTTGTTTTGAACTTGTGAAAAACACCTTTTGTTAGAAGTTGATGTGACTACCACAGCCTACTTGGGTGATCGATCATTCGCTATCGAGAAACCGCAGGTCAAAATCATGAAGCAGCACAAGGTTTCTTTTATAATAAATGATTTTCTTACTTCATTCGAGCACAATAACTTAGCGACAACAAACGTCGCTATCTTGCGAACTAGTCTAAAATTGGATCTTTAAGGTCGTTTCGATTTGAAAAATATATTCCCGAAAATGAGAAAATATAGCCAATGGGGCGAACATTAGCTGGAATTTATAGTTTCGCTTCTGTAAACTAATGTGATTTAATTTAGTTTAGTTGCGTGACGGGAACGAAACTTTTAAAGTTAAACTGGTTAAGCATCAATTTTTTTCGTCAATCCATTTTTAATGGAAAGTGAATATATTTGATTGTAAATGCAAGAAGAAATTATAATTCGTTATTTTCCTTTTTATACCAGAGATATTATATAAAATTTACATTATCAGTTATGCAAATTATATTTATTTCTTACTCTTCAAGCTTTTGTGAACTGGGTTCGATTTCTACATTTAAATTTTTAGAATATATCGCTTTTATCTCATGAAAGTGAAAAATTTAAATGCAGATTTTAATTTTATTTCTAAAACTGTTTACTCGATTTGTACTTATTAAATCAGTAAAACAGAAAAGTATCTAGACGATTTAATTCATCTCTCATCTGTAAAACAGTGACCAATAAAAATCCAGAAATTGCGTCGCTTGTTGCTAGATTTACTGAAAGTAATTTGAAAAAACAATTTGGTTCTCTGAATAGTCCCTCGAATACCATTCTTAGTCAAAGTTAAGTAGATTATTTTTGCAGTCGTATTACTAAGCATGTCTATCGTGCTTGGTATTACGACTCGTGCTAGTGCACTCGTCCTAATCATACCGAAGTTCAATGGACATTCGTGATACCACCTCAAAAATAATCGAACTTGAGTACTCGCGGTACTATAAGTAAACATATTTCTGTGCTATGGTACATAGTGGCAGCTGTGCATTTACTTGGCTTACTTTCTGTGTAATATAAGGCAGGAAAGGTATAAAATTTTCGATCAATTCAAATATTTAGGTAATAATTACACTAATCCGTTTGAATCCTATAAATGCCAACAGTTAGAAAAAAAAATTGGTCCACGACACACGTTGTTTAGTGCTTATATTTACATTTTAAGTAGAAGAACATAAATTACACCATAACTGTATAACATAAATTCTATGTGGAATGTAGTTTTGCTTTATCTCAACCAGTGTCAGATTCATTCAACAAAATTTATTTGCCTTTTGTGCAAATAACTACGGGTGGCTAGCTAACAACATGCTAATAGAACCACAAAAGGGCAACATAATGAACCTAGAGGAAATGTAATCAAAGCAAGGAAGGCGCGTTACATGCAAAGAAGTGGAATGAATCTGAATTATCCTATTTAAAATTACAAAGAGATTATTAGATAAGATAGTAATTTAGAGCCAATTTCACTTAAATAATGCAACAACTAGTAGCTATTCAAAATTGGTTGCACTAAAAATTATTTAAAGGAAATATTAATCGTAGTTTATCGATGAAGTCGTTATTTAACAAATGCTCAATTTTAATTAAAAAAGTTTTACCGAAAACGAAAGAACACATCATTACATCAAGGTTATTATTAAAAGTTCCAAACAAGCTTTAAATATAAAAGAGCTTGTTAGATAGATATTAGGAAGGAACCGATTCAATTAAAATAATTTTCATTAAATTATATAAGCAAATTACAAGAAATGATATGTGAACAAAAGGAACAGTTTAATTAACACTAATAAATATTTTTCTGGACGTTCGAAGTTCTTTCTCTGTCAATAGAAAACACGCCGATTAAATGCTGCTATCCCTGAAAAGTCTGCCTTCGGACCACTTCTATTTTTATTCTATATCAACAACATTCGTAACTAGCTGTGGCACTATAAAAGTGCAAGGCGATTATTTTTTAATAGCTGTCTATGTGAAAAGATGATATAAATTGAACAATTACTGCAATATTTTCTACGAACAATTTCATTTTTCAGCTAAAAAAACGGCATTGCACTTTTCTACCGACATTATCCCTACATACGTTTAAAATTACTACATATAAAACAGCGCTAAGGCATTATTATTCTATGGGTGGTATATTGCCCCCCCCCCCCTCCAATCGTTGATACCATAAAGTTTTTCGGCCACGAAAGCTGTTCTCTTCTGCTACTCTTTCGGCGTTTTGCCTTGCACTTGTAATGCTACTTTTATCTGACTGTAATGCGGCTGTCAATAATTGCTTTTGCCGGTCTGCTCGAGATCACTTATAATGCTGTAGGTATACATGCTAATTCTGACAGAAATGAAAACCAAGCAGTTTACATAAAAAATGTATAATCTGTAAAAGAAACACACATGCATGGAAATACATGAAAGTCTACACAATGTTCATCTATAAATGCTATGTGCGGTATTAATATTGGCACGAAACAGTCCACGAGCTTGAAGCTTAATCTACCTGCAATATTTAAATCCCGCACACAAATTCTCTTAATGCGGTCCTGGCTACATTAGCTTGAAATCAGCTGAAGCGTTGTGTCAACAAGATGATGCAGCGCTTAGACCTAGCTCTGCTAATTCAGCAAGTACGCGCATGTATCGTTTGGGCTAGTCCTGACTCTTTGTCGTTATTGCACAATGCGTTGCAATAACAGCTAATTCCTTATTACGGTTTTGGGTTTCCCAAATCTCGTGGGCCGTACATTCACTAGTAAAATGTAATTGCAGTAACTAAACTCGCTTTTTGCCAGGATATCGGCGCCGGGGTGTCGACAAAGTCGACTGGCTTTCTTGAAGCTCGTACGGCAGCCTGGATAGCAGCTTCTGTTTATGAACTGTAGCTAAATTTCGGAGATGCTCCCCCACGCTGGCACTTAAATACTTTGCGTGGCGTCCCTCTGGTTTCGGGCGTCACGCACAACTCGTTTGTTGGTAGGCGATTGTCTCCTGCGTTTCCGCTCGCGCACAATTCGCACCATACAGTTACATCACTTCGTCGCTTGCAGTTCTAATAATAGCACACGGGATCAGTATTCCGCACGCTTGCGTTTTACTATTCGAGCGCTCTGAATATCTCTTGCATGTTTTAAATACGCAATACGTTGCAATCTAATTACTACAATGTAAGAGATAGTGTTTAGTTTTATTCCTAGCAGAATAATAGTTAAATACCAAGGTGATTATTAACTGCGAAGGTGACACAGACCTGCCCGTTACACATTTTAATAAAAACTACACTATTCGATACCGTTCTTCTAGTAAAATATGTTGCTGGCCAATAACTTTCCATTTTTAATGTTGGAAAGTAGCTCTTGGCCTGTGTGAGCTCTGCACAGTACTTTTGCGTTCTTTTGTTGCGCAACCCATTATATTTTATGAATTCTTAGATCAATTCACATTTCATGATTCATTACAATTCCTAGTAAAGAGTTTTAGCGTTCATACATCTGGAAAGTAGCACAATATTATCACTGCAACAGTTGTTTTGATTCTGATAAAATTTGAATCAGCGTGACTATTCTCGTTTGATTTATTTATCTAGTCTTCTTCATGTTTATGGCCATTAGTTGTACACTTGCTTTGATGACCTTTCTCATAAAGCTACTTCCAGACTGTCAAATAGAATAACTGTATGAACCACACATTTAATAGTCATCATTCCTTAGCCTGTTGCATGGCTGGAAATAGCCCACCTCTAGATTCTTTCACCGTTTCCTGTCCTGTGCCTTCTTTATTCAGTTGCCTGCTATTCTTTAAATATCGTCACTCCACCTAGATGGTGGTCTGCCTCTACTTCTTTTGTTTTCCCTAGGTCTCTATTTTTTAAGTCTTTTGGCCCACATATTATCGATCATTCGAGTTATGTGGCCGGCCCATCTCCATTTAGCTTTCGTGATACGTTGGATAACATTAGTTACGTTCGTTACCTGTCTTATTATTTTGTTCGATATCCTATTCTTTCCCGTTATTCCCAGCATCGCCCTCTGGGTCACCTTCAATTTAATTACAAACCGCTTCATTGAAGTTAGCGTTTTGGCACCTTATTTAATCACGGGCATAATGCATTGCTCATAGACTCTCTTCTTAGACACATAGGTAGATCGCCTTTCAAAATATCACGTATCTTGCCAAATTCAGCTAATCCTAAAATTATTCGTTGAATTTCGCATGATTGCCAATTGTTATTTCATGACCAAGATATTTGTAATTATGAACTTTACTTGTTCTACCTCATTTTCATCAATGTTCATAACATTGCTGGAAACTAGATTGGCCATGAACTTGGTTTACAGAAAATTTATATTTAGCCCAATATTTGCCGATGCTAATTGTAATTCCGTAAGCATCTATTGGGCCACTACAAGCTGTTATTATACTGTCATCAACGAAGCGCAGGGACTGAGATATTCGGCATCGATGTTTATACCTTTTCCATCCCAGTTTAGTTCTTTAAATGCGTGTGCTAACACCGCCGTCAAAAGTTTAGAAGATATTGGGTCCCTCTGTCTAATTTCCCGTTCCGATGTTACGTTGTTGTATATATGTTTTATAAGTTGGTATATCTGTAGTCTATTCTGCTTTGTTTCAACGCTGATAATGTTGCCTGTAGCCGGCGTGGAAAGCCCATCTGAAGTCGACAAATAGCAACATGAGCGGTTTATTGTATTCAACTGTTTTCTCAACAAGTTTCTCTACCCTTCTGAATCCCCTTTTTGCATTTTTTTAGTGGTCTTTGTATTCGCTCAATTTTTCTTCTTGTTTGGTTGGCTTATTGCGGTAGTGTTGTTGTTATGTTACCAACGCTTCTGTAATTGTGTATTGAGGGCTTCAACACTAGTTGGATAAGGGTTATTTAGGGCCAGAGATATGGATGCCATATATTCTGTTAAGTTTACCAGCGTATTACACTTTACTACTTCGCTTTTCCTAACCATTTTCCTTCTTCAGGTTTATTTTAACGGTGGTTCTAATTGCTCAATGATTGCTTCCAATGCCAAATTGATTGAGTACAGTAACATCTGTAACATTTCGTTTCTGGGTTGTTATGAAGAAGTCTACATCCTTCTTGGCTCCACCATCAGGACTCATTCAAGTCTGTGCGGCTAATTTTTGAAGACACTATTCATTAAATGTAGCTGATGTTGATTTAAAATATTTAGATGCATTTGACCTCTTCCATTTCTACCCTCCAATCCATACTTTCCTATTGCTGTTTCTGATTCGTCCATCTGGGTTCCAACTTTGGCATTGGAATAGCTTATAGGAAAAGTGCAATAGCAGCTAGTTTGCGTAACTGTCATTTTGATATTATCATAGAAATTCTTCGTCTTTATGTGTTGCTGTAAGGGCATAGGCCTGTTTAATTTTTATTTTGTATCGGCTAGTATGACTTACGCTACACTCACTAATATTCTATTGCGCCCACTATACCCTGCGTGTGTTTTTTTTTGTGTATAAATACCATATTCCACCTATTGAACCTTCAGGATTTCCATTATAATAGAGCATATGACCTGATTTGAGGGTAAGGAGCTGCTCCCCACGTATTCTAACCTCGCAGAATCCAGCGATATCCCAACTTATATATTTTAGGTCTTCTTCTATTTCTAGGAATTCGTCTCTTGAAGCCAGCGTGCGAACTTTATATGTTAATATTTTAAACGTTCGTATTTCTTTTATGTCTGTAGAAGTATTTGTCAATTGTCTGCCCCCGTCCTCCAGAATCGCGGGACTGACTGAATAATCTTAAGTGCAAGATTCCGGGCGTCTTGTCCTACTTGCCTGGAGCCTTACTTCTTTTAATATTGATCTTTCATAGAGGGGTTTCGACAGTAAAACGCCACGCTTACCAGGTGTGTTGGCAAGTGGGTGTAGAACGTAGACTATGGAGTAGTAGAAATTTGGGGGATGTGGGTCAGGACCTAAAATTCTCCAGGAGAAGGGATGCTGGAGGAATCAAGAGTTCGCGTAAACAGGGTCGTTAGCCCTGAAGTAGATCTGTCTCCCGCCGGGTTCGTGGATGAATATCTACCCGCTACCGTATTTTATTGTTTATATTTAATAGTAGTGATCAATAAATTCTCCATTTATTATTACTTCTAGATATCTTCTAAGGATTTTATCGGAATAAATGTCGAACAACGGAAATAAAATGCCCAGCTCCTCGTTGTATCGCTATCTCCCGATTGATTTTTTTGCCAACTTTGGCTGTTATTTTCTCCAATACAGATATATATATTATGCTGATGTACTTTATTTGTGGTCCACTACTGCACTTATTTTTTCTGACTCATCCAAACACCTTTTCATAGCTAGAAAAACAGGTAAAAACGTCCTTACGTTGATGTTTACACTTCTAAAGTAACACATTCCCTGGTTCCAAGGGGGTCCCTGAATCCGAGCTTAGTTTTTTCAAATTCTTCAAGACCTGTTCAGATCTAATTATGACTCCGTTGTGAATTATTCTGAGAAATATCTTCAGGGTCTGTATAAAAAATTTAATGTTGATCTTGTTGAATATTTCGGAAAGTTTGCCAGTAGTCGTATCTGGCCCAGGAAGCTTTTCAGTCTTCGCTGCCTTCAAAGAATAAACAACCTTTGTTTTCAAGTGAACTGAATCTTCTGAACTAAATGGGTCAAGTTCAAATTCATTTTTTCTTAGGTCTTGAATCAGCTTTGGTATGTAGAACACTCAAATATTCAATATTCCATACCACTAAACGTGGTATTAATTATTTCAATATTTCTGCTATTTCTTTTATTTTTCGGTGAATATCAAAAGTGTCATGCTTTGCACCTATTTTCCTCATTGAATTTTATTTAGCTTTATTTGGTCAATTATGAGCTTTTTTGATGTTTCAGGACGAATTTTTGTATCTGCTATGAGGGAGCTCTGATCCGAAAAAGTGTCAGCACCGGGATAAGCACTGACTCTTCTGATCGCATTTCTGTATTTGGTTTCTAGTTGGTTTAGCTTCTTCTATACTATTTTTGGAAGCTTTTCACATATATAAACTTTAAAGTCATTCATTACATGGGTAACCTCATTTCTCTCTATACCTTTGTTTTACTCAATGAAGTTTACTGAGTAAATGTTATTTCTTTTCAGCTGCTAGAGTACATATTTATCTTAGCAAGCCTACTATTTAGTTGTAGGAGGAGGATCCGATCTGAGATGGGTACAAAGTTGCTCACAAACTTCTTAATCCTTAGCATTATAGTAACAACAACTCCTTTTCTGTGGTGTATGTCATCCGAATCACTACACTAAGTTTGTATATTGTACTGTCATTCCTTATACGTGGCTATAATTCAGGCCATATTTGCTGACTTATTCCCAACAAGTCAACACGTAGACGTTTCATTTCCTTTACGGCTAGTTTTCTACTTGGGAATAAATTTCAGACGTGCTTTTCTCAATCCACCACCTGGAAAGGCGCCTAATGGAAAACTAGTAACTTTGCATGAAACCAAAGTTCTATGTATTATCTGTAACCTCATCCACCTTGCGGTGTAGGAGCTGGTGCTTCGTACGCTAGCATCTGGCGGTACAATGCTCAATTTGCCCCGAATTCGCGATACAGAAACGGAGCACGCCCTTTGTGCTTGCGCAGCAACCATCGTGTGCGGTGTGTGTCTTCGTGATGTGTTACTCTATCTCTTAGGTATCTGGTTCTTAATAGAGCACAGTAAATTTGGTGCCCAACTGTGAATGGTCTCACAGAGCCCGATTACAATCGCCAAGGCTACGGAAAAAGTCCGACCCCCGCGGGATTCGAACCGGGAACTTACTTTTTGCAGTCCTAGTGCTTACCCAACTGAGCTACGCAGCTTCACGAGACCAAAGTTACTATTTTTAAACGTTCTCTGTCTTCCTTTGTTACAACCTGGCAAAGTCTCGAGCATTTTTAAAAATTTTAAATTTTTGTTGCAAACTCTCAACCAATATTACCAGCCCAAAATCTAATAAAGGTCACATAAACCTATATAACCTTTGTGAAGACATAAATCAATTTGAAGTCAAAGAAATATCGAAAAATTTATAAAAACGTGTGGAATATGAATGCAAATAGCTGAAAAGTATGTCTTTGGTGATTTTTAGTCTGGCTACTAGTAATAGAAGTTAAGCCATCACATAACTACCACATCAGGATAGCGTAGCGACACAATTCCGGATTGCCGTGCGTCAGATGCCGAGTTCGAACATCGGTCCGGACACGATAGTTAATCGAAAAAAGTAATCGACAGCTGTGGATGCAAATTTTTATCCCTTGTCACCTTTAAAACTGAAATCCGTCGTTGAAGAAGCTCTTTCTGCAATCGACTCTCTCCACTAACGTTAAACGCTAATTGTTAACTCCCCTACTCGATTTCAAATCAATGTTTTCCGTCTACGTTTCTCAGTAATTAGTTCCCATCTTCTTTACTAATTTTCTTTAGCCGACGTCGTCGCACATAGGGTGCGACCATGTGTATAACATACTGTGATAATTAATAGCGACCATACAACATTGAAAGCATCAGTTCAACAGATTACAAAGGCTGCATGTATATTAAGGAGCAAGCGTCCCAAAGAGTGCATGGTAGAAACCTCTCCTGTCGTCCTTGGTGTCTCCAAATATCAATAAAGCGCACAATGGAAAATTAGTAACTTTCCATGACACCAACGTCACTATTTTTAAATGTTCTCTGACTTACCTTGTCGCAACCTGGCAAATTTCGGGCATTTTTAGACATTTACATTTTTTGTTGCAATCTCTCAACCAACGGTCTAATCTCACTTTTATGTATTTTTAAACTACTCTACACTTGCAGTTTAAAATATTAAAAGTCTATTCAACCTGTCAGGTTTATATAGGTTACAGAAACACATCATAAGTACTCTAAAATACGAGATAAATATAAAATCACCTACCTATGCTTCGATAGAAATAAAATTGCAATCCAAAGCTTTCCGAACTACACAGCTATTATTAGAATAAGGTAATAGTTTTTGATATTTTTTGTATGAAGTGAAGCAGTAGTAGTTCTTATCCTGCTATAAGCCCTAACATAGTTTTTTTAATGTAATTTAATTATTTGGTACTTTAGGTATTCACTGTAGTAATATAGAAATATGTAAAAGCTGAAAAAATATGTTTAATAAATTTAGTTCTCCGATAAACGATTAATTATTTGGCGCAGCAGGTAGGATAAATGCTATATAATGACCCTGGCCAGAATAGAGACACAAACTTCATTTGCTTTAATGGCTTTTCTTTCATGATTTTTCTTTCTAAATGCCAGTAATGTCATGTTCAGTAGATTTAATTACCTTAAAATTAATAAAAGCTCAGAAACAGTAAGCGAACAGTATATTTCCTACCTAGTTTGTACCTGTATATTTCTACCATAATTAACAAAATACTACCAGTTACAAACAAGTTCGCTTTTCATAAAGTGGAAGAGCGGAGTAAACATGTAAGTACAAATATTCGACAGTGTTAATATTCAAAAGAAACTAAAAACGCTTGAAACCTTTACAGCCACACCTTTGTTAGTCAACTATATAGTCTGTGATTGTAATATATAGTGTTAACAGCAGAAATACTTATTCATGTCTGCTCTACTAAATACAAACGGAATTACATTTACTCAAGCAATCTGGAACACACAGGAATAGGGTTTGAAAAAAGTATAAGATTATACATCATCTATAGAAGCTCTTAGTAGTCCGTTGAAATATAAAGTCATTCAAATTCCATTTATAAAACATACTTGATTTTGGACATAAATTTGCCAAACTTCTTACTTGCTAATGAATAGTGTACAACTTCGCTGAAATTTAATTATCAACTAGTAAAACCACCCACAAATTAACATTTTAGTGGTTAAAAATTTAACTAAAATACTTTTCAATGCCTTCATTCTCTTCGAAATAAGCAGTAAATTTATTAAATAATTAATCAAGCTGTGACGGGGCCGAAACAATGAACCAGGGAATTAAATTTAACTTTACCCATCGACATTTCATGATAGAATAAGATTTGAAGTAAATTAAATTCTCAGCAGGTGAATTGTAAGTTACAGATTACCTTACCCAGCCCTATCGTTTGGGTGAGCCTCTGCAAAAAAGGCAGATGTGATTAACTTGAAAAACTAATAATTTTTCAAATTGTCCTATTTCCTATCTCCAACTACTTATCTAATCAATAAACGCTTATATAAATAATATGGTGTAGGGATATTTTAAAATGTTTTCTTCTGACTGATTTAAGTCTTTAATTTTTGCTAACGTAAATTTATTTGATATAGGAAAGCTCTTCTATAACGAAAAGTTAAAAAGGGATATTCGCACATTTCCAGCAATAATAAATAGCCTATAACTTCACAAACTTAAAAGCCTGCGCTTGTCACGTTGAACAAATAATCCTGAAGTTTATCAACTGCTATTATCAGAAAATTCTGGAAAGGCGCAATCCGGTCTAAAATTGGTAAGACCCTGATAATCCCGCTCCATTGTTTTCCTTTCGGCTGGGGCTAATTCTTCAATCTTTTGAAATACGTGGATTTACATCAATCTGTCGGCTGGCCCTAAGCCAACCGGCTTCAAATTAGTATTGTCGTAAAAATTTCTGCTCCATCGAAGATAAAGGGCGCGATTGAACTGCTCGTAACTTAGAGCTCTTATTTGGACGATGTCAGCTCTATAGGTTCGAAATTTCTATGAGAGATTTTGAGTTTCCGATTACAGTATAAAGATAACGAGATCGTAAAGAGCAGCAAGAATGGCCATAAATGTACTTCAACCAAAATCAAGTATGATAAAGCTTATAATGTGCATGTCGAGTTAATATTGGTTCTAATCTTGAAGAGGTATGCTGTACATACAATAAACTGACCTGATTCCAATCCGGTCTTCTCGACTATTTCACATTTGCATTAGCAAACATCACATAACGTCAGAGTTAAATTTTATCAACGCTTCTGTGTAATTCTGGTTAATTACAAATAAAAACTAGAAATGTCATAATAATAAAGTCACACTCTCATCTGTGAAGCATATTAAGAAAAGATTATACATACGTTACGAGTGAACTCTTGTACAATATGCAATAAAATGTCAATAATTAGTTACAATAGCTATGTAAGTCTACGTTAAAGCTGCAATTTTAACTATAAGGTACTTAATGATCTCAGAGTACAACATATTTAAAAAAAAAATGTTATTTGTAATACCTGGTAATTCTAATTGAATTGCTTTCTGGCATCTAAGTGCCTCGGGGTACTCAATACTGAAATTAATTAATTGCTTAGAGTGAATAGATTTAGAACACTTTAGAACGATTAAGTATATTAGCTTTTGTATTACATGTAATCCTTCCCCATTAAATTTAAATTTAAAGCGTACGTATAATACACATGCTATATCAACTAATTCAAGTTATTAGCCGCAGGGCAAATGCCTTCCGAGGTAGTAAATCAATATGGCACGAAAGTGCACCCAGTGGCCTGGTAGAACGGCCTCCAAGACGGAGCTGCATCTCATGACGGCGGCCACGGAAATCAATAATTTTAAATGGTTGCGTTTGTTGCCGTCACAACGGTGTTGGTGTTTTAAGAGTAATAAACCCTAGGGGCTTTTGTCATTGTCGTCGTGGTAGTTTCAGTGATACAGTCGTTGATTACCAATTTGTGCTGGCCGGCAGCTATATGCTGTGCCAACCTCATCTTTGAAAAATGACGGCCGGTCTCAGATATTTTGACCTGGCCAACGGCAATTCCGCAAATCAAATAAACGGGGTTTTGCAAAGTGCTATAATTTCGTCTGGATTTTGTAGGAACTTTCCGTTTGTTGAGAGAGGGTGCCCACGCCATGTAAGTATACCTTTTGCTTAATAATGGCGGTGGTTGTGGTCAAAGGCCCCTTTTACTTCCGCACAAGGACTGCTCAGGTAAAATGTTCTAACTCACCGCATTCTAGGAGACTGCAGCGGGTTGTAAGCTATCAACGGGCTGCCAGGTGCCTAGGCGCTGGGACCAGTAGTCTCACTTTAAGGAGGAAGAATGTGGCGGTATTAAAATCAGTTTTCGTCACCGATAGAATTGCTAGACGAAGAGGAGGTTCAGCAGGTCTAGATACCGTCACCGCTTAAACTGCTTGACGAATAGGAAGGGTGTGGGGGGGATTAATCTCGTCACTGAAAAAACGGCTCAATATTCTGCATATCTAAATGCAGTAAATCTCGCTACCGATAGAATGGGACTGGAAATGCTCGACTTACGTCTTTTCTGGCTGGACGTCTTATTGTACCTTTTAGCTGGACCATTTCTTGGAGGGAATCCAGGTAAGGATGCATAGTGGTTAATTGCAACTTAAATTTACAGAATTGATGTTATAACACATTAACTATGTTAAATATATAGTTTCTGGTCACACATAATTATTCTATTCCTTTGTTTCTACACGATTACATTTAATCAGCTTTTTTAAATGCAAACTCTACTATAAATTTAAATTTTCTACGAAATGCAAATGACGGGTTACGCAAATACGAATACATTTCTTATTCAAATCAATTATTGGAAACGGAAACTGTAAGCAAAATATTCTGTTATTATTTTTCCAATGTTATGCTTAATCGAGATATCAAAATACATTTAATATTTAAATTCCAGAAGCTTTAAATGTTATTTAAAATGTACCACTTGTTTTCCACATATTACTATGCGAATAGTTAACAAATGAGTTCAGAATTTCGTGTACATTTGGCTTTTTCTTACTCGATTACAGTTCAGACACTCTAGAATAGCGGAACACTTGCACCAAATATGACGGAAAATTTCGTAGTTATACAGCAACGCCGGGAAACGCTATTACTAGGTTTTAACTAGAGTGTAACAGTTTAAAATTTTTTATTAAGGTTAAAAATATGCATACCACGTCAGGCCAGACAAGTAAGATGGATGGATTACTTTCGGCCTTGTTACAAGGTTTTCTGCGGTATTATAACCTCTACAAAAACAATCCAAAAATAAAAAGCTCTCTGCTTTTTTACTAAGTGCATATCTATGTATAATAATGTTGTTTATGCTTGTCGATTTTAACACTGCTAACGGTTATCTGTTAACACGGTAATACGTCACTGTAGTTTATCACATTCTGAGCCTCTCTTCAGCTTTGCGTTATTTTTAATATTTAGCCTTAATTTGGTATCCAATAGAAACAAATACTTCTTTTGCCAGCTAGTGTTCAATCTTTTATTTTTTGGTTTGTTATAACATTATTTTTCACGTTGATTTATCTATTAGTATAGAGATAACACATGATGTTACTCGTTAAAATATAATTCATAAGATGATTTCGGAATCTTTCACAGCCATTGCCATTAAGTGATAAACGACTTCTGGGATTCGACTGTGTCATTAAGGTCGCAGAACTCAAGGTTTCGCCGACTCTTATAAGGGGCTTTATCAAGAGGAACGGCAGAAGATCACGGTAACTCAACGTGTTTTTTGCAAAGTAAGGGATAGAAGAGCATGGTAACTCACATCTCTGAACACAAGCCCTGTTTCAAGTCGAGTCTCATTTCATCACCAGCTATCTTCGCACACCAACGCGATAATGGCCATAAGATCTTTTTTTATGAAACTTCTATTATCTGCAAATCCGCATTCTTCTTTAGCAGACAGATTTGCGAAGCCATTGAGATTTACAAACACCTTATCAATCTTCCTACCATGTGAAAAGTGCTAATTTCTAAGCCTCGCCCATCGTTACTCAACCGCGACGACACTTGCCTATAATATCTTCCCTTTCGCCTTCCAATCATTAGAAGAGTACCGCCTCTGACGTTGTTTGCATGTTGAGTTACCGTGCTCTTTTGCTTTTCCTCCTGATGAAGGACCCTAAGAAAGTGGGCTAAACATTTGGTTCTTCAACCCCAATAATGACAAGGTCCAATCCCGGAAATCGTTTGCTACTTAATGTAATTCCTGATTAATGTATATAAATTGCCTATACAAGATTTTCTAAAATCACTATTGTAATTCTAATGACAACATAATACATTGGTTATTATGTTAAAAGCCAAAAAAAAACCCGAGAACATATTTACACGATTTGATTTGTTTCCGTTACAAAACGTGCAACACGTTTGACTGCCTGTCTTTTCCGGGTGTTTGTAAATTTTTTGCTATAAAGGTGATTTCCGATACAGTCTTTTACAAGCAAACTGGCAAAAACCGATTTTACATAGCCAATGCTGTGTTGACAAAGCCGTCAGATTAAATATTGAAATTTAATTTCCTGCTGAAGCTCGTCGAGATTGTTGGCCACAGGCTGAACTTTCTTTCAGCCACAGACGATAAGAGCTGAAAAAACTACACGTTGTTAGTTTAACAGCCTACGCGGTGATACATGGGAGCCGGTCCAAATAAAAAGCTCTCTTTTATTAAACACCGTTATAGCTGGCATCCGCGGAAAAGACGGTGGAAAATTTCGACAGGAAATGCGTGGAGGAACCAAGATTAATTAAATAAAAGGTTTACGTTTACCACTTCGTCTAATAAGAAAGCTCGTAGTTGTTTCTGCTGCTCTTAATGGTATCAACTAGAACTTTAAGCAACTTCAACTCAAAATCAGTTTATAGTAAGAGATATTCCAAATATTTCAATCGATACAGTACAATATTACACATGGTGGGCGAATCCAATATAAATAATTAATTAATCCATACAATTCAAAACTAATTTAATTGCAAGAGCTACCAGCTTTTCAGCTGTGGCGTTGAGTATAAATCTTGTTAAAATTGTTCATGCGGTGCCCCAGACATTTACTTAAAAAGGTTTAATCATTTATTAGATTTTCTATTAATACGAAAACGCTATTTTAGCTCTCTGTGAAAATGTAATCACAAATACCTTACTACATCATTTGCATTTCATTATGTAGCTGCTTCATTCACTTGTAAATCAGAAGGATTAGCAGAGCCCCTTAACGTGAATATTTTAGCTTGCTACTTCTAGGCATTTAATTGTGTTTGCCATACATCACACCATTGTTGCTGCCATTCGACTCATGATTAAAACATTAGGTTATATGATTAACATTAATTTCTACAGTATACTTTTTGTGTACTATCGGTGTATCATAGATTCTAGAATTTATCCCCGTGGCACTTTAATTAATGTTAGTAGCATGAGGGAATAGAACAGCCAAAAACAATAAATTACTTGGACAAGTAAAGCAAAAGACAATACGCTCTTGCATTCATTCATGGACAACATGCTTCTAATAGCATTGCAACTCAGAGTAAGTCAAATACTTGTTTCCATAGGTCCAGGCTCAAGTTTACTACCTCCATCAAGCTTACAAGGTTGCTAAGGTTAACCACTGCTTTGGGCTGAATCTTAAACTGGAAGAACAACCGTTCTCTTGCAAAAATCGAATCAGTCGGCAAGGGTAAATCCTTTTGTTAGTGTCATCACCAGCCACGTAATTATAATAATAATTACTTTAATCAATAAAAATGATGAGGTACCGTGGAAAACCCTACTTATGACCTCGGGAAATGGGTGCGGTGCGGTGCTCAAGTTCTGAATGGCTGAAAATGTTTGTTTCAAAATATGCGCAAAACTACACAGCGCTTCACAAATGAAAGTAAATTATATTATTACAAAAAAAACTCAATTAGGATAACATTCACAATATCATATTTAAGCTGGTCAGCCTTGCAGCTGTGACCACAACAAAAGGTTTCCAAAACAATTCCTAAAAATTATAACTGCGTTATTAGCAAAGCGATCAGATGGGATGGCTTGCCACAGAATTCCACAGAAAAAATCAGTATTGACACACTAGTGCAGGACGCGGAAGGCGTTCGTGCAATACGAACGTTAATATCCTCTAAACTTATATCAAAGCGTCAACTGAGCTATAAACTTGATCTTACCATTGGCGTAAAACTAGGTGTCTACCGTGCAACAGTGATCGTAACCGTAACATATGCAAAGAAGAAGTCCTAACAATATCAAACTGCTGCAAAATTGAGTTTTAGTCATTAGATCCTGTCTCTGATATGGCCGTATCCAATTAGGTAACAATCGCTTAGAGGAAAAAATACTATATAAGATCCAGGAACTATAAGGAGCCAAAAAAGCAGCGCTATAAGGGCATTCTCCATGAGCCACTAGAAAGTGTCAATATCAATTATGAATGGGAAGAGGTCGCAGCAGACAGAACACACTCGAGGCGGATAGTTCATCAATACAACCGTCCCAGAGAACGCTAGAGAGCAGCGCTGCCGCCAGATCGTTACGAGTTCCCAGAATACTCGAAATCGAGTGTTTGGCTATTACCAAATTACCAAAGAGAGAAAATTTACACGTACCTTATCTCATTTTAGTGCATTTTAAATTAGCTGTTTGTCACCGAAGGCGATGAATCAGTTGCCGGCAAAGTTCTACGATAAAAGCGGTCTCGCAAATGCAACAGGCTCGGTCTTGAAAATGCAAGGCTAATGAAAAGTTTCTACAGAGATTCGCTTGAAGGATGGACAGTGGTAGTTAGAAAATATCTACCACCAATAAACATGGATCCACACTAGATGAACGGAAATCTTTTCCAAGACTGGGGCAACGCTATTAAAAATAAAGAATGCATACATTTTATGTAAATTAAATTTGCGAAACGGAATCACCAGAATAGTTGGTTATAAGAAAACATACTATTTTTCTCTGAAGAACGTTTAATTAGTAATTTATGGTATATCCCCAAAAATAAATAGTGGGTACAGTCTAAATTCCTAAATATTTACAAGAGCTATATACATATTGGATTGTTAGCTTTTAAAGCTGGCCCTGAAAGTTACTTCGAACTTCTCGTCTTCGGTTTCTTACATGTTTCAACGTGATTTCTGTATTTTCTAGCAGTATTTTGAGTTTACCACGCTTCTGCTATGATTTTGAAAATTATCTGAACATAGGTGGTATGTGAGTTGCGCATACAGTTTTTGGTAATTTTCGTATTTGCAATTGCCACTGGGTTTTTAACCTTTCATACACATCTACAGAGTAGAGCTATTTTTGGGGCTTCGTTTGATTACGTTTACTACGGATTTCAAAAAAAGCATTGGTAATCAAATGCAGATTTAGTTGTATGGTTTGAGGATTTGCTGTACACGTCTGACCGAATCAGAATTGCATGATATTTTGGAAGTAAGACAAACTGTTGGCCGCCCGAAATTTCAGGTAATCTTTTATGTAATTCGAGGTCTTGTTGGATTTATTTTTATGCTTTTTCCTAACGCACCTCCATATTCGTCGCGTTATCTACCGCAAACCTTTGAATGTTGCAGATGCTACCCATTAGTCCAGCGTTTAAAATAATTCTAACTGTGTGACTAGCAAATAATAATTTTGAATGTGGTTAGTTGGACCATCTATATATGATACCCTTACTGGTGTTAAATTACTACAGTTGGTTCCCTAAAATGTGTCGTTTTGACGCTATGCGGCAACTGGCGCCCATATCGTTATATTTATTACTCCAACTCAAGACCCAAAAACTCCAAGACAGTCAAACTGGCTAAAACCATGTGTCGATCTAAAAATCTAGTTTAACTGACAGGGCGCTGTGCCGTTTCTATGTTATGTATAAGTACTTGCTTGGGATATCCTAGTCGGGTTTAGCTGTATGCCATAATTGGCAGCTTTAGTGACACAGGAAATTTTACTTGTCTATTAATGTTTTCGCTTTTTTTAAATTAATAGTTTCCCAATAAATTGCAGTTTTTTCAAACTCTGTAGATTCTAGAATATCCTTTACAATAAAAAGTTCACCCGAGAATGATCAACATGGTTAAATCATTTCTCCTCAAGAAATCCGTACGAGAATGATTTGTGCCAAGACAACTTTCTAACACTGAACTATAGAATATCACTAATCTCAAAATTTACTACACTGGGAATTTCTATAATAGTCCCCTATCAAATGTACATCCGTGTGCTCCTTGATGATGCAAGTGTGGAAGTAGTCTTCATCTCTTCGTTTGACCTTGGAGAAGCATAATTTCGATGGTGGCACTCTTGAAAATGGTGCGTTCGAATGCTGCCGGAAAAAAACAAAATGGCCGCCATCGCAAACACGTTTTCCTATGTATATCAGTAACCGTTAGGATTACAAAACAAAGTTTGGAACAAAAAATGTAGCTACATAGATTCTGGATAGAAAATGATCAACCGTTTGTTCATAAAACGTTTCTTTTATATTTTTCAAAAATAAAAATGAATATGTCTCAGTATGACGGTTTTGAAGCGCATATTTACATTCTTGACATTATTTTTAGGACCTAATGAGGATGCTCGAAATCAATTCTTCTTTGCTAATTCGGGAATCGCATGCGAAACTGAAAAACTCATAGGATTTCAAAATACAGAACGAAGTAAACATCATGAAGTGTCTGTTAAACTTCAACAGCGCCAGGATTATAATGTACTTAAACTAAAGGAAGCGTTTCAAAACTCGACAAATTCCTTCCAATGCAAAACTGATGACCTCATTCATATCCTAACTTAGCGAGTCTTTCCACAGGAAATAAACGTGTCTTTAGACAGTGTTGAGAAAGTTGGCCAAGATCTGCATAATATTTTCTTAGATCAACGAATTCATACTAACAACATTCCGTTCTGGGCTCTTATGAAAAAGAATGTCATTAGAAAGTGTAAAACGGCAGCGAAAAAAGCTAAAATTACCATCAAAGACAAAAACATTGCCATAAAGACAGACTTATCTCTTATTTCAAGATTGTTGATAGCTTCCAGAAGCAGATCTGATATAGATTTGAGGCACAATTTAAGCAACTACGAGTTTTCAGCTCTATCGAAGTCGTTGTTTGCAGCAGACGGGAGTATGCACCATTGTCTAGCTAAGTACAAACTTACAGATGCTCTTGAATCAATGCAAGAAATACCTGCTGAAGAAAACGAAGATGATCATGCTTCCATCACACATGATGTTTTAGAAGCAAACGAAGAGTTACAGGGAAAAGCTGTGATAGTAGATGGCATGGCGCTTCTTCATACCTACCACAAACCTAACAAAGTGAAGACATGTAGTGACCTCGGTGTAAGCTTCAGCCAATGGATCGGACAAAAATGCAGCAATTACAGTGAGGTCCATATAGTTTTCGACTCTTACAAAGAAAACTCATTGAAGAAAGCGATGCGAGAGATTCGGCAAAAAGGCTCAGATCCAATGCAGTACAACATCGGACCAGAAATAAAAATTGGAAGTATACCAATGCACAAATTATTGGCCCATGATAAGACGAAGGACGAACTAACAGAGTTCCTTTCCGATCGGATTCTTAAATTTGGCATGACCAACAACAAAAAGTCCGTACACAGTTGGAAGGACAAAGCAGCTTCATCACACGGAGATGATATATCCAGTCTTGCAAGTACGCAGGAGGAGGCCGACACAAAGATCATATTACATGCATCTTATTTAGCACAGAAAGGATTAAAACTACTCATGTGTTTTTCCCCGATACTGATGTCCTGATTTTAGCACTAAGGCGATATCCTCAACTTTCGGTAGATTTTGAATTTTTCCTGGGCCATGGCATGAAAAGGTTCGTTCAGCTAGGTTCAATCTACAGAACACTTGGACCTCTGAAAGCCTCTGCACTCCCTGGATTACACGCACTTTCAGAAGCTGATGTAACAGGATCATTTGCTGGCAAAGGTAAAATAAAGTGCTGAAAAGCTTTTAATTCCTCAAGTGATACGCTGCTAGAAGCTTTGGCTAAATTGGGAACTACACTGTCACTTACTGAAGATGTCAGGACTAACTTGGAACCGTTCATTTGTCAGCCTTATATCCCCAAAACAACACTAACCGACATAGGAGCTGTGAGATGGTTGTTGTTTACACAGAAACAATGTCAAGATGAGAACCTTCCTCCAACAAGATCTGCACTGGATCCGACACTGCTAAGGGCTCACCTTCAGTGCTTTGAGCGGAATCAGGACCTAATTCAGCATCCCAATAACCCACCACCCTTAGATTTTGAATGGAACAAAGTAGAGAGTGCATACGAGCCTGTTGCTTGTACCAACCCTTGTGCACCAGAGCTTATCTTGGGACTTTGTCGCTGCTCATGCTCCAAAAGGCGTTGCTCTCCTCCATGTACATGTCAGTCAAATGGACTCCGGTGTACTGAAATGTGCAAGTGCGAAGGTAATCCCGATCGTTGTGACAATATGGGAGAGTGCGAGCTAGATGATGATGAAGATTTAGGTGTAAGTGAGATTTGCATTGAAAGTGACGATGATTGTAATTAAAAATGTAACTGTAGGAGTGACAAGTATGATTGTCTCTACTCTGTCTATACAAATCTGTAAACATTGTATTTCTTCCACAGTATTTTCATAACTACAGTGGTATATCTTTAATTTTCCTATGGCACAACACAATGGAAAGAAATATTTTTTAATTTATTAATGTTTAATGTATTAATTATTATTAGAATTATCCAGTGGCTATGTAAATAATGTCAAGCATGCGCTTGCAAAACCTTCATACTGAGACATTCATTTTTATTTTTGAAAAATATCAAAGTACTTTTTATGAGAAAACGGTTGATCCTACATAAAAAGTTGTAATACCCTTTTCTGTGGAGAATTTGTGTAGCTAAATTTTTTGTTTCAAACTTTTTTTTATAATCCCAACGGTTACTGATATAAATAGAAAAACGTGTTTGCGATGGTGGCCATTTTGTTTTTTTCCCGTAGCATTCGAACGCACCATTTTCAAGAGTACCACCATAGAAATTATGTTTCTCCAAGGTCAGACGAAGAGATTGAGACTACTTCCACACTTCCATCATCAAGGAGCACACGGGAGCCTGTTTTTGTACATTTGACAGGGGACTATATAGTAAGAAAATAATGCTGAGTGGAGCTTAACAATTCCTTATGGAAACAGAACGTTCCTGAAAATCAGAAGTGGATTCCTTTAACTAGTTAACTGATTTCTGAAAAATGTATGTTCTTATTTTTACAATATCATTCGCATAAGTTACAATTACTTATGTCCACCAAATGTCAAAACAGATTTGAAATTCAAATTGCAAATACCAAACTATTACAATGGTACAAAACAATATTTAACCAGTAAGTAATTCATTCATAAATAATTCACCCTTTTATTGTGTTTCTTTCTTTTTATAGTTATGAGCTTAATAAGAAATGACCCAACCTTTCATATGGTCAGCACAAACTTTCCAGATGCCACACAAACTGCTCCTCTCTGATGAATAATCGATTCTCTCCAGCACCTTCCTGTCATGCATGGTTCACAGACAGACAAGACGTCCTAACCGTCACATATCAGCTACTCAACCCTTTTCTGCAGCACGCAGTTAACAGATCAAACTTGCAGACAGCTACCTTCACTATTGCATCCACCAAGCTCCTGGACTCTACCTCTTTTACCCTGGTGATCCTCCTCTGGACTGTCTTTTAGCACCAACAGTTTGACGCAATCCAATTTGATTGATGTATTCTGTTAAATTAACTTTTCCAATAAACTTGACCCATTATTATTCTCTAATGATTAACTTTCGTAGAGTAGTTCTGCTATCCATTAGTTTCTTACCACATATCTGAAAGCTTCATTAGTTTACCTATTCTTGTTTATATTAAATTTCCATATTATTTCACCTAGTAGATTTTGCTTACTCCCATTTTTATTATTCAAAACATTTTTATAATATAAACAGAGTTATTTTCAAAATTTTTAATTACACCAGAATATTTTGCTACATTTCTTTAAGTGTGTTATTTTCAATAATTAAAGCAAATTTTCTTAACGATGTCAAATCCCATAATATACACTCTAGTTTTTAGTATCTTTGATATAAACCTACTAAATTTCTATTTTATTTATTGAGTATTTGTCATTCGCTTCAAACTGCAATTTTTATAATGTTATATCTTATTATCGAATCTATCTGTTTTTCAAATAGCTATTTTCTATTAAATTCTAAATTCTCTTTCACTTTGTAATCACATCATAACAATTTACTTTCCCATCTTATACCTGAATAAATCCAAATTATTTTTAACTATTGTAATTCCTTAATATTTTCTAAATTTGCTTCTAACACACACATGGTTGCATATCATTACAATATATTAATGTATTTGTAGTGTTTGACTTTGACCTTAAGTTTACCCTAAGTTTTATCTTGTTTTATAATAGTTGTGAATGTCAAATTGGTTTATGGATGTACCAGTTCTATTGTCAAAATAAAATGCAAGTAAACTGACTAGCGGATAAATTAGTGTACGATTTTCTACGCAACTACTACACGAGCACACGTTTCCCAATTATAACTGAAAACCAGAAGAAAGCGGAGTGCGGATTGTAAGAATTCGCATGTGAAGCGAATGTACCGAGTTTTCATTGCATAAGACCCTTTACGTCTGAATATCTTAGCTATACCTCTAATAGCTGTCCACGATTAACTAAGCAAAGTATCAGTACTCTCTCGCAAATAGCATTATGGCGTACACAGCTTGTGTGTTGATCGTGCTCTACGTTAAGTAACCGAACTCGACTAAAAATCGTCGAATCAGCAACCACTACAAAAATATTAAAAATAAATAAAACTACTTCGCCGTACACAAGGCAATTGCAACAAGCGAAGCTGCGATCTATTTTTCATCGACCAGCTTAAAGTCGTACTGAAATCTGTAGGTAAAAATTCTACAAAAAGGTGTGTCATACATGTAAGAAATATTTTCAGTTCTACACTGCCACGCACTTGAAAAACTCGAACAGGTGTACGATAGAAATCGTACAAGAAAGTACCTGTTATGTGCGAGCTGCAGGTGGGTAACAACAAGAAAGACCACAGAACGTTTTGATCCATGGTTTGTTAATGAAGCTGCTTCAACAAATCTGCAGGCACCTCCAAACTACTAATTAATTCTACTGCTAGGTGTTTCTTATGAGATGACATCAGAGCCCCAAGATGAAAACACGTATATACGTTAAGCGGTGGCACAAGGAGAAGGCTTGAATTATTTCAACACCGTGAACTAACTATAAAAGTAAATATAGGATAAACTACCAGAGGATGGAAGCCGACATGTGGTACGTTTATTTCTGAAAGTCTTTGATCCTAGCACTGCTAGATGTTTCTTATGAGATGACATAAGAGCCCCAAGATGAAAACACGTATATACGTTAAGCGGGTGGCACAAGGAGAAAGGCTTGAATTATTCCAACACCCTGAACTAACTATAAAAGTAAATTTAGGATAAACTACCAGAGGATGGAAGCCGGCATGTGGTACGTTTATTTCTGAAAGGCTTTGATCCTAGCACTGCTAGATGAATTTCAGGGGCTGCATGTACCACACATCAATGCTTCTCGAGAAATTGCAAGATGTCGGAAGAATTAAACATTTACAAAATGCGCCTCCGAAAACATCTGTACTAATCTACCAGCAGCAATCACTAAGCTGCCCAAGATGGATACTAGAAATTTTCTTCTCTTATATTGGCAATCTTTTTAAAAAATTTAAAATTTTCGCTATGCTTTAAATTTGCACAAAAATAAACCGAGTGGCTATGCAACTAAACGTATCTCAATGAAGAAGTGGTGACACCGGTCTCGTTATTCCAAGTAAATTGTATTTAAAAATAAATTCCCCAAACAATTCCTGCACATTTATTAATTTTAAATTAGGCATAATCTTTAACCATAACAACTAGCAAAGAAAGTAGTACCTAAGCGGAATACTTGGGAATACGTAGTTAAAGCGAACCTACTACAAATAATATAACAAGACAAACGTTCAAATACACTGTAAAATGTAAAATAAAGCAATGTAAACCGGCCACAACATCGCGAAGAGGAGCAACGTAGTTTACAAGATATGATAAGTAAAAACTGATAATTGTCTCATTGTCTTTACAAAGTGTGTTAACATTCTTAACTGCTAAGTATGAGTGATAGAACAACAATCTATTGCAATCATGTAATATTTTATATCGACTTTTTTCAAAATGTTTTCCTTGTGTTACTTGTATTTTCTATCTAAACCACAAAAAATATATCACTTTCAAAGTAAACTTCAAAATCATGTGCACATTTTCAGTCAAAGAATAAATGAGTCTAGGACGGAGTGCTTATGAGTTCTGGTTGGTTTAAACCGCGCCATTCGATACGCTTTCAAAGCGGTCGAGGATGATGGACGAGCCCCATTAGGCTGCAATATGATAACACAGCCTAATTAGCAAACCTGAAACGAGATCGCCGTTATTGGGCCAACAAACTTCAAACGTAAACGAGAAATTTAAGCAGTGAATTTGCTCAGCGGTTCCGTTTTTCCTCCTAGCGAGTTCCAAAAATGCGACTGACTAACCCTTATCTAACGAGATCAAGGGGTAATGGCAAGTGTCACGCGTGTGAATGAATTTGGAAATGAGTTCATACGCGAGAATATATAATCAGGGTAATCCCTAGGGAGCCGGGATGGTCTGTGGTGCATGTAAGGGATTGCATGCGTCCTTGTGGTAATGATGAATGCTCGACCTACTTCGCGCAGGTTTCCACCGTTTTCATAACACTCGACTGCCTTTCAGTTATTCTAATTTAAATATTAATTCTTTTTCGAAACGACAGTAATTTTATATTCAGATCATAAGAATATCATATGGAAATAATAGAACAAGTTTAGTTGAAACAACAAATCGTTACTACTTAAGCTAAGGTCGACATATTGCGTCATTAACTATAAATGTAATTTGGTTTTTCAATGAGTCAAGCTGTAACTGTCATGTGCTAAACATATCTAAAAATACTACTGACAAGTGTTACTAAACTCAAAAAGAAACTTATAATTGCGAAATAAGTGTAACACTGTTTCCATAACATAAAGAAAGTTGAATTTCATGACTGAAGCGAGAAGCACTCTGCTTACAGCTTCTAACAACTTTCATGTGAAATCGCCTAGACATTTTACAAATTGCAGGCTTTACATGGAAAACTCATTAAAATTACTAATAGACAAAGAAACATTTTCGGACGTACCCTTCAACTGTTTGCACTTATGGTATTGCCTTACTAACGACGCAGCAACTTCGTACCAGTTTGTTATATTATTGAGCACCACATCGTTAGGTATAGCATTAAGTGCTAAGGCGAAATTTAGCGATACTACAGAAGAAGGCAAGATTTGCTACTTTCTGATATAAGCACCGTTCCAGTTTATTATTTGCGCTTTCCCTCGTTAAAACTTACATTACACTGTACAAACGGTATAAGCTACAGTTGAATGCTCTTTCAAGTTATTTATCTTGCGTCCTATTTGCGTCTTGCAGGTATTTATACTTGAAGCAGTTTTTGGGGCGCAGATGCCATCATGTTATGATGTTGTGACATATATTAACTGCAAGAGTGATACTCCCCTAAACAGTAGCAGGCAAGTTTTATTTACATTTGTATTTCTAAATAATAAACTTTAGAAATTCAATGCAAATACAATTATTGTAATATGCCATTTCCACTAATGTGGGGTTTAACATTTTTCTTAATACTCATCATCATCTTTTAATAAACTGCTCAACTACAGGTCTAAAGAGTAGCTTCAGAATGTGTAGTTCAAAACGTGACCACCGAACTTCTGTAGATGGCGCCAAGTGGACAAGCCGCCACTGTGCTACAATGCTTGGAAATTTTGCAAAGTGGAAAATCGCCACCTTTCGCCAAAACCAAATAGCGCATGAAGGTGCTCGGGACCTTAGCAACAACTTTGCCCCCTTTCAAAATTTCGATATCTGTAGCCGTTCGAAAGTTACAGGCGATCCAGACAGACGGACGGACGGACGGACAGAACGTTCGCATAAGTACGCTGAAGCTACTAATAATTTTGTTAAATGCAGGATACAAACTGGATAGCTAGAAAATTCACTTCATTATTGATGAAGTAGAAAAAAAGTTTGGAAGAAATTACTGATTTGCTTTAGCTTGTTGTAAAGTAAATACTGGAACTTTAATCGACTCTCTGTGGATTATTGCTTGGCACGTCTGCTTAGCATTCGGGAGGTCGTGGGTTCGATTCCCGTGACGGTCTGCTTTGATTCAGCTTTTTAGGTGGTTTTCCTGAGTCAACAGGGTACCTTCTCGGAGGCGAATGGCGGGGCATCACTTTTCCAGCTTTTCTGGCCTCTCTTCTATTCGCCACCCCTCTTTTTTCTCGCCCATCCCGAAATTCCTGTTATTGGTGGAAGAAGAATGCAAGGTGTCTATCGCAACCCGCCCCCTGTTGGGAGAATTGAACTGTCCTTGAACATTTACCTCTTTACCTTTTTCGACATTGATTGAGCGATCTGTGCATTAGTAAAACTTTGTTATACCTTTTCACTAAAGCGCAAGAGGCACAAGCGATATGGAGATTTATTATGATGATGATGATGATGATAATGGAGATTTATCTAGATGATAGTATTACCGTACACAGCGCTTACAATGTTACAAGTGTAAAAACCTCTCTTTCTATTTTTCCTGCCCCTCGAATCAACTTCTTTCAGGTTCATCTCCATCATCTGGATGCCTATTTAGTCTTTCCCCTAAGTTCTTGGTCTTTCCTCTTTTATGTTTCCCAGTTGCTGCCATTTTCAAAACTTCTTTGGATATCTTCTGCAGTCGTTCTTTTCATAACACACCATACCAGAACCATAACTGTTTTTCAGCTATAGTGTTCGTCATTACTTTACCTATTTCCATTATCCATTATTATAAAACCGTAAATTCGTCTCCAGTATTTCGTTGTAGTTTTAGTCTTAACTATAATATTTTTGCTTATGTCAGGCGATAGCCTTTGTTGTCAATATTGACACTTAATATCAATGAACTCTTATCAAACAACTAAAAAAGGAGCATACATCAGATAGTGGAATTGTCGGATTAAAAAGTTTCAATAGGACCTAATTAATTCAATACCAACCAGTTGAAAAGCTAGCATTGCCAAACCATCTCCTGGAATTAATAAATGATAAGCATCAACATTCACTCTTTTTAAATTACCCTGCCATTTGGTCCACATTTCTTACAAGATAGACGATTGATTCATCGCACATTTCTATTCTACTTTTCTCATCTTCTGTCAGAAATTGAAGTAAAACTTTAAAAATTCAGATATCGCGGATACACAAACACAGAGCGGACAAACGCACAGCGGACTCTGTTCTACGGAGTTCTTAAATATACAGGGTGTTAATTAAGCAAGTAGACAAACTTTAAGGGGTGATTCCTTGATCAATTCTAAGATAAGAAGTTCATATAAACATGGGGCCTAAACGGCTGGACGTATTCTAATGAAACTTGGTGTAGGTTAGTATTTCATGAAGTGACATTGTTCAGTCAAAATAAATTTAACTTATTTCTACCAGTGGCGTGCATCAGGGCGACCTCAGTTACCTTATTTTAGAAAAATCTGGTACGGCTCTTTTTTTTAGCCAAAAGTTTTGTAGCTATTGTAAGATTGTTTGTTATTAAGTAATTTTTTAAAACTTCTTTAAGCTGTATTTTGAAAACAAAACCGTTTAGATCTCATTAAAGTCCAATGAACGAGATTGTTGTTACAGATATTTCCGTTTTTCTCGAAAAAGGTTTATTCTATCAAAAAAATAAAAGAGACATCTTTTGTTTAGTTTCAAAGGGTGAAGCTAAAAAACTTGTCGTATTGACTAAAAAACAGTGGCGTATCAGATTTTTCTAAAATAAGGTAACTGAGGTGGCCCCGATGCACGTCACTAGTGGAAATAAATTAAATTTCTTTTGAGCAAACAATGTCACTTTATGAAATACTATCATACAAAAAGTTTCATTAGAATACCTCTAGGCGTTTTCCAGATTTTTGAAAAAAAGGAATTTTTTTGTTTAAACTTCAACACCCTGTATCTTTAAAACGAAGCCGTTTAGGTCCCATGTTTGTAGAAACTTTTCATCTTAGTATTGATCAATGAATCACCCCTTAAAGTTTGTCTACGTATTTAATTAACACCTATACCTATCAATGTTGTTATTTTTTTGTCAAATAACAGAAAAAGAAAGCTCCTTCTCCATTCAATTTATTTTATTAATAAGTGTTGCTGACCTTTTCTGATTTTTTTTCCAATGTCCCTTTTTTTCAACAAGTTTTAATGATTTTCATTAAAAATCTGTTGTATTTTTATCATCTTATTTACTCCTTTTTAAAAACTTCGATCTATCTCATCACAACCTAAAAAATTAAAAACTTTTTTCTGGTTATTCTTTCAACAGATTTGGATACCTTTTTTTAGTTCCCCCATATTTTCCACCCCGCATTGGTACATTAATACTGCTGGTAACTGATCATCACAGTTGCTGATTCGAGGGTTACTAGAAAACTGAAGTTTGTTGTCAAGTATTTCGCCTGCGCTTATCATATTGGCCTTGGGAATGACTACTACAATTCCCATCCGTAGAGCTTGTTGATAAATATGTTACAGCTTTTGAACCTGCCACATAGGTGAGCTTCCGCTAATTAAGGTAGTTTATGTATTTTTAAAATGTAATTATAAATATCTACAAAGCTTACAAACAAAATATCTTAACTTTGCTAATAATACTGAAACAATAAAGTAAAACACGTCGCATTGCGAATTTACATAAATTTACACCGAAAAAACAATGCAGATGGTGGAATTCGAACCTGCGCTCCTAAGTAGAATGCGATGGCTAGTCAGACACTTTAACCACTCGGTGAAAACCTATCGTATTTGCTTATAGCACGTTATAAAGGGCGAAGTTACGACACCGCCGAACGTGAACGAAGTGTACCCGACCAGTGGCGATCAAGAGGTGGCAGACGCAGAGACGCAGTTAGACGTTAAACAG
Source organism: Agriotes lineatus (assembly GCA_940337035.1). Taxonomy (NCBI): domain Eukaryota; kingdom Metazoa; phylum Arthropoda; class Insecta; order Coleoptera; family Elateridae; genus Agriotes; species Agriotes lineatus. The sequence goes on along the minus strand of OW679196.1, from coordinate 95,172,350 downwards.
AACAATGCCGTTAAAATGTTCTCTTGCCATGAATACTCGCGTTATTTGCTGAGCAACATCGTAAATAACCTAGTATATTGGCCAAAAATTATATAAACAACATATAGTCTGTCGCATAGGTACAACCAGCTGCGCCAGGCGATGTCTGTACTTGCAGGTTCTTAATTCGTTTTTGGTAGATGTGTGCAGATAGCGTTAAATATAAATATGAAAAACACCTTTGCAAACCAGCTGGAAAATAATGTCAGAGGAGCGTTTAATGCAATAATAAAGATGATGAATAGTTAAACCAATATGTTTTTTAGATAAATGTCTTTCTCCTTTGTTAATTTAATATGTATTTATTGTGAAAACATTCCTAATATTGTTTTTCTGAGGACTGGTTTGAGTAAAAAATAACTTAGATACAATTTTATCGAGGTTATTGACAATAAAAAAGGACTTTAACACAAAATAGCTGTTCAGGAGACCTTATACGGAGGTTTTGTTTATACGTTTTTCTATTGTATAACCCCAGTTTTTATGAAGGTGTAATAAACCCTTTTGTTAAGTAACTTTTTAAGCTTCTCTGAGTAAAAATTTCATGTAATTAGCCTATAAAAAACGTTGCGTTCAAACGTTGAATTGAGCTCTTGACTAAACCCTTGTAAAATTTCAACTTAGCCAACTAAAGCTATTAGGTCTTAGTTAAAAAAATCAGGTTTCACGTAAGTATGGTATAACGACCCACGGCACCGTCGAAAATATAGTGGTTTGACAGTTCACGGCAGAGCCTTGACACCACATCATAACTTATTTTATCCAAAGATATGATCGGACTTTAAGAATATCGTTGTCCACCCCTTTCCGCTAGCTAGCCGCGGACTATCGGATGATTTACTACCGTTGCCTCTCAAAGCAAATTCACCTGTGGTAAGTGCGTTCAGGCGTTTTCGTAAAATGCCAATCATACCACAACACTTACTCTAACTCATCTCCTGACCCAAGTGTTTCATCCAGCTTTAGCATATTCTCTTTGTACCTTTTTATCCGTTAATTTGTATACTTACATACTCACTTGGTTTACTTCGTATTTGGTTTGCGTACTACTTCGTATTTAAAGATAGTTTGCACTAGAAAATGGTTGATTTCAAATTCATATACCCTTTTAATCGTCGTATCTTTTACTTCTTTTACATTTCTTTGTATTCTAATACATAGGCCACAATGGATTTTAATTCTGCTCTTTACTTCTCTGATTATTCTATGTATCTTTTTGGATTCGAAGAAGGAGTTGGTTATAGCTCAATCATTATCTAAACAAAATTCAATTGACCTTTTCTCGTTATTATTGAAAAGTTATTCTGCAAATGTGCCCATTATCTCAACACATATTTTATATGTTCTTCTAACTTTCGCTTGTAAGTCACCAATTGTAATTACCATTTTACCCTTTGTGGGCTGTATTATCCCCGTTTCTACCGTAACAGATTATCAGCTTGAATGCTTCATTATTACTAAGCCAAAGTTCTACCGTTATTAGCCTTTCGGAACTAGTTTAGAGTTTGTGCAAATTCATTTGTAATAAAGCAGACTACCCCGCCTCGTATCCAAACACTCTCTTATTTTCCACTAAAAAGTACATATCCATCGCCTATTATTGTGATTCCATTTTATTTTTTTTTAAATTTTCGTTAATGATAGTATACTGGGTAACAATAAAACCACGGGTTATGAGCATATATTCTTTATTTATGAATCAATTTGGATGTAATATTATAAGATACTATACATAATTTCTGATTGACCCATAGATACAGTCAAAATGGTCGACTTCCAGTTTTAACCGAAATTATACTAACTTTGAATTTTTAAATTGATCACCATGTACAGTTTATGTTTTTCGGAATCTACGAGTCAATTTTCATGCAATAGTCTTGTAAAATTATCATTTTTTTCAAACAAAAATTGTATTATTTACAAGGCCGTGACTTGGAAAATCCGTTCTAATTGACTGTCGGCCATTGTGATTATATTGCTACCTCAATACGAAATTATGTATAGTACCTCTGCATGAAATTTCATTCCAATTCATTTATAAGTAAAGGTGATTGAGGCGTGGTTCTGATCTCATTGTCACCTGGTATACTTATAGCTTAGAGTTCACGAGTTCATGTAGTAGCTCATGTTTGTTCCCCTTTTATAACAGTGGAAATTTTATTGAAATGCCTACGAGCTAGTAATGCATAGTTCTATTTAATTTTTTTATATTTTAATTAGATACACTAGTTAATAGCTGATTGGGTATCGCGCAGAAGAAGAGAATGGAATGCACATATAGACAGAATGGACGACAGTAGAGTGGTACGAATCGCACGAGACGGCCAACCTAGGGGAAGAAGAAGTATTGGGCGACCAAAAAAACGGTGGCTCGGCGCTGTTAGGCTATTTTAGAAGCTAGAAGAAGAAGAAGACGAAGAAGAAGTTAATAGCTTTTCCATACAGGAGACTAATTAGCCTGTGGGTTTTATTTTATCCAATAAGCTCAGTCATTGTTTTCATAAAATATGACTACAATAACGACGCTATTCCTCAATAACTGCAATAGCAACAAAGATAACAATTGTGCGAGATTACCGACACTTCATGAATTAAAGAATCTTCACTTCTCCAGCGAGATTAAATGTCTTTCGCGTGCACACATTGAACGGTCCCTAGACAATTTCATTACAATGAAGTAGCACTGCGTACAGAATTTCAAAACGTACTTAAAACTGATGGAATAAGTGATTTGAGCAGATGCTGCTCAACAGGGCTTTGAACTGCTTGTCAAGATGGATCCTGCTCCAAGCAATTGTTACATTTAGCTAAGGTTACACCCACATATTCCTTGAAGTTTTTAACAAAGCTCATTTAGGAATTTAGATCATTCTGATCATTACTGCAACGTTCCCCATAAATATGGAGCTGTGATGTAAATGTACTTGGAACTTTCCTTTACCTGAATGCTCATTTCAAATGCCGTTTTGTCAGGTATACCGATCCCCATAACAAGCAGTATTTGGAATTGCAACAGAGGTTTCTGAGATGTGGCACGTTCATTGTAATATTCATGTCATACGCCGAGGCATCAGTTGCTATTGTAGTGGAACGAGGCTCGACACCTGACATTACTTCGTTGGAACTAATGTCACGCATTCGATTGAATCCATAGTCCCCACGAAAATGGAGGAATAGCAAGAAATTCCGCACCCTTTATGGCTTCACTAAGCCGGCACGAATCTCCTTGGGCATGGCCGTAAATTAATTTGGGGTTAAAGCTTAAACATCGACACGTCCATTACGGAGCATGAATAATTCCGACAATCATTGTAAAAGCACCGCGCGAGAAAAGATTGTTGGAAGCGACAGGTCATTTTGTTCAAAAATTGTTCATATCCATTATGTCACGGGGGACCCATTCTATATTGAATTAATTCTTCGGTGGTTTCCTGGCAGCGGCTGTACATTCGAAAATTGCAATCAAGTAAAGTACTTGCCATCGACCCAGGTAATGTAAATATGCAAGCCACTACAGGTGGTTGAGGCATCGCGGGTTATTATTTAACGAGGTTTGTTCTCCGGTAGGTACGTCGCTATGTCATACGAATCCTTTTACGACTCCCGATCGATGTGGTTACTTACCTACGACAAACAATTTATATAATGACTTTAGCTTATTTTCTCATAAAAATGACAAAGGTTTTTTATCTTCTGCTCAACCTTCAACTACTGCCCTTTTCACTTGCAAAAGGCAATTTGTATTTGTATAATCATCGAAAACTTTGAAAAGTAGTTAGAAAGCAGGTAATGAGTAACAATGTTCGATTTAAATTTAATAAGTTAACTTTTCCTAAACTAGGCAATATCAGTTTCATTATGTTCTTGTTTCGCTAGATAGAATTTTGCTTATAGAAAAAAGCAGTAATAATTAGAGTTTCATAGCCACAGCTAACATCACGTAGGTTACAACGTCACCCAGTTCCTCTTTAATGTTACTTGATATCAGCTTGTTCGATTTGGCTTTATCGCATGCACGAGGGGTCATTTTTGTATTCTCAAACGTGATATGAAAGCAAATCGCCACATTGCTAAAAAAATGTTTTTCAATGTGGCGTCCTTGCTTAATAATACAGCAGATCCAGGACGTTGAAATAAAACCAATCTTTCTCAAAAACTCCAAGCCTGTTGTCATTTCTAGATTTTCTTTCCTGAAAGCGAAATCTGTATGATCAAGTGGGTGATTGATTTTCATAACACTGTAGTCATCCACAGAAGAGCTTGCTGTTTTCGATTTGTGAGGTTGTACATTATTTTGAAGCAACAACACTTGTTCAGACACTAATACGAGTACGAAGTTGATTGGCACTAACCTGTCACCGCAACAGTTGTTTTCCAATTTGGTGTGTGCTTTGTCAAGACAAGGTTGAATTTGTTCAGAAAATGACATAAATAGAGATACTTCTCACAAAATGCACGTGTCGAGTCCGGGACCACTCCACACTCTTTTAATTCAGCAGATGATGCCGCTTAAAGAAGTCTGGTGCAAACGAATTTTAAAAACACAATTCATAAATTACTATTACTTGCCATCTTTTATCGTTTAATACACATAATGTGTTTACCTCCCCCCCCTCCCCTACACAGCTCTTGAAAGTTAGTTGTACTTTCAATTTTAAACGAAGAGTCTCCAAAGAAACTTTGTCCCATTCAAATTAAAAATTAGTAAATTTCATGAAATGTTAGAATAGGTAATCCTCATTTTTCCAAAATTGTGACTAAGAAGCCTTCCTGATTGTGACATAAGGAAAATTTCTCTAAAGAGTGGAATAGGTCCATATTTTTTATAATAATATAGCAACAATCAATAAAAAGCGTAACAGAGGAAGAATGTAAGTGGTTTGCTGTCAGAAAATTCCAAATTCGATTAGTTGGCCTTTTTACAAGTGTAGGAACTGGAAGCAGTGATTTTATGAAGATTTCGAGAAAGAAGTAGGAATGGGAGTGTGCGAAGAAAACACTTGGGTTAAGTCATGGCGGGTTCCTTCGTCAATGCGGGCAGTATTTGAAAATCGGGCCGTGAATGTGAGTGAAACTTTCCCAAGCGTTTCACGTTCATTTCAGGTTAAATATTTAGTAACCAATAAAAGACTACAAGACTCACCCACTGCAAACCCATGTGAAATACATAGAGCTGTAGCGGGAGGTCATCGTACTTCTGTGTGGCAGCCTGCAGCGACGGAGCTTGGCACATGTGTTGTATTGTGAATGTTGTGTCTACGAGTCAATCGCCTGTCTGCGTCTATAGACAACCAAGTAGAACTTGTACTCGTGTCAGTAAGGGAAACGTCCATTTCAGTTCCAGCCTTTGGTATTGAAAGTAATGTCTTTGAAGACGGTGACAAGAAATGTTTTTGCGCGAAATCAGTATTTATCCCTTGCTGTAAGCTATTGTAGTCAATTTTTATTTATTTCTTTGTGTGTCTACTATTTTGATTACAACATAACACGTAAATAATATCACGTGCAAAACAGAATTTATTTTAGGGTTTTTCGGTCTATTGCGGATCGTTTATTGATTTTAAATTTGAACATTCTGTCTATCTGAATTTGAACTTTCAAATAAAAGCTGCGGGTCACGTCGTGAATGGAAGATTACGCCGTGAACGTGAGTGAACGTGAGCATGAGCGTGCGTGAACGTTAGTGTTTAAAGCAAACGTGAAACGTGGATGACGTTAGTGAATACTCATTCACGCGCCAATCTATAGAAAAAAGTGAGATTCAATTGCTCAGTAAATACCCCCAAAGCAAAGCTTTAGCTTCTAAGGAAATTTCGCTCCTTCCATAAAAATAGTAAACAATTAGTGTCGAACGCGAAAATCAGAGGAAATACCTGCGAAAAAATTAATCTGATGCCAAAGATATCACATTACAGACTTTTAAAAAGAACAAGACAAGAATGGAATGAACTTGACGGCAGAGCGAGTAGTCCGGTGAAAAATGCGCCAAGAGATGCAGATTACAATCCCAAGACCTATTTTCATAGTACAGTAGGTTATAAACGTGAAGAAAAGCGGGTGAATCCAAAAACTAAAAGATAAAGAAATGGAATCTGCAAACATCCAAAAGGTCACGGGTGCTCGCATTCTGGGTGTAGTAAAAAAGCATTCATTATATGAATGACATGATCAGAACAGAACATAGGTTGACTATGCAGGTCAGTATTATGCAACGTTACTTCGTGATTCTATTAAAAAAACGAAGAAGAAATTGTCACATAAAACTCTCCCTCATCAAGAAAACGTTCCGGTGCATAGGAGTCTTATTTCTATAAAATGCAATCTGTAATTTTGGGTTAGAAATTTGTTAGGACAACTTTTTAGGACTTTTTTGGCATTTCGTATTTTCCCGAACTTGAATTTTGAATATTGGCGTTTTCCCACTTCATTTAAATTAAGTTTAACAATTTAATTGCGGTTCGAAACTGCCGTTCTTTACATTTCGAATATTGGCATTATCCCGTATCATTTCATTACATCTTCGGCAACGTTTTATGTAATTTCCAATATGCTTTCTTGCGGTATAAATGACTTCTTATCTTAATTAGCAGTCGGGCGGACGATTTTCTCGATTTTTATGGACAGCCCTGATTAAGCTTTGGTCCCAACGTATCGTTCTAATCTCGGAATGCTGATGCAATATTGTGCAAATTTGACGTTCCATATGTGGTAGAGAGAGAACGCCTTCAGGCGCCTTCGATCCCAACCGCGTCTCTGCTTGTCCAATCAAGTTTGGCAGCCATAGAAACCTTACCGTAGGTTTTTGTGGGCCTCAATTTACTCGTTCAGCGGATTTTCCTGGGTTATAACTGGCACTAGTCTGTTTTCCAGGAAGTTTTATCTGTTAGAAAAACTGCAAAGTCGTCGTCGAAGCCTTCCATCACTTTTTGAGGATTAATGACGCGGTCTTTTGGTCCATTCCGGCTTGCTGAAGCTGTGTTTCCGCACTCCGTCGAATTATTTGGACAGTTACTGTTTTTCCGAAGCTGTCTGCCTCGTTGGAAGTCATTGTAACGGCTCCCGGACTCCTATATCAGCTGCTGTGTTTTAACATTGTCGTGAATTTTAAATCGTTCAGCTTGGTGCCGTTTTTGAATCCTATGTGATGTAAAACGACAATTGCACTAGCTAAATTTAGAACATGTCTACGTAACCAACATTTTGTATCAGCGTGGCTATATTTAGATGTTTGTGGCTTGTTCACAGCAGCCACGTTTAAGTTAAATTAGTTAGATTTTTTGTTTCAATATTAGAAAAGTAATTTAGGACTACTAACCCTTTTCATTTGATATAATTTTTGTAAAACTATTTAACAAGACTCCATTTTTCAAGTCAATACATTCCATTTTAAACTACTCGTGCGCTATCATTTCATTGATATCATGTTGCACGCGCATTAGTATTATGTGTTGTGCGTTTTCTTTTTGTAAAGGATTTGGGAAGCTGAAGACATCAAATAAATGTAGGTTCACCGAGGCTGTACGCTAGCCGGCACCGAGAACTGCAGACACCTTTAGAGGGAGGCCCATCATTTAATTTTAGTGAGCTTTTCCTGAATTTACTGATTTTAAAAAAGTAGTGGCGTCTATCTCTTCCACTGAAGCTTAGTCGGAAATCTTTGTTATAATACATCTTAGCATATTTGGGGCAACTGATCCTTGTATTCTTCCGATTTATGTCGTTTTTATCGTGAAACAAACTGTAATGTCTTGATGTTAAATTCTTGTTGTAACAAATCAAGTTCATGTCGTAGTGTTATTTAGGTTATTAGAAATTGTGGAGCATTCACATAACTCCCGGACCTAGTTCCTAGCGATTTTGTTTATTTCTAAAACTAAAAGAATATCTTTAGATACCAATATTTGGGAGTGATTACACTGTTACGGCACTAGTTTAAAGACTCTTCTCTACATCCCCCGAACATGGATAATTACAAAAAAATTCTGTATAGTTTTATGTAAGGTATTTTAAGCTACAAATACGAGGGCGATTCAAATTTGACTTGCATTTTATTTTTTTCTGGTCGATACAAACTACAAATTAATATTATATATACATCATTTTTCTAAGTAACAACCCCCCTTTAAAATACACTTGTCCCATCGCTCCGGTAGCTTCTGTATTCCCGTCGAAAACAAATCTTTTAGTTGACGATGTAGCCAATTTTGCACCGCATCCTTCACTTCCTCATTAGAGGCAATGCGCTTGCCTCCCAATAGTTTTTTAAAGGGGCCAAAGAGATGATAGTCACTTGGGGCCAAGTCCGGACTATCCAGGGGGTAAAGCAGCACTTCCCAGTTCAATTTAATGTGACAAAAAGTCATCGCTTTCATACTTGTAGCGAAGCCCGAGTTCTCTGAAAACCTGTAGTAATTTCTGCTGTTGTTCCGCGGAAAGTTGTTTTGAAACCAACCTGGCGCTAACTTTAGTAAATATAAGCTTGTCGTGGACAATAGTGTGAATACTACCTACACTGGCTTTTACAATCCCAGTAATTTCCTTCACAAATATTCACCTATTGCTCCGGATCAGCTGGTCAACTTTTTGAATGTTCCCAAGATTCACAGCAGACGCTTGACGGGCAGTATGCAGCAAGTTCGATACGCATTCACGATTATCCTGGAAGGATTTACACCATTCAAAGACTGTTTTGAGTGATAAACACCCTTTTTCAAACTGTTTATGAAGTCTCTGATGAATATCAGTCGCTTTTATACCTTCATTGAAAAGAAATTTAATAATTATACGTTGTGCAACAGAATTTAACACATTGTTGCACGAAATTGTTAATACAAATGAAAGTATTGGCACAATCAAGTTGTAGTGGTTTATGGCGTTAGCTAACATGCCTACTTCGATTAATGTAAAACCGCTTTACAGTATCTCTTCAATTATGTTCATAAAAAAATAAAATGCAGGTCAAATTTGAATCGCCCTCGTATATAAACTTTAAACGATTAATGCCCTAGAAGTCAAGATGTTGAGATCTATGCATTTCAGTTGGTGGATTTAATTTAGTGAATACAGCTACGAATCATTAACTTCGACGAAGAACAATTATTTACTTTCTAATAAAATAATAGACTTCATGGAGATTGAAGACATACTAACAATAGAGGAAAGTACAGAATTGAGCAACCTACATTTGACAGAAAAATACCTTAGTTAGTAACTGAACATCACCGAAAATAGTATCACATATTTAATTTTAAAATTCTTCTGGGATAACTTATGATTTATGAATCTTAAGGAAACACAAATCCTGCAAAACGTACAGCTAAACTTTTTACTTCATGTAATGCAAAAACATTAAACTTGCAATGTTAAGATATATTTTGGTAAAATTTAAAGCCCAGAAGAAACAAGATAAAAATTACATTCGATTAAAACGAAGTGACACCATTAGAACATAAGGTAACTAACAATTCGCTATATAAAGGTGCTGATTAGCTTAGATCCTCATATTGCAAAAATACAGTTACGGTTTTCACACTAAATGCAAACAAGAAAAAAAATCAATTAATATTATTGAAAAAATTACATAACAATTACGTCGTATAATAATGGTTCTTCTGTTCACTATATTTTCATGAGATCAACGAAATGGTTCAGATTCCAATGAAAAATAAAGCCTCACCACATATTCGAAATATTTGTGAAACATCTATGCAGTTGATTTTCAGTTTGTTACGCTGCTCATTTGGTATTGAATTCTCTGATCTCTCACAATATATGTGTTGTATATCTTCGTCCTTGATAATAAAGTGCGTCTGCTCTCACATCGACTTTTATTTCATCTTGTTACGCCCACACAACATTTAACCGGAAACAAGCAATAATAAATTAAATTATTGAATTAAAAAGACAGAGACCTGCTTGGGTCCAATATGTAGAACCCGTACCCGACCCGCCAACCTCAATTTCAGAAATTTTAAACCCGCACCCGTCCTCCAAACCGCAATTTTCACATTTTTATACCCGCACTCGACCCGCGACCCGCAAGTTTTGCACTTTTAAGCCATACTTGACCCCAAATTCAAATATTAGACCAGCACGTACCCGCAACTTGCTTCACATAGAATACCTATACACAATAAAGAAAGTTATTTTCACACTTCCGAAATCAAATTATTGTCAGGTATAATTTTTTTATACACAAGCAATATTCATGTTTAAGAAATGAAGTTGTACACGACCCTCGGCCCGCTGTTTCAAATCCGCACCCGACCCGCTACCAGCAATATTGATATAAATCCTACCCGCAACTCGACCTAGAATGCGGGTAACCCGCGGGTACCCAAACCGATGCAGGACTCTTATAATTTTGAAAGCCAGTTGAACTCCAGACAATTTGTTTCAGAATTTTTTGAATAATTCATGCCTCGAGATTTCCATAAACTCATAGTGCGAAAATGGGAAAGTTTTCCTGAGCTACTAGTGGCATTTATAATTATTTTCGTATAATTCATAATATCCAATTCATTAGCCACTGTAATTGGTAAACGGAAACTTACAAGAAAATGAAAAATATTGGTTAATATAGCAACTTGCACATATTAGAGTATCGATAATTTACTATTTAAGGCAGGTCAAATTATACACACATAGTGACAGTCTTACTCATGACGAGATAACTAGTTTACCAATATATAAAGGATACATTGATTTATTATGCAATGGGGAGACGAGCACTTATATCCTTCTGACACTATTAATTGGTAATATACCTAGGACCGACGCCCGTTGGTAGCAATGTATAAACAATTAATGCTTAAAAACCAATAGATAATTTTTAGTTTTTATAACTAATTGGAGGGTTATATTTCATTACGGAGCGTTTGCAAAATAAATACTTCCAATTACATTATAAGTAGTCAGTGATTTTGACTTACTGCAGTTATGCTGATCCTTCTGTGTCCACGAACCTATGCCAAACGGGTCCAAGTCTTTACTATTCTCCTTATGTGAGACTGCATAATGTATTTGGCAGAGTATCCTTTTACATTCCTTTACCCCAAAGAATTATCCTGTAACCGTCTACGCCACCCAAAATGAGAACTTACAGTCCACTACAAGCTTCACTCTAAACAATTAATTATAGTGGATAACTGGACACGTTGACAGTTTTGGACACGCTCACTCATATAACTGATCTACAATCTATCCAATTGACTGAATTTTAATATTTATTTATAAATTGTAAAAGAATTTCATAATCTACCTAAGTAAAACTTACATAATTAAAATGAAATGACAATGCATCAGGTATCTTATATATTTTTTTCGTTTATTCGTTTATTCAGTCGCTATTTGTAAAAAACGAAGTACATAGAAAAGAGATACTTGTTTCTTCTGATAAATTGAGCGTTAGTATATTAGTTACAGTAGGATATATAGTACGATTTTTTTATACATAATATAAATGTCTAACGCATTAGCAGGTAAGATTAGTGGTTTCTCATGTAAAATGTTAAGATTTGTCAAATCAGAATAATTTGGTTCTCTATCGATATTTTTTAAATTCCTCATACTTTTCCAGACCAACGAGAGCGTAGAAAAGTACACGACTACAATTGTCTATTCTACGCCAAATTTCTAGTTATGGTTACTACAGTAACAGATAGATAATATTTACAAATATGGTCACCCCAAAAAACTGGTAGTAACCATAATTAAATATGTAATGTACAATAGGAAATTGCAGTCGTTCGCTTTGCTATGGTTAGTGCCGCCTTACTGTTTCTTATTGCTTTTTATCTAATTTATGTCATCCACTATTACTGCAGGTTTTGACCTACTTTTTATTTTGTTTTAACTAAATTTCATCAAGTAGGTTTTCATAGTATTTTTCGAATTCTTTTTTTACGTATAGTACATACGCTTTCTTATTCTAACGGGTGTTCATAAACAGTCGTCATCCCAGTAGGTTTTGACTTCAGAAACGTATGTCTATTAAAATTGAGAAAAAATGCGCTATGACCGTACTCAATGACGTTTCCTTGTGTTGCACGAATTAATCAAAGACATAACATTTTGTTTTTCAAAGCAACTGGGATGACGACTGTTTATGAACACCCGTTATTCAATTTTATTTATTTTACCTTTTTCTAGATCTTAGATTTTGTCGTTCCTCATATGTATTGTTCACTGTTTTGACATACTCTCTTTTACTTTGTAAGGCGTCGTAGGTGGTTACGTTAACTTTAAACTTTGATAGCTCAGTGAACATGAAACTGTAAAACACCCCACTCGTGGCTACGAGTGCGAATATCTGCTAAAACTGAAAGTTGACTCACCCCTGTATTGTACTCGGTCTGAAAATAACTTTAAATACCATCCCCTATTCATGTTCGCGCATATTTCTTAAGCGAGATATTCACACAGGCGTAGCGACTGCGTATAGTGTTAAACTGCAATTATTTTACTTGGAAGTGGCTCGGAAGACTTGCTGCGTGGCGTTTTAATTTGGTCCTGGATTGTGGCATACAAATATGTGACGCGAAAAATTACCACAATTAATACTCCGGGGAGGTTCCGTTCCCTAAAAGACTTGGAAGACTACTGACGTCTCGTCTTCCTTACGAATGCACCTTAAGGTGTGGCGCAAATTTGTGTACTCGCTTCGGATACGGTATAAATGGTATTTGCTGGAAACGCAAGCAGCGGCTTGCTGCATTTTATACTTGGCTTGCTATGCAAAACGACTCAGGCTGAACTTAAAAATACCAAGAAAAGATGCTTAAAAATTGAAAATACCCTTGTCCCGCAAGCAAGCTTGGTTCTTTACAATTTGGCAGAGAGAAGCTCCATTGTAATTTTTATGACCTTTGACGATGATAACAACAGAAAGTCACGCCTGCCATCCCCCATACTATATTCTAATATTTTCAAGACCTATTACAACCGACCATAGAAGAGGATTTCCTGGTGTTAACATAACTCAGATGTATTCACTATCAAACATATCCAAACCTTGTAAAGCTATTGACACTAGACCGCCATTTACTATTAGCGCGAGGCGTCCGGCATATTGCTGATCAGATTTTATAAAATAGATAAGCCTAAAGTTATTATTGAATTCAATATTTTTTACACAGATTTATTTTTATCCATGATTTTATAAATAGCATTTAGGTTACTAATGTTGGCTTATTCCTAAGCTATAGGTCAAGGTAAAAACCAGATTACGTGCATACCCCTATCAAACACATTATCGAGCAGATTCGAAACCTATACAAGCAGTATTTACCTATTGAGTGTCTCATATTAACCCTTCAGTACCCGTTTACGGTCTGTGAGACCGAGCAAACACATGATGCATTATATTACTTAATGTGCTAGCGTTAGTTTACCGCCCATTTCACTACCTTTCTATATATTGCCATTGAAGATCCGTATGCAGTTTTGAGTTCGTGCGTGCAGTGGTTTAAAAGTTATTTATAATTTCGGTTTCAGAGACCGAAGCGGGTACCCGAGTTGTTTTTATTTTTACCTTTGATATACGACCAATGTGAGGAGAAGGAAGTACTTTTTGCATTTTTAGTAACACTGTCATACTAAAACATTATTAGAGTCATGGCAGATTTTATGAGAAAGAACAGGCGCGACTAGAACAGACGATGCGAGATATTTAAGCGGAGGAGGATATCGACAACGCGTTTGATAAAGATGTGCCATTGTCTGACGAAAATAATTTATTGGAAACTAGGGAAATGGACAGTGACACTGAACAGGAAATATCTGATTAGCAAAACTTTAGTGAACAAGAAACTAATGCCATAAGATATCTCATTATTTTTATGGAGGTCGAAGAGGGGTGTCGGACTGCGAGACCGATGCGGGTACTGATGTCTTAGAATTTTGAACGGGTACTGGAGGGTTAAATTTAGTATCCAACACACATGTTGACATTTTCCAGATATTCGTCTACATTGAGTTACTCCTATGTAACGCGGTATTTCCAATTAGGATTATTACAGCTTAGTAGACTTGATATATCAAAGTTTGCGTATTTTAATATTCTTCACGTTGCATCTAGAAATATGAACAGTTTTATATTGCGTTTCCTGAAATATAAAGAACTAAAAATATGGCTGCGTCGTGAATAGCTTTAAATTGAAAATTATCTATTATTTTTACTTTTATGACTCCTTCTCTCTAATTTTGAATTTTACTCACAATTGATTAAAATTGCCCGAAGAAATTTCTTCGTCTTCATAACGAGGTGCAGATACCTTGACAGTTGGTTTTATTGAAGCATAAATATTATTTTATTTCTGTGGCGGACCTATATTAAACTACTTAAAAACTCCAGGAATTACCCTTGCAGTTAAGATTGTATTTCGCTGGTAACTACAAAATACACTAAAAATTCGGGGTGCAGCGACTCGAGTACAACCAGTGGGTGTCTAATCCAATTTTGTGTGTGCTTTAAAAAAACGCTCTAACGTCAAAAATTTTATTAGATTATGTCGCGCTAAGCAAACTTTCGGAAAAATGTCAAATACTGATTTGTCGGGCTGCAGTTCTCCAAACAGCGCGATTTCCATCTGATCACTGCGCAAGGGATTCGGACAACAAAGACACTGCAGAGAAGGTTGTAAGTTTATCCGCTGCGTAATGCCACAGGGCCAATTGCAAGTGCAATAAACGGCCGGTCATCCCACTCGGCGAACAATGGGCCACATGCGTGTCGAAAAAGGTAAAAAAGAGTGTTATTGTTTTCCACATTCGGTTATATCTTATTAACTTAATTCCAAAGTGCTGAACCCGGTAAGAACATCATAATAGTTCCCAAAGTGCAAATCACTTTATTGGTGACCTGAGACGGAACAACATTAAATAAACAACATAACTTTTACCAAAGTTTATAAAATCTACCACCTGGGCTAAATTAAACTGGCATTCAATTCTCCACTCCAACCTACAAAATACAGGTACATTATCTTCAAAATCCAACATGTCAACTTATTTTTAATAAAACATCTATGATTTATCAAGTATTTATAGAGTAAGAGCACCAGCATTTTTTGTTGTTTAACTGATGCCCTATTTACGTCCTTCTTAAAGTTTATTTCTTGCAACGTAAAAATGTTTTTCTAATTCTGGGTTAGAAAACTAGCAACATTTATTTATTGCACTGCATTTAATTCCCAATGCTGCAAATAGTCAAGATATTAGGAAAAAGTCCTACCCATCGTTATGAATATTTACAACTGAAGATTACATTATCCAACTATATAAGCCTCAGATACTTTAGAGTAACTTTTGCAAATATTTATTTTAAAATCTTTTGTTGAACTAAGATTTAACATGAATTATTCAAAGACAAACTTGGGGAAACTCATATCTTATATTTCAATTTATCACTACCTTCCCGGGTTTTCTGATCTTTGTATTTTAAAAGCATCCCTTGCTGCAATATTTATCTCCTACAGCAGTTTTTTGCTTTCAATAGCTTTACGGATAAAAATGTAATTTTGATTATTGCCGTAGATTACGTCTCGCCATTTTTTTTACAAAGTTTTCTGTGTCAACGTAATGACTATTTTAGATTTTACTAGCGTTTCGCGTGCACTTACGACATTAACTCAAACATTTTACTTGAAATTATTACTTTGGACAAGCAACCTATAATTCTTACCTAATTTCTTATTTAGTGAAAAAGGTGCTTTTCCTTTAGAAATTCAAAGCAATTGTGATTAGAAAAAAGTTCTAACGCTGCTGTGTAGCTAAGTAAGCAAAAAATTAATGCAACTCTTGAGAAAAAATCACTTAGCCTCACAGTAAAGCTCGTTGATAGGTAATAAATCTGAATGCACAGCCTTTTAAATAAATAAGAAAAGTTGAAGCCCAAGTACAGCTAATCAAATGCGAAACGTGCGATATAATAATGGACAAGAAATGAAGATATTGCCTTTTTGTCAGTACAAAACAGACGTTTTGTAGAAATATGACCTGAAAGTATATTACAAATATGATCGTTTTCAGATGTTTAATAGAACTTTAATCTAAATAAAAAAAGTTGGACAGCTTTTGACTATGAGTAAAGCTTAAAAGTTTACTAAATGTGTCTCTCAAAAATTTAAAAACGTTTTCGAGGATGGGATTAGCTGCCGCATTGAAAGATTGCCAATGCTTTTAGATAGTATTTCATAATTTTTGTTTCATATAACTCCCATAAAAATAAAATATAGCAGCAATTACAGTTAACAGCCTCTTAAAACTGTAGCAAAATCCTCGCTTTTTCCAACAAACTGAATTCCACATTTAATTAACGAACCGAAGTAAAAAGTATAAGGTCAAAGCGATATTTATTGAACTTCGCCCTACAATTTGTCCTGCTGAGTACGTGCAGCCACGCGTTCATGTAAAGGCATTTTCTGGTAACGCAATCCATAAATCTAACGAAAGAGTCGTATACAGACCACAGCCGCTAAATTAAATGGATAAGTGGTAAGGTCCTTGGGCCAGTGTCATAATAATAATAATAATAATATAAACATTTATTTCCAAAAAAAGAAGGGGCAGATTACATAATGTGCAATGAAAACTAAATTTTGGAAAATGGGCGCTGTTCAGTTTGACCCACCTGATGGCAGGTTAATTGGTCTTCCACAGCACCCGTACCACAAAATTAGAAAAAATAAAGCAGCTGGACGATTGTGTTACGTAATATCCAGTAGCCGAGAGAAAATATTACTGATTAAATAAAAGCTTTTTAAAAGTACTTTTAAACTTGGTTTCAGGTAGGGTTCTTAATTGGCGAGGTATTATGTTATTATAATAATAGACAATATTATATGAAAAAGATCTTTTAAATAAATAAGTTCTAAACCGTGGGATTGTCAATGCACTTTTTGTTCTAATATTAACTTGATGATCATCGGATCTAAAGGAAATTTTATCGAACAAGTAAGGTGGCTCTTGATTGTTAATTATCTTTAAATAAAAAACTGCAGTATGTAATTTACGTCTGTTGGACATGCTAAGCCAGTTCGTCTCTTTCAATTTATGAGATACATGCTGTCGTCTCTGTATACCATAGATAAATCGTAGGCATGAATTTTGAGTGCGTTGGATCCTTATTACAGTATTTTTTGTTAAACATGGAGCATAAAGGGTATCACAATAATTAAAATTTGATAAGACCAATGCATCACACAACAAAATTTTCATATCTCTCGAAAGGCAATAACGGTGAGCATACAGTAACTTTAAATTATAATACGCTTTCTGAATACACCGAGAAACATGTTGTTCGAAACGCAGGTCGTTATCAATGAGCACACCTAAATTCTTACACACGTTGCTCTGCACTAAAACGTCACCACCTACTTTTATGTCAATCGACGCAATTGCTTGTTCCCTTACTGCTCTATTACCAAACAGCATAAATGAAGATTTAGAGGCATTTATTTTTAATGAATGTTTTTCACAAAATTCCACAAGTCTCGCCAGATCCTCGTTCGCCAACGATATTGATTCATTCAGCTTATGATACGGAAAAGAGTAATATATTTGCGTATCATCAGCGTACATGTGAAATTTACAATATTGTAAGCAAGAAGATATATTATTCGTATACAGCGAGAATAAAAGAGGACCTAGAATCGATCCTTGTGGAACACCCATTGTGACTATTAGCGGATCGGAAGTTTTTTGGTGAATACTAACCATTTGTGTTCTATTAGATAGATAATGTTTTATTAAGCTGATAGCCGAGTTATCAAAACCTATGAAATTTAAAATAGATAGCAAAAGCGTGTGGTCGATGGTGTCAAAAGCTTTCGAAAAATCTAAAAGCACTAGTAAAGTTAATTCCCTGTTATCAGTGGCTCGAATACAATCATCTGTTATAGCAGTTAGAGCAGTATTGCAACTGTAACCGGGGCGGAAGCCAGATTGCGTTTTTGGAAAAATATTGTGCATGTTAACGTAATTGCGAATTTGTTTATCTAAAATTTTTTCAAGAACTTTAGATAATGTGCAAAGAATACTTATTGGACGAAGCTGTTTGAATTCTGTTGGTAGGTCTGTTTTAGGCAGAGGTATAACTCGTGCAGATTTCCAAATATCTGGAAAGACGCATTCTGTTATACAGAAATTCATGACGTGTGTGAAGTATGGCAACAGATGAGGACAGCACATTTGTAATAACTTTATATTAATGCTATCCGGGCCCGTAGATGTTGATTTAATGGCGAAAAGAATATTTCCAACTTCCAATTCATTTGTTTCAACAAACTGAAACGAGTTTTCCAGATCATGTTTTTTATTTGCCAAGTAGTAGTTAATTAAATCATTATTATCTATACGAGAGTTACTATTAGAAGAATTTAGAAAAAAATTATTTATCTCATTTACGTTTTGCAAGTTAAGTGGCAATTCATGTTTTTTATCTCTATTTACAACATTTAATTTCCGAAGCTCTTTCCAAATTGCCTGAGGTTTATTATTTTTATAAATTTGATTTTGCAGATATGCTTTTTTCTCTCTTGCAATTGCACTAGTGACAAGGTTTCTCAGAGATTTGTAGCTGTCCCAGTGTACTGGATTTTGAGTTTTTTTTAATTTACCCAGAGCTTTGTTTCGCAATTTCATCATAAATTTCACGTTATCCGTAATCCAAGGTTTACTCGTTCTGGATATTTTAAATTCTTTAAGGGGTGCATGTTTATTAAAAATGCAATGTATATGTTCATTTAAAAACTTGATCTTGTCATTTATGTTGTGCATATCAAAAATTAAAAACCATGGTATCGCCCACAAATCTCTGAGAAAAAAATCATTATCAAATAGTGAAAAATCCCTGCACATACGAATTATGGGTTTATTTGTTACTACAGGTAATGATAGAACGCAAGAGGATAGACAATGATCGGCGATGTTCTGCTCGACAACAGATTTGCTTTCAATTTTGAAATTATCACCGTTACTTACAATTATTAAATCTAATAAAGTACTTGAATTTCTTGTAATTCTGGTTGGCTCATCGATTATTTGAATTAAGCCTAGAGTGTCCAAAAGATCATTAAATTTGAGTATTGTATAATCAAATGTCAACAGATTAAAGTTTAGATCACCCATACATACAATATAATCACAGGTAGGAGTTAATGCAGCAATAGTTTCTTCAAACATATTAAAAAAGTCAGCAGAAGTTACCTTAGATGAACGATAAATAGTTCCTATCGCAATTTTCATTTTATTAATGTTAATATACGCCCATACTTGTTCCAAAGTGGAATTTAAATTTATTAAGGAATAATTGAGATCACTTTTTATGTACATACCTACTCCTCCCCCTCTTGTAAATCGATCACGTCTAACGAAGTCATAGCCATCAATTTTTACTGTCTGAGAAGGAATATTGTTAGATAACCAAGTTTCAGTGATACCAAATACAGAACATTTGCTCTCGACTACAACATCTCTCACACTAATAAACTTAGGTAATAGAGATCGAACATTTAAATTACACAGCTTCATTAAAAACAAAATAAATCAATCCAGAATAGAAAAATTTTGATTAAATATATATGTATATAATTATAATAATAATACTAAATTGATACCCTAAGCTTACTAAAATGTTGCTCATGGCAGCTATTGATATATATGTGGGGAAAAACACAATAAAAATAAATAATAAGAATAATCTGTATACATACATTCAAACACAGGTTGCTCCCAGAAATGAACCAAACAAAAAATAACACATATACGGGTTGAATGGGTAACTGAAATATTTAAAATTTGGGAAACCCTGACATTTGCCACTTTTAGTTAATTCAGTTCTTTCATATTTGTAACAGACAAAATAATAATAATAATAATAATAATAATAGGGTTTTATTTTCCATTCCAAAATAATATAAATAAACATACAAATTCAAACCAGAAAACGGGAAAGCAATACATACATACCAAAAATTAAATAAGTACATACCAAAAATTAAATAACTTATATATAACGAGAAATGGAAAATACGATGGTGATCAGATGGCTTCCTATAAGAAGGAAACCCCTGCTCTACCCCACCACCGTGAAAAAAAAAACTGTAGTGGATGTAACAACAACATTTTTATGTTGTGGTCGCAGGTAATGCGAAAGTGAAAGAGATGCATACCACTACATTAAAACTAAAATCATATTTAAAATTAAAATTAAGTAAAAAAAAATAATAAAATACTGAGCAGCACAACGTAAACGAGAATTAAAAACAATTTAATGATTCAAGGAAAGCTCGAGAAGCACACACAAATGACAAACAGGTAAGTATTAAAAAGAGTGAAAAATAAAACGTTACATGATTAAATAGAGAACACTGGCGACATGGTAGATCTATTTAAGATTTCATAAATTTTTTCAATTTATTTTTGAAAGAGTTTAAGGACAAACTTTTAAAGTTTGGTGGTAAAGCATTATATACCTTCGCTATATTATAGGTAAACGAACGCTTAAAACTTTCTTTGCGGTGTAAAGCAATGCTTAGCAAGCCTCTATGTCTCAGATTCAAATTATGGACGTCAGTGCGATAACGAATTTTATCATAGAGGTATGGAGGCGACTTGAACAATATAACCTTATGAAAAAATACTGCAGCATGTAAAAACCGTAGTTCTTCCATGTTTAACCAGTTGGTCTCTCTTAATTTGTGGGAAATATGTTGTCGACGACGAATGCTGTGTATCAGCCGTAAACAAGAGTTTTGAACTAACTGAATTTTTTTAGATGTTGCCTTATCGATACATGAACCATACAGTACGTCACAATAGCTAAAGTGTGACAAGACTAACGATTCACATAACAGCCTTTTGACGTCTCTGCTCAAGGCATGCCTGTTACTGTACAGAAGTTTTAAATTGCAATATGCTTTACGTATACAGGAGCTGACATGTTCTCGAAACCTAAAGTTATGGTCAAGTATGACGCCTAAATTTTTTACCGAATCTTTGCAAGGGATAGACTCACCGTTAATTTTTACTTGAAAATCACTTAAAATTGTTGATTTAGAGTTTGAACTACCGAATACCATAAAATTAGATTTAGAAGGGTTAATATTAAGCGAATGTAGGGTTGCCAAGCCTGCCAGCCTATTTAAATCATCATTAACAGCAACACAAGCAGCCTGCGATTCGTAAGGCTTGAATGACATGTAGATCTGCGTATCATCTGCATATTGATGAAATTGACAACGATTTAAAGAATAATTACATAAATTACTAGAGTATAATGTGAACAGGAGAGGGCCTAGTATGGATCCCTGAGGAACACCGAATCTCACTCTACATGAATCTGAACGCCTGCCATCCAATAGAACGCATTGCTGACGATCATTCAAGTAAGCTTTAAATAAATTTAAAGCTTCTTCGCCAAATCCGTAGTAACGAAGTACAGCATAAAGTATTTCATGACTGATGGTATCGAAAGCCTTCGAGAAGTCAAGTAGAACCAACACTGTGATTTGACCATCGTCAGATGCTTTCAAAATGTCGTCAGTTATGTTTAAAAGTGCAGAACAACAACTGTAGTTACGACGAAAACCTGACTGATAATTTGGCATCAACAAATTATTTTCTAAATAGTCACGAGTTTGAAGTTCAATTACTTTCTCTAAGACTTTCGATAAAACAGGTAGTATGCTGATAGGTCTTAAATCTTTTAAGTCTTGCGGATTACTGGTTTTGGGTATTGGAATAATATTAGAAATTTTCCAAGCATCCGGAAATGTACAATTTAATAAACAAAAATTTATAATATGAGTTATCACTGGTATTAAAAATGGGCAACATAGGTGTATCATAGTAATATTAATATTGTCATTACCAGAAGCTTTAGATTTGATGGAATAGATAATTTTAGTAATATCATCTTCAGAAGCAACAGTAAAACAAAATTTAGATGTTAAATTTGGTTTAGTATTTTTATACATTTCCAAGACCTCCACACTAGGCACCTCCACCCCCTGAATTAAATTAAAATATGAATTAATAGCATTAACGTCTTTAAGATGTTCAGGAATAGTCTGATTTTTTTTCTTTGAATGTATACCACAACGTTGTAAGTCATTCCAAAATCTTTTAGGACTGCTGTGGGTTAATGTATGAGTCAAATATGCTTTTTTTTCATTTCTGATAGCATTGGTAGTTAGATTTCGGAGAGACTTATAGTAGCTCCATTGATCTTGTTTCTGGTATTTTTTGAAACGTTTAAAGGCAGCATCTCTTAGACTCATCATTAATCTAACTGTATCAGTCAGCCAAGGGGCTTTTGATTTTCTAAATACAGAAGTTTTAAAAGGAGCAAAGATGTCAAACAAGGCTATCACGTTATTGCTGAAATAATCAACCTTAGCGTTTATATTATTTAAGTTGTAAATAATATCCCAATTGATAGATTGAAGATAAGTTGTAAAACTATCAAGATCAAACTTTGTGAAGTCCCTGAGAGTTCGTGTGATAGGCGAGGGTTTATTTATTTCAGCAAAAATCTTACAGAATACTAGTTCATGGTCAGAATAAGAACTTATGTGTTTAGTACCCGACGCAACAATTAAATCTGAATTGCTAACAAAAATGTGATCCAAAAGTGTTTGAGATTTAGATGTTATTCGAGTAGGTTCTTTAATTAACTGAGTAAATCCAAAACTCTCCAACATGCAAATGTACTGTTCACTTTCTGTGTTATCAGGCTGCATAAGGTCAATGTTAAAATCGCCAGCGCATACAACGTTATCGTATAAAGGCAAAAAGTTACTACAATTGACTTCGAAGTTATCAATAAGAGCTCGATATTTACTTTTATGCGGTAAATAGATTGTGCCGAATAAAAATTTTTGTTTATTAAAATCAAATTCAACCCACAGTTGCTCAAAATTTGAATCCTCTATAACATACACTTGCTTAATATTTAAAAACGATTTTGCATATAATGCTACACCACCCCCAAAACTAGGACGGTCTTTACGTAAAAAGTTATATTCTGGAATGCTAACTATACTATTTGCTACATTGTCACTTAAAAATGTTTCTGTTATAGATATTATATCATAGTTGTTGAGTAAAACATGTTCGCGTAGTAAATGAAAATCATCCGTTAAAGATTGTGCATTTATGTGTGCAATACTCAAACCACTCATACAAATCAAATACAAATAAACTTAAATTAAAAATTGTAATAAAAAAGAATTAATATGTATTCCAAGTTTCAAGTACAAACTTAGGATGCGATTTTGTTGCTCTGATAGCTTAGGTGAATCAATATAATTGATCGTACATATTTATTTACAACTATTGTTCATTAATTAAAAATTAAAAGTTAGCTTTTTGTGAAATTAAACAAGAAGTTCTAAATAAATCGCAATAATTATCATATAAGTCGTTCCAAGTCTTGCAGGTTAGAAACCGATGAAATTTTATTGTTTATTTTAACTTTCATCAAGCCATCTAGTGTCCATACATTTCTAAAACCAAATTTCACGCACGCTTTCTTATAAACCTCCAAACGACTTTTACACAGATCCTCTTTTATAACAATGCCCGTATTTTTAAAAAATCTCTTGTTTTTGAAAACTAGATCCCTGTGTTTATAACTTGTAAACTTTATTATTACAGGTCGAGATTTATTATCTGAATGCGCACCGATTCTATGGCACCGATCTATGGTTTCCGCACAAATGTTACTTTTGCCTTTTCTTTGAAAGCCGATATAATATGATTTTCTAAGTTCTCACCTTCGCTTCTAAGTTCTCACCTTCGCTTCTTATTGGCAGTTTTTATTTTAATCACCCCGTCAGCTGACCACACGTTGGTGACTCCGTATTTACTAGCAGCTGCTTTGAGCACTTCCAGGCGATTTTTCGATAGGTCTTCTTTGATCACAATACGTGTTCCTTTGAAAAGTTTTTTATTTTTAAAAACCATGTCTCTGTATTTGTAGGAGGTGAACTTTACAATAACAGCACGTGGTTTATTTGAACTATCACTATCACTAGTACGCCGGCCCACTCGATGGCAACGGTCAATGTAATCACTACAGATGTTAATATTCGTTTTTGATTTAATAGTAAATATAATTTTGTTTTCTAAATTTTCTTGGGGCGTTTCTTCTAACCCAAAAATGCGAATGCTATTTCGTCTTGAGTATTGCTGCAGATGGTCCAATTCCTTAGATAGCATTTCATTTTCTTTTTGGACCTCGGCTATCGCAGAATGTATAACGGTGTCAGATTCATTTATGCGAGCATCTATCTTTTTCCAGATTATATCTGTAATCTTTGACATAAAGGATTCATCGGCTAATACTGCCGTTAAAGTTTCCTTTATTATTTCGGAGATTTCGGCCTTCTGATCCCGTGTGAATGGCATTTTATAAAATTTGCACTATAACACTGCCCGAGCAACAAGAATACGTCTACACCGTCCGACTGTACATTTAGGTCGAAAAAGACCAATGTTGGGAAATTATCTACCTATATAAGTTTTTCTTCTATCCAAATAAAGTGATGTGCTTACACAGAACTGTGAAGGCTAAGGCGTGTTTGCTGAACGGTAATACATAAGGCAACTCCACTTTATTTTCCGTTTCAAACGTTTTCAGGCCCGTTTATAGATTTACAACATCCGCTTTTCGCAAGTGAATTCTTTAGAGCTTATACAGTAGTGCGAGGGAGTTCTTTTACATTTAAAAGGATCCACAATATTAGTTGTAGATGGTAAATTGTAATTGGGTTATATTGTTGGGGAGGGGTCAATGTTAGTGTTAAAACTTCAAATGCGTAGACTTTGAAATTGATTGCTTAGCCACATTATTTACTAATAGACAGTTTATTGGACCTAAAATCAACAACAAGTGTTAGTTATGGAGTCAGTACATATTGTACACAATACGCTATAGAATATTGTATTGCAAGGGTACAATTAACATACATGTATAAAACGTTGATATATGCTCCACACCTTGTTTTCTGTTAATTATTATTTAAAATTATCAAAGATTCTACTCCAAAATTACTATACTATTTGTACCAATCCTCAACAGCATTACTTTCAACCCTATAATATAGTATTTGCATATTCCCATACAGATAAGAGAGCAAGCTGTGAATGCGTCTTTATTATCGATTGTTTCGAAATATAAAAGACAGAAGTTCAAAGAAGAATTTAAAAAAAAAGCGAAACTCTCAGATAACCAGATCTGAAACGTAATACGTATAAAATACGACACAAAACCACCAGTTTCTAAACAATAAAATTAATTTTCTGCTTTAGTAAGTCACATTATCTGTTTAACCTTCTTAAACGTTAATTAAACATCGTTTTAAAATTCTAAAGCAATTAATTTGGTTAACAAGCTTACGAATGTGCTGCAATAGCAAGGCAGCATTTCTGGTCGACTCGATGCAATACGTCGCCTATAGTGGTTCACTCCACTATTCAGCAAAACTAACAACGTCGTTGCCCTAAATGTTTATTGTAGGTTTTATTTAATAAATAAGTCTAATCTGTAATATTTTACTTTTACAAAGGTACGATTTTCAAGCCATAATTGCTCGGCGTCTGGGGTTGGAAACCTGAATAACCCCCTATACTCCCCGGGCGATCGCTCTTCAAGCCATAATTACTTGGTTTCTGAGGCTAAGTACCGGCGATCTCATTTCCTTAATGTCCACCACGAACCAATTCGCTAATACTTGGAATCGAGATCAATACATTATCAATTAACTAATGTCTGAACTGTCAAATTTAAAATATTAAAAATATGTACCTTTTTCGACCATTTCGTTATACTAAGAAGCACGGAATTTGGCTAAACAGTTGGAAATCATGGAAAATTGCATCCAAGAATGTTCTTATTTCGTTTTCAACTAATAAAATTAAAATACTGCGTAGAAAATTGTATACAATTGTATTATTGAAGCGGATGAATTTCCAAAGTATTCTTGAAGGTTCCATTATTATTCATATTTTGTTTAACTCTAAAACCAGTGGCTTCCCAGAGTGTCGCCTCTGTTAACTCGTCGGAGAAATGTGGATTTTTACTCAATTCCAAGTGGTTGGAAGCTTTGCTTAAGCCATTAATCGCTCTTGGTTTATTCTTGCCGAATTAGCTACCCAACGACCTTTAAGATTCACTTATTTTCTAAAGAGGATTGCATTCATTCACCTGCTACAAATCTGCTTTCTGATTGATCTGGCAGTATATGAGAATCAAGTGCTGTGTATTAAAAAGACCTTAAGTATCTAAGTTCCATCAGTTGCTAACAATAACTTCTGTCGTATCGTAAAAAATATAACTTGATGAGAAAAAATATCTAACAATCATCTGTATTTAAAGATGGTCTACTAGAGAAAGGTATGTTGACTAAATAAATATTTTAAACCTTTGGGTTAGAGTTAATAACACACTGAACTTAATCCGGGGTGCTAATTTAGGTTTTCCACTTGTATATTACTAACAAAGGAGACTTGCCAATTAACGAGTGTATATGTCAAGGATTACCATTAATTGCGAACTTTCCCTGTGTAGATAGTAACTACAGGTTCTTAATGATTTTTAATCACTAGTAATTTACATTACCTCAATTGTTTCAGGTTCATTACTGTAACCACTATTTGTATTCTATACATACCCGTTTTTCACACAAAATATGTGCGAGTTCCAAGGAAAACTTACATAATTTAAAAATAATGTTTAATGATATAATAATGTTATTATAATTAAAGATATCTTTAGGTTTAAATGTCATTGCTTCCAAACACATATACCTCAAAGTTTATTAAACCTAGGAGACTAAACGGTTAAGTTGAAACGATACATTTCATATAAATATCTTTCTGATTGGGAAAGTATTCAAACAAGTTGTACTAATTTTTTCTAAAGATAATTTAAATTACCTATTACATACAAACCTTATACTCGTATAACGTCTCTATGCTATTTGCATGGCTTCTATTGCAATTGCATGCTATTGTATTTTTCGAATATTGATTTGTCACTTTGTAAAATCTCGACCTTTCAAATTTAATTTTAGTCCTAGTAAATTATTCTGGAAATTTAGGAGTTTCACTAATTTCGGACAAGCCGTTTTGATAATTTCTAATTTGAGTAGCTCAATCGGAGAAATCCTCATTCAATCTCAAAGGTACAATGTCAGGAAAACACAATTTATAAATCAATGGTATAATATTGTTAACTAATTATACAAAATAAAACTTTATGTCACGAACTATGTAAGTTCGTATAACTAAAAACACGTACGTGTGGACGGTTAGTGCTTTGAGCAATCGTATTAGGCCAGCTGCGTTGCATATTTCGCGCCCTGAACGCCACCTTTGCGATAGACCATAGGTGGTCCGGAAAAAATAGCGGTTTGTTTACAGTGTGCTGTCTGCTAGAATATTCGTGAAACACAATAATTGCACGATATATAGTGTTCAAGGGTAGTGTATTAGGCAGTGCAGGGCGTCTTCGTTCCCTGGTATGCAAATTCGGGACTCCAGGAATAACGGAAACGTGTAATTTCACCTGCTGTAAACGTTCGCTTGTTGCGGGTAAATTTGGATGCGAATACGCTTGAAGTCCGCGGGCGATACCACGTTCCGGCGGTTCAGCGCAATTTGCCTTCGATAAACTGCTAGGAAGACGTCGCTGGACGTACAATTCTGTTCCTACAGGTATGTTAGTTATTAGGTTGTAATCTTCTCGGTGAAGCCGGTAGTGTCGGGAACGTGGGGTTGCGGGGTTTGAGTTGACAGAAAGTGATCTAGGAGACAGTAACGGTGTCACATACTAGAACACATACAGGTCTAGGAATTGCCCTATGATACAGTAACGCTGTCGCATACTACGGCCGGGAAAGAATTAGTGGGAGGGAAGTCCAATGACTCAAGTCGGACGTACAGAAGGGTCTAGGCTCCTCTGTTCATAGAGCTGCTGGTCGAGATCGGTGAACTAAAATGGTTTGAAACCACGGCGAAAGTTGCTTTTATACTCTTCGGTGCCATCGTTATCTATGCTTTTCCATAGCTGCGTGGCCTACCGGTTCACGCTTCATCCGCGCATAGCGGCTGAGATCACGTTATTGCAAAACCGAGCGTTAGCTAAATGTAACGCCTGATTGTGCCTAAATAAGTGATGTACAAGTTAAATACATTAGTTGATGTACAACTTATAATTTGCTGCAGACGCTAGATTTACACATATATTCAAAGCTTGGAAGTATTCAATCTCCAATATGATCACATTTTCATTGATCTGCAGAATTGTATGATTTTTCCTTCCGTTTCAACAAAAATTTGTTTTTTCTTTTGGGAATTATAAGAACGTCTACGTGGTACCTTACTATGCGATCAAAGGAGTTACTTACCTATTCTGTTTAATCCACTTAGTTTAATATCTGTATTGGAACGCATAATCACAAATTTGTTGGAATACTTTCTAGTGAAAAATAAAAGTACTTTAAAATGTCGTTTAACCACCGAGGCTGATGACTAGCAATCAGTAGGTATGTGCACCGGAATTTTGTATAATAATACATTTGATATATAAATTGGAATAATACATGGGTCTTACTAATAGATTATTTGCTGTTAAAATATGTAGTGCACCATAAATACAAGTTAATGTTATTATTGGAGTGCCACAAGATACATTACTGGCTCAGATGTTGTCCCTAGTTTTTTCAGCGACCTTTTAAAGTGCAATTGCTACAGAGTATCATATGTTAATGATTTTAAGAGTTGTAATATTCCTTCTACTGATACTGTTATCATAGGCACTCTTAACAGCATTAGCCAATGGTAGGTTTACTCGTTCATTCTGAGATGCCGAATATGCCGTTGTGGTCAAAAATAACCTGTTCGCTGCATGGTTATCCCATTCCGCAGGTGAAGAAATGAACAGATTTGCGTTATTGTGATCAAATCCTTAACAGTTTGCAAAAACTGCAACGAAACCTAATTCTGAAAGATTTCTAGTTCTTCATAAAAATCAGACTTGTATTACAGAAACGCAAATCCTCACAAAGCCAGAAGGTTTACAATTTCCACATAACTTATAAAGATTAAGGTGGATAACCTTAGAAAGCTACCTGGTCATCCATGTTAGGGGTTTTGCTGCAAGTCACCACCCAATGGTTACAAAGCTATAACTGAATATAAACCTATTTATAAAAATTTAATTTAATATTAACTTATATATAAATAGCGTTAACATTCACATCTACTTATTTTTAGGAATCACCATAAGCAGGTAGATTATATTTATTCTGATACAACAGGCGCATTCATGTGTAGAGGCACACCTGCACCCATGCATACGATAAATCTAAATGTATGTTACCTTCCTAATATTTTTACATCTAGTATTACTGGACGAAAGAACTTGAACCATTTTGTTCCAAACCATTGTTAGGGATTGGGCGTTGTATAACACTACGTTTGTCTAAGTAGGTATAATATACGTACATAAAAGTGCAAGGTGCGGCAGAATGAAGTATCCATTTTAAATTGAGTTGTTTTTGTTAACGGCAAAATTTTTATTTAAAAATCAAACAAAAGGTTCTTCAGGAAACACGGAAATTTAATTTTTTAAACATTACATCAGTCAAGTGACCTCCTTCTCGCTGCTGGCACTCTTGACGCTGCTCTTACCGTTTCAGCATTTTCAAGTATGCGTACAGAACGAGTTTGTTCCTTTTGCTTTTTCTTTGGCACATGTGGCAGTAGTGCGAAACTTGTGTATTCACTTTTTAATTGTTATTCGGCTAGGAACTGCATCTCGTGGATTTAAATGAAAGTAACGACGAAATAAAAGCTGGGTGGTTACAATAGAATTGTTATTTTTAAAATAAGCTTCAACCGCAAAAGAACGTTGAATATTTGACCAATGCTCTATATTCACAGCTAAACTGACATTTCTCGCAAACACTTTGACAACTTTCTTAAATTTCCATTTATCGCGAAAGCACGGCGACTTGATTTGAATTTATATAGCATTATATTATGAAATTAATGAACTTTGAAAATGGATACGTCATTCCGCCGGACCCTGTACATAATGCAATTCAACGCAAATATGCACTTCACATACAGTGCATATTCATATACAACCAATAGCGCTATGGCCGCGTGCATTATGTATAATATTAATGTGTGTAGTACATTGTAGTACATGTTTTACATGCTTTCTTTGTTAAATGGAATACGCAGAGTTCAGCATATAACGTAAGGTAAGGACTATTATATGTCTAAGTAATATACATCTGTATGGCATAACATGCACGGTTTTATGACACTGACGTGTCGGATGACTATACATTTACATTTATAAAGATCCCATTAAGTATATTTACTGAATTTCATGTATACAAACATATAAATTAGATGTACTAATCTATTTAACTTTGATCTGAAATCGTTCAGCTTGATTAGTCATTTTCTTAACAGGTTCAGCAGTAATGTAGTCATTTATCACATTCATACAGCAACACGGAATAGAAATAGCAACGATATCGTAGCTCTAGCTTGATTTATTCTGCGGTGTATCTCCACGTCTGCATCTAGGTTCTATGTTACATGCTAGCACAGAAACGAAGGTAAAAATTAGTGTCATAAGCAGTTTAGTTGACAGAGCAATTCAATTATCCTCTAAACAGTTTCATAATAAAAATTTTGAACTAATTACTAAAATTCTAGTTATAAATGATTATCCTATTGATTTTATCAAAAACCACATTAACTTCCGAATACATAAAATTTAAAACCAAAACAAACTTAATCAATCTATAGCTTTACAACCTAACTGCTTGGACACCTATTTTAATAATTCAAACACATCATCACAATTCAAATATGTATCTATTCAATATATTCTTAAACTTGCAGAAAAAATTGAAAATGAACTTAAAAAGCATAATATCAAAACTGCTTTTAACAACAACAGTACTCTAGACAATTTGTTTTTTACTAATTTAAAAGATAAAACTGAATCTTAAGTAGTTTACCAACTTAACTGTAACAACTGTAACTCCACATATATTGGTCAAACGAAGCAATTATTAAAAAATAGAATTAGACAACATAAATATTCTGTCAAAATTAACAACATTTCACCATCATCTATTAAAACAGCCTTAACTGATCACGCAATTAAACACCTACATACATTTAATTTTAATACATCTACTATCTTATAAAAGCCCTACAACAATTAATTATAAAACAGACATTGACAATCTAAGTTCAATTTACGACAACCTTTTCAAATAAATAATACTTGTGATACAAATATCTCAAATTTATAAACAACCCTTGAATTTTTTTCATATTTCTGGCTTTTACGTTTAAAATTTTAAAAATTTAATGTAATACAACCCTGTGTATATTAATAGCAAGCTTCATATTCTCACACCGACTGCGCAGTATGATAACAACTTAAGGAAACAACCTTGCATGCTTTTATCAAAAGTTCATTTACTCTCTGCATTCATTAATACTCAAACCGAGTTTAATTATATATTTAAAATTTTCCAATTACAGTGTTCGCCCCTTCAGGGGTGCAGTTTCTCCCTTTATTTTAAAATGTTGAATTTGTCATCATGTTGCCCTGTATAACAATCATTTTTTTAACATTACAATTAAATGTAAACTACATAATTTAAGAAAAATGGTCGTAATATTTTCAACAATACTTAAATTTTCAATTTTATAATAATTTTACGTAAGTATACAGGTTTTGTTTGAAATGTCTGTATTCGCTAATCTGTGTTTTTTATTCCCTTTCAGAAATGTAAACCAAATTTTAAATAATTTTTAATTAATAAATAAATTGCGAAACGTCTTGTAAACTTTTTATAACAATAAACATGTTACGACTTATTGATTTTTTATTATTCTAATAATTAAAATCATGCTTTATTACTACAAAATATATTTCCAAAATTTTTGACATTATTTATCTCCATAAAATATAACTTTAAATTTCTAAATGCCATTTCCCAATTTGAATTAAAAATATTAAAGGTTGAAGTTTCAAAATTGGTACTTATAATAGGAAGAACTTATACAACGCTGGCGCACACCCCAACCATTACAAACAATGTAAAATCCTAGTTATAGAAACTAATTGTATATAGCTTTCATAAGTGTTCAATCTGAGAGAGCGATAGGAAGATTCCTAACATTTATTACATCTTTAATTCCTGTATAAAGATTTTGATATTGTTTTAGCGATGTTACTATTCATTGCTTTCACCTTTTTATCATACATTTATGATCCTAGGGCGTTCCTCTTGTTAGGGACAAATAGTAGCTCTTAACATAAAAGAGACCCTGTATTATGTTTTCTATGCCAGTAACTACGTCATTAACATTCTAACGTGTTATACAAGCTGTAACGTTAGAATCCAGTGACGCTTCATTATCAATAATACAAGGACAAGTAAGTATCTTTGTTAGACGGAGAGTTTAAAGTTGTGCAGCTAAAATAAATGTTGCAGAAAGGCATTGTTATCTAACGAGTGAAGGAAAAACCAATTTTAGCATAATAAAGAAAACTTTTCAGTTTACTCGTCTCTAAGAATGAAAATACGATAGTGTATTTAATGAGTTTCTAATGAATACTAACCTGAAAACGCAACAAACTCGTGGTGACAACGACCAGTCGGCCAGAAAGGCCGCATTACACTAAATGTTGTTTGTCGCACCTTGTTACTTAAAACGTGCAAAGAATATCGGGAAAAAGGTGAAAGGGTCAGGTAATCACCAACAGCGCTGGAAATTTAAAGGGAAGCGTCATTACGGAAACAGGCCAAAAATGTCGAAAAGTAGCAGCATGGATACGTGGTAAAAGAGAGCAAAATTTAATTATTCGGATACAGATTCAATGCTATATCAACAAACCTAAAAAATAATTATGCAATCAATACAGCATTCAAGTTGAATTATTAATAACTATTATGTAATGCTTGGAAATATTAAATTTTATATTATTATATTCCATAAAAGCATTCTGCAAAATGTGCCGTGTCAGAGCACACTCACATCTGCCTTGCAATATAAACGCCATAAAGTTTTCAAATATGCATTTCCGCGAAATCACAGACAGACAACTAAAATATACTTAAATTGTCACTCTTTTGTAGTGCAGCTGCATTCGGTGTACATATTTGATGCATCGAAGACGAACGGGTCATAATACCTAAAAGGTTCTATTTGTGACTGTAGTTCGAAGCAACGAGCCATGCATATGCATATGAATAATGGAAGCGTTTCTCTGAAACACGTATTCGAAATAAAATGTAATGGGTTTGTCTACGCCTCGTTGTATCTATTATATTATCGCGTACTACAGCAAGTGTGTTGCAACACAAACTCACGCCAGGAGCGATGCGAAACGCCATAAAATAAACTTGTTTGTACAAACACTTCGTAATTATCTAATGGGAGTTCATTAACACGTGCAAACATAGTCAGAAAGATTATGTTTTTTGCAGCGTCAGTTTAATGCATTATCAGAGTGTTTCCATAACAAAGAACATTATATTATAGACATGTGGTCAAAAATCTCTTGGTTATTTTGAAATGTCTAGCAACTGTCGGAAGCTCAATCCATAATGCTAGTACATTATTTATTTAAGTTGAGTAAATAGAGCTTTTCAGATGCCCACAAAGGTAAATATCAGACGAATTTAGGCCAGGATTGCGAGGAGGCCATGAAGGTGGTCCGTCTAAACCAATCCACAGCGTACCTTAGCTTTCATCCAATAATTTTACAGCTATCCAATAAAAATATACTGGGGCACCAATAATACCCCCCGCTGCCCCAAACGTTGGTGCTGAACTTTATGGAAATCTGTAAGTGAATTAAGAACGATTACCACAAAGACATATTAGAAGCAATTAAAAACAACCACACTTAAAAATATTACATAAAAATTGATTTTACACAAATAACACCAAGTTTAACATATTACAGCACCGCATTTAAATTTAATTGTTAATATATAAAAATAACAAAGGGCTCGTTATGTTAGAAATTCCTGAATTTACAGTTGAATACTAATATATATTGCCGTGATATACTGCCCCTACAAACCCCCTATTAATTAATTAATTGCTTATTAAGCCCTTGCACATAAGAGAATGCTCAAATGAATTTTACACCTCACCTGCAATTTATTTTAGCTTACGAAGCACAGCCTTGAGATGCCACAATTAGCTCGTATTTGTTTACTAAATAATCTGCATGTGACTCAATTTGAAATAAAATATTCTCATGATTATAGAGATTTATACAACACTTGTTGCTTTTAAATATAGCAATTTACCTCTCACGTACATTCCTAGGGGTTAATGGTCAAAAAGGGTGATTGCATTGATGTAATCTTAGTCTCAAATCATTCCTTAGATGTGTGTAACGGCATTAAAACCAAAATGTGCTGGCTTTTAAGTCCGGTCCTGCTCCCTATTGTGCGCCGGCGCCAATCAACTTCCTATGGCCGCGATGTTGATCAACAGGTGTACGTATGCAACGGATTGGTGATTCTTCAATGTTCAATGTGTTGTTCTGTCTACCTAAGAATGCCACAGCCGTTTGTTTTACCAGGTAAGCTGATTCGATATCACTCGCGTAGAATAAAGCTCAACACTTAGACAAACAACTTCTTTATTTTCTACGCTAATCTCGGTCGTGAATTTTTAACAACGACGAAGTAAAAGCAGGTTAATCGAATTCAAACAGAACAGCCCAGCCCAGAGGGGCGAAAAAACTTATATAGCCCTTGGAGGGCTGAAAACCTCCCCTTCGCCCTGTGGCTACTTCTGATTGGATCATATACGTCACATTACGTAATTTTTGGCCGTTGGAACAGTTGGGGTCAAATTCGCACAAACTGACCGTTACAAAAACACGTGTCTATTTGGCGGGAATTTGGACCAAAAATACGTTACTATCACGTGCAAAATAGGCGGGAAACAAATTTCCGTTAGCAAACATATGTGATCATTGTGAAATCTGGCGGGCTTTTTACGCAAGCGACTCCAACACAAATAACGCAGGAAAAATTAACCTAGAAGCTAATTACAAACTTAGATCTATGCACTTAGCTAACTTAATTATATGTACAGGTCGCCCTAATTAATATACACCCTTGGCACACCTTTTGGGCCATATCTTGTGGGAGGCACACTAACTAGCATCCCTTTGTGCATGCGTCTGGATTTCTGCCGACCCATGCACTTGGTGATCCTGTTATATTCATCTGAAGGGTTACTAATGGCAACGGCATTCAGGCCTTGGTCGTCCCTGGCGTTGATATCCCAGTTTAACCCAGCTGTTGATACAGGTATGGTTGCCTTTGTTGGCATTTCGGGGTTTTACACGTGGCTTGTGTTTTTCAGGAAATTGCGTCCTTGTTTGGACCTGCTTCATGTTGCCGCAATGCGATCCAACGTCCAATGTTCTCATATGTCTGCCGTTTGCATCCGAGCGACCGCACCCAGTGTTTCGAGTCGTTCAGGTGCTGTGTTTCCTGCTGTGCGTCGAATATGTGCCCTTCTATCTGCAGATGGTTCCTTCAGGATGCTGTCGATGTGGGATTACCGCGCACACACTCCGCATTGCTCCGTTCATCAAAACACCCTTGTTGCAGGTGTTTTGCACTTGATTCTGCGTGCACTATGCCCATTTACAATTTGGTATGATCGAATGCTCGTTTAATGGATTGATTTGAGACTATTATCTGCATTATTGTGTAATGAACATAGTTTTGGAAATGTAACCATTTGGCCTTGCTATGAAATATTAAATTGTATTTGTTTAGGAACACCTTCGTTTAAATTAATGTTATAACCCTTTCACATTGAGTCACATGCCAGCAGTATTTTTATGCATTATTTAATTTGAAACATATCGTTTTAACCTCGTGCTGTTTGCCAACAAAATTAAAATGTTCAACTTCAGAAGGCTGTAATAATTCGTGACTTGTAAATAACACAACAATATATATCCATACTGGGGTTTTTTACAAAAAATAAACCCCGTAAATTATTATTAATAGGTATGACCGTTATACGAAGTTCGCTGTATTCAAAATTAATACAAACTGTTATTAGGAATAAAAGTCAATGCTAATCCATCTTAATTATATTCTACAAACGGCAATTTAAAAATTTAATAATTAAATTATCGAATATACGCCGTTACAACAAAATCATGACGTGAAATATTTTGCGGGGGCCTATAAGCAAATGAACGAATTGTGTTAATTATTACGCTTAATCCGAAATACAAATATAACCCTTATGAAATGAGTGCCTTCGGGCACACCATAAAGCTTTATCTTTACACCCAACTTACGGACATGACGCTTATCACAAAGGCCTTTGGATAAAGAATCGCATTCTAACCTCATAAAACCAACGTTTTGTCCAAAAACAAATGTCTTAACTTAACACCATGGGTGTTAACATAAAAAATTAGTACCATATGTTATCTTAACAAACAATTGTACAAGTGACACGCTAATGATCATGGTGAAATTCACAATTTATTAAAATATTAAGCCAATCCTAGGCAGTAGAGATTGTTGTGTAAAAATTTAGCACTTGTAAATGTTAGACAAAGTTCAATGGCTATTGGTATTCAGCACGGATGGAAGTGATCCCAGTAAGTGAAAGCAATAAATGGTTAGAATATTAAAAGGACGTATGGCATATGCAAGATAAAATGGAAGATTTGGCGCTCTAAATGCAGCATACGAAATTTACACCAAAATGTTGCCAACAAACCAGAGGAATAAAGAGGATTTAGAACTGAAAGCTGCTGTGCAGAGAATATATTTATTATCAAAAAAATTTTTGAAAAAGTAGAGAATTTAACCGGCCAACACATATAATATCCATTGATTACATTAAACCTGTCGATAAAGTAATTCGAAAACAACTATAGAATTTCACGAGATACCTACAGAGTGATTCAAAATTTATATTCCAAACTTAAGGGTGTGATGTGGGATGCTACAAGAAACAAACGATTTTAATAAACCCATGTCTTTAGTTCCAACCGTTTCTAGTTACAGAGGCTTTCTTTGTTTTCACCATTGTTATACTAAATCATATCATCTACGAAATAAGTCAAAAAAATGCTAATTTCTTATGGCAGAAGGCGTTTCAAGCTTCAATTATCGTTGTTTTCTTTGTGTGCAAGTGCTGAGCTTTCTCCGATACTTTACCACAGCTGGACTAGCATTCCCGCTGCAATAGCTATCCATAAAATGAATTTCTGCTTATTCACGTACAGAACAAGGCTTCCATCAGATTGAACAATGGGGAAAAAATGGAAGCTACGCTAGAGTTCAAGACGCGGGCGCAGAAAATAGTACGACTAGAAATACCACAGGTCCTGAAACGCTTGCATGCGTCTTTTCGGGTGAAAAAAATTTCACTGCTTAGCAGTGCGTGAAAAAACATACGACAGTATTTGGTGGGAGAAAAAGTCCAACGATAATCTAAAGCAAAGAGTTGCAGTTAGAAGGTAAACATCGGCTACTGTCATGGTTTGGGCTTTTTTGATCGCTGAAGGTCGATCTTTTCTTGTTCTCTTTGACCAGGTCAATAAGACTGTACACCGCGAAAAGGTCTTAAAAGAAGCATTCATACCATGGGCACGTAAACAATTTGGTACCAGGCCAAGGATGTTTCAGCAGCACTCAACGCCGTTCCACAAAGCCCGTGAAAATCGACAATTTCTTGGTGAGCACCTTTCGGGATTCATTTTGCAGCAACATTTGCTCACATATTCACCAGACGCGAATCCTTTGGATTTCTCCATTTGGAGGATTTTGAAAGCCACGATGTTCTTTAAAAAACACAACATTTTGGACGCGCTCAAGGCATGTCTTTGCCGAGAATGGCAGCGAAACCCGCAGTTCCACATTCATGCATCGTGCAAAACTCTCATCAACAGACTCGACACCATCATGAAAGCCAAAGGTGGTTATATTCAACATTAAATTTTGTTTTCGAAAACCAGAAAACTGGTTAATATTTTATGAAAATTTCAAACAAAAATATCAAAAACTGATATTTATTAGTAACAGTTGGTTCCTCGCACCCTATATAATGGACTAGTTATGAATTGTGAAAGATAACTGAAACTTAAATTTGTACGTTTCGGTGTCCAAGACAAAAGTACTAGCTTTCCAAGAATATGACGCTCCAAGAGAGTCATATACAACACCACAGTAGAACTAGTCTTCAAATTCTTGGGATCCAATATATCACTCAATAAAAAAATTTACATAGAAATTAAAATACTAAAATGTAATTACTCTAATAGAACCATCAATCTATACATTACACAATATGTAGTTGGCAGCAGGCTCTCAGTCTATAGTAACAGGGACACCATTACACAAACATTCAAAATAAAGTACAACCCGGGACCATAATGAAATTCTACTAACTGATATTTGTACCTTCTCCTTTATATGGGAGTGAGAACTGGGCGATTACAAAACATTGCGAAAGACGCCTTCAAAGCTCTGAAATAATTGCTTTAAGATCAATGGCAGCATAAGGCCGGAGCGACAGAAAAAACGGACATCAGAGAAGAAATCATTTTAACCGAAAAGAAAACAGCAGTGGTAAGCACATATCGAAATAAAGGACGAACAGAGGTCCTCTAAGAAATATCTACTACATAAAGCAAAGAAAAGTATAGACAAGCAAAGAAAAAGGTGGAAAGCTTATATGTAGCAGTAAGTAAACAAAAACAAAATAAAAGCATAACAAATAATAAACACTAATAAGCGTGGCGCACCGTTTAGTCCAATACATACAGAAGAAGGAGAAGAAGAGACGCATAGAAATGTTTGCAGGCCTTACCACTGTACTACAGAGACGCCGTGCGTAGATAGAACAGTAAAACAAATAATACCTAACCTTGCGCTATCCAAGAGCTGCAGGTCGGACAGCGGCGCCGTAGCCTTCGATAGACTCCAGGTTCGTAAGACAGTCTCGAGCTACCAACTTCTTTCGAAAAACACCCGTAGACAAGTGTCATTTTTTTTCGGGGAACGCGAAAGGCACCTGCGCCATCAAAATAAAACTTTCCCAAAAATACAAAACCAAAGTGAATAGGCAACTTGCTCTACCAGTGACTTAGTTCCCAGGAATACCATTGCTATAACTGAAAGAAAATCCACCTAAAAGACAATTTTACAAAAGCGTTACAAGGAACTATTACGTAACGGCAAAAAGAATTTGGGCTCTTGTTTGTTCTACTGTTACTAATAGTGTGCTACAATTCGTTTTAAAAGATACATTAAATGGCAACAGAACGTTTAAGCAATGGAGATTAACCGGAATGGCCATACCAAACCAAATTGTATAAATATCTGTGAGTTGTTGATGTAGAAAACAAAATAACATTGCAACAACGCCAACGATACACGAGTGAGACGTTAGAAAACGTACTTCATCGGTAATCGTCTAGAAAGCAATGCCACAAATCGTACGAAGTGGAAAAAGATATACAGCTCAAACTAAAGACCCGCCAAAACTCAAACAAAATGCAGCAGAAGACAAACCGCAGAAATTGAAGTGAGTAGGACACACCCTAAAGACAAACGAGGCCCTAATTAAATTGGAATCCACGAGACTACAGCGCGAGCAGAAACTACAAAGAGACATGGACATAAAATGGGACGGTGCAAGTCCCTATTCTTACTTCAGCACACCAGAGTTGGTATAGAGCGGTCGTTAATATATTTAAACGGTACGGTGCCTTTAATGTGGTACGGCTGTTATCCTATTATGTTATACACATGATCACCAAAGATGTACTACGACTTCAGTTTGAGAAGCTTAGATAGAGGGAATCTATTTAGAATCGAGCTAAAGATGAGTGCAGTGGGGCAGAGAGCTTAAAATTAAAATTTTACACTATTACATTATTCGAAGTCAGTATGATAGTTATTTGGTTTCAGAAGTTACAAGTATGTGGCAATTGTCGTGAAAATACTACATGACTATATTCAATCCTTGTAGAACAGAAAGTTGCTGTTTTTTACCTGAGTTCTTATTAACGTTTAAAAATTGTAGGTAGTTAGCTTTTTAATCCAATTAATTTTAAAGCCTGTTGGCTATATTTATCTATAAATTTCTTTACCTACCTTTAGGTCATGGCTATATCTCTTAGTTAACAATCGATCACTATAAAAGTATATTTGAGGCCCGTCTCTAGCATCAGTGAAGACGTCGCGGATTCTAGTTTATGATGTTATAATTGGCGCCAACAAGTTAAACTCAAATATACTGATATAAGCCAAGAAACTTGTAACTTCACTTTCTATCAACTAATAACAATACGATTATTGAACTCCCTATCAAAATGAAAGAAAGCAATACTTGTAACTAGTTTATTACTACCCGAACATTACTACCATCGATCAGACAATTAGCATCTTTAATATTACTACCTCACGCAGGGTACCCTAAATCGCATAACTTAAACCGTTCGTAAGTTTAATGGTTACACAGTTTTATATGCAAAAATATCATCAGATTCTAGCTACAACACTTATCTTTGTGCCGATATACTCGCAGACATTTAATACGTCCCGCTACTCCTATCACATGTCAGCTTGACAGGTTCCAACCTCGGCTGTCAATCGCTATACCTCGACCCCCAATACTGCGGTAGATTAGCTTTCCAAGATTTTCCGGTTAATAGTTGTTGCTATAAATCGAATTTCCAGGTAACAAAAGGCAAATTCCACATTAAACTACATACCCTGTTCACAGGCAATAAACTTCGCAATCGTTGTATTCGTGTTTCCCAGATCGCTTCACAGCTTGAATATAAATATTCATTGGAAAAATGACATCTGCTTATTGATCTCCCTTACAGGAACGGCTGGCTAGTAAACCAATTCTTTACTATCACCAAACCATATTAAATGGCGAGATTGTCATTTACACCCCACGAAAACTCTTGCCTTTTTTAAAAGCTGATATACAAATTTTCTCTCAAACAAAACCAACCTTGTTTTTATCTCTCCTCTAGCAACGAACAAAGCCAATCTGATATTAATTTTTATCGCGTCACTCTCACTAGATTCCTCATTCAACACTAGTATTAATATCAAATGCTTTTGACACGTAACAAGCCAGTCCTGTCATTTAATTCTACATTATCACTTTTATTTTGTATAACAACTGGGATTTTATGATTACGATAGAAAGCTTTCATTTTTTAATGTAGAAAAATCGCAACATAGACACCAGGGAACTGGAGTTCAAAAAGAGAGTTCTTTTATTCTCAGAGTGCTTTGGCGAATTATTATTTTACTACATAAGCAGCAGTCGGTCATAGAATGAGTTATAAAAGTTCCCAGCGTCTTATGAATATTGATGAAGTACAGCAGGAGTTCTCGCGTTCGTCACTGTCAGACTCGGTCGTCGAATTTAATTTTGCGTACCATATATCAGCGTCAATACATTTGAAAACACGTCTTCGGCGCTTTAGCACTCAGCCATTAGCCCTTAAGCGTTTTCGGTTAGTTAATTCCTCATATTGTCACATCGGAGACGCCGAACATTAATCTGGTTTTGTTTTATTAAAGCATTTATCGCTTGTAAATGATGTTTTTGGAGTTCGATTTGAAAAACAGATGAGGTAATGAAATATTCAAAACAACATTCCACAAACCGCAGTAAAATCGTCGACCTAAAACGAACAATTTTTATATCAAACGAATTACACAAACATCGCTTTGGCCCCGCAGCTGGCGCAATGTGTAATGGCGATTTGTAATCATTGGTAACAAAAAGGTTCCAATTAATATTCACCAATTTATTTTTCTAATTTACATCTCGAATAGTTGCACTAATTACAGCACGCCTCACAAATTGTCCATTTACACAATAACGTACCTAAATTAAATGCAGATGAAATTTTAATTGCACTTGCGGTTTGCATGCAATGTTATTTATTCAGTTATTCGATTCCGAAATAATGTAAACCTTGTGAGCGGCAGATGCATAAATTACATGATCCACCAACGTCTGATTTTTTTTTTCACTTCGTTGTAAGTTGTAAGACTCTAGTGAGCTCTTTACTAAACAAACGTTTTTAATCAAGGTTGCCAACACTGTCATTTTGACCCGAAGACTTCAAGTTTGGCAATTATTCTTCGGTTTTCGGGTTTTTAATAAAATTCTTCGGGTTAACTAAAAGTTCATTCATACATGGATTGCAAAAAGTGTTACTCCTGTTTAAAAGCTCCAGAGCAGAAGTCATTGGTAAAAAAGCGGCCAAAGAGGCAAAAATATATTTTAGAAAATATCTTATTTTTTTTCAGAAAAATGAAGTTTCGTAGTAGTTTACTTAACTTCTAATATGGATTTTCTTTTATGGAATATAAAAATGGTTTTGTTCTTTAATTCCAACGATTTACAAAGGATTCTGCTGTGTAACAGGCCAGTCGAAACCCTTACGGATAATGCTTATTTCCATGCTTAAATGTAGAAGCCAAGTTCTTATGTTCTATTATTAGATTTAATATCGTATTTTATGCGAGCAAATGCTCTTAAGTCCGGTGCTGCGCTGGACGTGTATTGTGAATTTTGGTTTTCGTGAGTGCAGCAAGAAACACACGCTGTACGTGGGATGCTGGGATTTTCAACTCACTTTTTTGTGTATTGTTTAAAATTAAGTTGCAGTCCCACCAACACTATAAGGGGGAACCAGATTTCTGTTTTGGCCGATAGTGATCTTGCATAAGCGACTAACTGGGATATTAAGAGGGTTTCATGTTCACTGGCCTAGCTAAGAGATAAAAGGGGCAATTAATTATTTAAATATTAAGACGTCTTGTTCAAATTTAATGTATCCATAAAGGTCTAAAAAAATGCCGCATTTCATATGCTACTTAAAGTATAGAAAACAATTTTAGGAATAATTATATCTTTATAATGTAAAAAACTATTTCACCTTGAACTTTTTTATTAATTTTATCTTACTTTTTTCTCCCTCAAAAATTATTTTCTTCGGGTCAGCATCGACTCAATGTTGGTAACCCTATTTTTAATTAGTGGTATTCACCTTATTAAGATACGATATACGTATATAAGTAGTATTACTACTATAATCGATTCACCATGTTTCCTACTCCTAGCAGGCTATGTTACGGTAACATATTTGTTGGTACTCTTGCCAAATTACTAGACATGATACGATTTAGCTGTTTTCATTTTGTGGTTATAATTTCTGA
Source organism: Agriotes lineatus (assembly GCA_940337035.1). Classification (NCBI taxonomy): domain Eukaryota; kingdom Metazoa; phylum Arthropoda; class Insecta; order Coleoptera; family Elateridae; genus Agriotes; species Agriotes lineatus. The sequence goes on along the minus strand of OW679196.1, from coordinate 95,128,989 downwards.
AGGTTTGCACTGTTGCCAGATAAATTTCTGCCTCCTTCCGTACTGGCAGCTAATATTAAAATTGCAACAATGTCATTAAAGTAGTTGTAAAAAATATCATAGTTTATTCATGTCATAGTTTCACTTCTATCACAAGTCATGCATTCAACCTAATAAAAATATATAACTGCGAAGGAGGAAACATCGTGAATGACTTAAATGTTCTACCTGATTCTGTAAATATGGTTTTCATTTTATTAATTGTGGATAATGAGGAACAGTACCCTAATTGTTGTAGAGCAAATACGGCTCAAAAAGCCAAACCTGGTTCGTTGCGCCAGGAATTAATTAGACAATGGACATATTAGCTGGTTTAAAGTTCTCGCGCGTCTCATAATTCAAATTTTGACGTGTTAATCTATATAATATGTACCTTTAGATTACTAATTCGAGTCTAAAGATTGGCAGAAAATGATAGCATTTGACATATGATTGTACTAAATGAGGTGGGCTGATATAACTTATCAGCTCGCCCTGAAATGTCGGTGTTACTACTACCAAGTCTAGAATTAAACGTTACCAATCAAATTAAAAACTGAAGTAAAAGTTGAAATTCTAATTTTTACTGTTACGAATCAATGTGTTTATTAGTATAGTGTGTTAAAAAACGCATTTAGGGTAGGGCTTGGAAAGAAAGATAGAAAATCTAGTCATGCCTTAACTTAAGTCTGTAGGTGAATGTCAGATTGCATTTTGTTTATGAAAACATTTGTCACTGTGACAGCTAAACGTTTGCACTACATTAAGTTTAACTGTATCAAGCAAAAAAGAAAATAAGATGGCATGTACATAACAACGAGTGTAATAATCATAACGGTCAATAAAAATTGTTTCTGATAAGTGTTATATATATTTTTAGGAAAATAGTTTAAGGTCAAGATGTAATTTAGTTCTGACTGACTTGGTAGTTCATTTGCATCAATGGGTATATCTCAAGTTACGGCAAACTCCAATTTGATCATGGCATGTTGCGAATGAGTTGTTTCTGAAGCATAGGATATATATTGCTATGAACACAATTTTAAACCTCTCTAATTATTACTGTAATTAATAAAATTTCATAAATGTCAAATTATATCTAAGGTGTTCGTTCCATAATGTACTGACCTGTAATTTCATCTGTGTACAGTATTACTATGGATGTAACAATAATTTTGTTAAAATCTGCATTGAAATCACATTAGCTTTGCAGTGAAGAAATATAATCAGCGTAGGCTTTGGATTGTCATGACAACAATAAAATATGTACACACAACAATTGGGGAGAGCAAGCCAAAATTGGTGGCTGTTCTGTCTGGCTTCTTAAATTAAAACTAAAATTATTAATAAAGAAATACGTAAGCCTGAGTGGTCCAGAGTAGCGAACGAGATAGTTCCCGAGCCAACCAAGCGAGGTGTGGGGTCATTACAGCCATATTTGTCAGCGAAGGGGCTACAGCAACGGGGAAATTACAACGGTATTTGTTGCATCCTTATTATCCATCGCAGGAGCAGCAAAGCAGGCCAGGGAAGTGATTCTAGAAAGCATTATTAATAAAATTGTGAAGTAGCGTCTATTATACATTATAACTTTATGTAAGAGCGTCCCTGAAGTATTTTGTTTTGTTGCGTTTATTTACTTACGCTTTTGTGGTCGTCAAGGAACCGTATAATGACCTAGAACTGAACTGTTTCTTCTTGCTCCTCAGAAGCTACTGAACTAGATTATAAAATTTAAAATAAAGGCACTAAATATTTCATCATCAAAGAAATGCCATGTAATAAGAGCAACCATTACCTTCTTTTCTTCCACCTTCCTTCCACCTACCTACTCAAGTATGAGTTAGATTTACCTATTTTATTATACCCATGAAGTTCTCTAAGCAAAGTTAGTTAAAAACACAGTTGAAAATAATATGGAAAAATTGAGATCGAAACTAGGAATAGGAGCAAAGACAATAACAAAAGTAACTAAATCAGATAAAACTGAAGCATACAGGAAGATGAAATTTTCGAACTGATAAGAAGAGCATTACAAAGATATATTACATCCAAACTCACCAACAACCAAAGACAACACAGAATGAAAACCAAAGTTGAAAGGCTTAGAAACGAAGGCGAAGGAGACATCCTGGAGGTCACAATCGAAGAAACAAATCGCACACTCCGTAAAAATGCAAAATGAAAAAGTCTCTGAACAAGATCGTGTAATTATAAAAACGATAAAATGTGATGGCAATAAGTTAAAAACAGAAATCGAAAAACAATTAAGAACTACAGACCAATTAGCTTGTTATCAAATATTTATAAAATACTAACCAAAATAATAACTAATCGCGGAACCTTAAAATTAGATCGATATCAGCTAGTAGATCAAGTAGGTTTCAGACCAACGGTTACCCCCGAACACTTAAAAGAATTTTAGAAAAATGCATCTTTGACGCTAGCCTTTGTTAGCTATGAAAAACCATTCAAGACGATATAGCTCCAAACCATAATAAAAACCATGACGAATAATTTATTCCAGATATACGTAACTGATATATACAATTACGCCACGCCCACGGTAAAAATAAACGACCAATCCACAGTGCTAATTGGAATGAATATGGGAGTTCGACAAGGAAACTCGATTTTTCCAAAATTGTGTAACCATGTGCTTGAAGATATCTTTAAAAATTGACAATGGTCACACATCGAAATCAACGTGGATGGGAAATATTTAGATTAGTTAGATATGCAAAAAATGTGGTCCTAATAACAGCTAAAGATCAACAAATGAAAACTATGATGTATCAGATAAGCTAATGATCAAAGAAGGTCGCCTTTGAAATAGATACCTCTAAAAATAATTTAACATCAATAAATAGCGATACAACAACAATCAATGGAAAGCTAATTGAAACAGTGGTTACAATATTAAATGGAATAAGGAAGATCAAGCCAAGATTACCAGACGAATTTGATTAAGCTGAGTAGCGTTTAGAAAGCCGTCAAACATATTCCGATAAAAAAAAGTTCTCAAGGAAATAGCAAAAATAATTTAACTTACGGCGCGGAAGCCGTAATATACACGCAAAAATATTAACAGGCTACGAAAAACTCAAACAGCGAAGGAACGCAGCATAATTCGAGCGAAACTGAAGAACAGAAAATCTAACATCCGAATTAGACTACAAACTGGTATAAAGACAATTGACGATAGATGGACTATGAGAGTTCTAGAATGGTGTCCGCGAAAAATACAAGAAGTGAAGAACAACCACCGACGCTGGGATGGTCCGATGACACAAGAATAGCTGAACAACTATGACTGAAGAAAATAAAAGATATCAAAAGCTGGGAGAATAAAGTGGAGACTTATATCCAACACTAGATGAACGAAGTTTGAAGGAGAAGAAGAAGAATAAATTCTTCTTCAAGTTTTTATTCGAGTAAGCTTTTGGTAGTACGTATTCGATGGCCGTATAGACTTTACCGTTAACTCATTCTTAGGTTTAGAATGAGATAGAAGGGATCTGTTGATCACGTTTTTGTTACATTTATATACCATTGCAGTTCTTCGCAGAGAACATAACATACCTGATTTACTAATATTATAACAGAATCATAAACATTCAGAAAAATAAAAGAGAAGGGTAAATTCCGACTTGTTTATTTTTAAATTACTTTTCAAAAGAGCTTGGGAATTTAATTAATTTTATCTTGTTTGTTATGAATAAAGTCTAGGCATGCGGTGTAGCAGTTACCTTAGACATTAACTGCTATAGTCGTATGGTAAAAATCCTACTTAAAATCTTGCAGAGACTAAGGAGTTCCAATTTACCTCCTCTTTTCCAATTATACCTTCAAAGTTCGGTGTATTGAACCAGTTCTTAAATTCTTTTCTATTTGAGGAAAGCATCCGAATATGTGTTATGATTCTTCCTCTTGTTTCTATATTTTTTTTATATTCTATTCGCTTTCCTATCGAGCTTGTTACGTGTTAAAGGGGTATTTAGTGTTGAAATTCATTTTGTCATGTGAACGCATCTTCAATTGTGCTGGTTATTTGTGTGAGCGGTTCTTCAGTCACGGTCCGCAATATGTACAGGTAGGTAGTGGTTATCTGCTATACCAGTACTGGGCTTTCTCAGTTTTCGTGCAATTCGGTTTTGTGTTAAAGTCTGCATCTTGTAGGGCAGGCTATTTTTTTTTCGGTTTTCGAGATACCAAGCGAAGTTTTGCAACTCGAATAGCGTCCTTTTCCTTGCTGGGCCTCGGCTACGGATTTAGCCCGTTACATTCTTGTATTTGGAGAAATTGTTTTGTGGAAGCTTTGCATTGCTGCAGATTCTGGGTCTGGAGCACGTATTTCGGACATATAAAGTCCACGTCTATTAGACATTTACTACGATTTGTCGAACCAATTTGATTTTAGTACTTTTGTATTGAGCTGATTGCATACGGCTTTTCCAACTTTCCCGGAAGGTTCTAAAGCTGATCAATACAGCCCTCTTTATAGGCGTCCATATTTTCCATCCTGTGAGTCTGATTTCACCTAGTGTATGGTGTATTTCCTGCTGCCAGCATAGCTGTATCAGCCCGTTTGGAGGCGATTTAGCCATCCGCTGCAGAAGTGTGGTTCATCAGATAAGTACTTATAACCTAGTGTACTGTGTCGCCACGGCCCTATCAGAGTTGTGGAATTATACCTTCTTGGCGTAACGCTCTGACTTTGTGTGGTCCTATTTAACCTGGTTGGTTCCCTTCAGGATTTAGCCGATTCTAAGTTAGTTTAATGATATTTTCCCTACGAGCATTCCGGGGTTAGCGTAGAGTAAGTTAGAGTACAACTGCTTGTAGTTTATACGCATGTGTCTAGCCTTTAATTGTTCATTGTTGTATGATTTATTACTAGCATAAACTGCTATTTGAAGGTGCACCTCTCGTCTATGTAATGCTGTTAGAACCTGTTGTAATAGTTGTTCCATACAACGTATGTTAAATAAATTTAGTGCACTGCTTATGATTTTAATTGTCTGATTTTGTTATTGCTACCTTTCATATTTCAGGTATTGTACAATTGCCTGCTTCGATATATTTGGGTTTATAGGTTCTCGACTTATCTGAGTATATTTATTGTAAGTACAGACTTGTTGGCGCTTATTTTTGTTGATAACACCTTATAAGAAACCGTACACTGCACTATCTTCACTGATCTTAATAGCGGGCCCTCAAGTAAACTCTCGCATCGTTGCGATATTTGAAGCTTTAAGAAAATTATAACTAACAAGCTCTCCGCATTGCTATTTTACCACCACTCCCCATTTATTTGGTTCGGATTTTTTGCACTGTTTGTGTTAGTTCTAGTTCTTTCCTTACACTGACTTTCCCTGTTTCTTTTATCAATCACTCGTCTTACATAGTTACTCCATATCGGCCTGTCCATGTCCATAATACAGATTCGAATAGCAATATGGGTTTATATGTATGTTAAACTCAGACACCGAATTCACTCAATTGCGGAAATGGATTTGACCAAAACCGCAATTGAACAAATTAATTCGCACTCTAGGTTTTACGCATTTCCCTGATTGAGTATACCATTTCAGCAATTGAGTAAATTCGACATCTGAATCCACTTTTTATTTTTCGGAGATATTCGTATGTGTCCACATGTTCTATTATTTTCCAATTAATTTGTATCCTCGCTCTATTTTCCTTTCGGGATGCACATTACCGCATAAATCAGATATTGTGCTTTCACTGCGCATAGGATATGTTATCCAAACACAGTGCTTTTTATTTCTCTTTTGCATAGTTTGAGCTTTTTATCCATATCTATTACAGTGCAATAAAAGACTTAGGCTATCCCCCTGTTTGATTCCTCCATATGGAATTTTCTGAGGATTTTTTGTTTAGTCTAATTTTTACTTTCATCTACAATAACGAAAGTATTCGATTTAAAGCCCGTGAACAAAAAAAAAATGTTTTTGTACATAGATCTGTCTGTCAGTCTGTGTGTATATGGCTGTGTGTATGTGTGTGAATAGAATATCTCAAATACGAATAGAGGTATGGCGTTGAAACTTCATATACAAGTTTTGTGCACTATCTAGATGCGAGAGCAAGCTTTTGAAGACTTTTTTCACAAACCGCTCTAACGATTTTTTTCAAACTTTAAATTTTTATTAAATATTTAATGTATATTGATGTTAGATAAGTGATTTTCCAATTGAATACCTCTGGAATGTGTTTCCTTTATTTTATCTTTTTTTATTACCTCCTATTTTAAATCGAACACCGGGTATATTATTACATTTTTGAATTCAGCTTAAAATTTTAGAGAACAATTGTCATTTCAACTAACGCTCTATTTTTGACAAATGCTTAAAAATTAAAAATTAAATATTTGGCAAAGATCACTGTAAAAAGAAATTGTGTGCGCGTATCACATCAGATTTTTTATTCTATTAACATTATCTACAAATTGAAATATTTTCCAGCAATTTCAGCTCTAACATCTCAAAAATTAAATCCGATTGGCACAAAGGTTGCCTTTTTCTAATTTGTTTTTGGGCATAAAAATATACTTTGTTCTATTACTGTAAATCGTCTAATATGACTAAGAAATGTATAACAACAAGCAGCAGATTCCCAAAATTTATAAATTAGACTGAAGAATCACCACATTATTTGCCATCACTTTATTGAGGATTGAACTGTTATACTCATAAAAAATATCACAGTATAGTCAAAGTGTCCTTTATTCCCATCATATATAAATAACATATTATTCTATTACTTTTTGCAACCTCTGTGTAATTAAAGTTTTATTAAATTAAAAGAAAAGGTGGCCCATATTTTTTGACTTGACGTTCGGTATCTACTTTGATATAGCTTCAAATTAATAAAGTTAATGATCTATACAACACCCTTCATGTATTTGCATATTTGAATTAGCTTTTAAAATTAAATGCATTTTAATTTAGCCCTGAAACATTCCCAAACATTTTGCTAGTTTGTTTCATATTTCTAGAAACAGCAAAGATTTATTTTTGCTTGAAGTATATCTAATTTCTTGAAACATCTGTAAATTCAGTGCTCCTCCAAACATTTTCAACGACACAAAATACATTTGAAAGTCTGAAGTTCAAATAACTTTTCTTAACAACCAGTGTTACTAATTTAAACCTTTTTGGAAAATTGCGCAATTTCTTCGTCACTATGATATTGTGCTTCTGTTGCAGCTATAAGGACTGTTCTAAAGAAAAAATCTTATAAAGGATAAATCAAATGTACATTATGAAAACCAGCGAAAATTAATTATTTTGCAAGCTATAATGTAACTACATGTGAAGTAATATGTCATACTGCTACTCAAATTCCAATCAGACGAGAAACATCATTTTCATCCCACCATTCGCCCACTCACATTCACACCCACCTATCTACTCGACAGCGAAAAACAGGTTACGGTTTCTCAATGTAAAAATGGAATTATTGCCCTCTATGCGTTGTGCAATTTTCAGATGTTTCCTTATATACGAAAATACAAAAATATTATTAAATGTAAGGCTTGACTGCTAATACTAAAAGACTTTGCTCCTTGAAGAAAACAGGAGTTTCTTAAACCCAACTCCATTTATAACTTAATAGAATTGTTTGAAAAATAATGTGCAAGCGTTTTGACGACTTATTTCCATTTTTGATATCTTTTATGTATAAATGCTGAAATTTCAAACAGCAGGCTTTTGTTGACATCCATAATAACTTTTGAATGATAATAGCGATATTTCATAATGTTAAGCTCCTACTTCCATTAAAATGAATAGCTGTTCAGTTACAAAGTAAATAATTTATTAGTTATTTAATATTTGATATATAAGTAATGAGCATGCATAATTTATGTGTCGGTTTAACGCTATAATGGATTCTAATTAACTTTAATTTCTATATCCCAGTAGCCTTTTTGTGGCGTTCTATAATTTATGCTGTTTTTGGATATTTCATAACACCTCAAAGTCAGATATGAATATACCGTACCCCTCACCAAAGCAAAGCGCCCTTCCGTGCTTTCCAAGAATACTTCGACACTCAACATTACTCCGTTTCGCTAATACAATGAAATGTTATGAACCAGTTATTTATCAACAGAAAAAACCCTAAAAAAATTTTTTTTGCCGACGACCATACCATACCAGAAGTTTCTATAAACTAAATAAATACTCAGTAATATCCAATAATTTTTACAGAATCCCTAAAACATTTTTGTGGCGTGATTGCAGTCAGTTATTACAAAAACTAAACCGTTCAACGAAAAACAACATGAAAAAAATTGTAGATGTAGTATTCCCTGTAAATTCGAAAATTATTATATTAGGGAAAATTCAGACCTTTGTAAGTTAGGTTTAAAGAAAATAAGAATAGGATTAAAACATATTAGTTAAACAAGTTTAAACTTGCAGAACCTGCTTTAAATAACAATAACAAGATATAGTGGCACAACACAAATATCTTATCTAAAGCATCCATTTTAACTAAACGTGGAAAAAACGAAGAAAAATGCGTTGTCTCCCTCAATAATTTTAGACAAAAATTGGCTGTCGATTCTCAAAGATCAGATCAAGTAGGTATAGGTAATCAACTGTCAGTGTTAAGCAATTCAATAGAGATTGATTGTGTCTCAGTCCCAATAAAAAGTTAAGTTTTTCTTATTAATTTTTAGTTTTAATTGTTAATCGTTGATAACTCGAGCAGATTGTCCCTCTAAACTTCGATATTTAATATTTTTAACTTTGCAGAGTGGTGAAATACCAATAAAAAGGGAATGAATATTTTACAAAAACAAAACACTGTGAGTTATAAATTGTCTTGTGGTGTAGTAAAGTATTGCCAGCTAGTTTCGGAGCAGGATGGGGTAGTTTGTCCGGAAACGCCACTCGTTTAAGATGCTACAAACCAAAAGCCCTGCAGCTGCTGGTGCAAGTCAACCAGAGGACTGCTCCGATAAAGCAAGAAATAAATATCGGAAACTTATGTAACTTAACATTTATTTGCAATATATATCAGATCCTAAACATAGCATAACATCTGCGTCAACGGAAATAAGCAAAGGGGCGAAAGAGGAAATGGCAAAGAAATACACTTGTGTACATTCAAATAAAATTATTTTAAGATAAGGTTTCATTTTGTTGTAACTCTAGTAAATGTGACGTTAATTTTATTTTAACTTTACTAGTTGTAAATGTCAAATTTTGTATACATGTACCGAGCTCTATTAGCAAAATTCAATTCAAATAACCTGAATAGGAAATTGTGCTACGATTTTTCTAGCAACTCTTTACATTCGCAACTGATAATAAAAACCGTGCGAAAACGGAGCACGGGAGCTAAAATTCACATATACGAAGTTCGACATAATATACGTAAATATAATTCAGGCAATAGACATTCAGAGATTGAATTACAGCACACATGTATTCAAGTGAGACCAATGACAAGGGCTTCAAATGATCCAGTGCTTCATCGCAAATAATATAATCGCGAACAAAAAGGTTGTTAAACGTGTCCTGCGCTAATTGACTGCAACCAAAATCGTCGAACCCTAAAAGCCACTATAAAAATACTAACAGTTCTAGCATGTTACCACGGACGTAGTCGGTTCACCATAAGTAAAACTGTAGCTGATTTTCGAATTCGCTTCAAAGATCTGCCTTGGATTGTGACTGTAAACCGTAAGTAAAACATCCAAAAATTTTAAAAATTTACACAAAAACTAACTTAATTTTTAATTAAAGCATAATTTACATGTAACAATACTTAAAACAGTTGTTTAAATAATTTAATTTTTTTATTTTCAACGACTTTGTTTTTGACTAACATTCACAAAAGTACTTTTGGTATTAATATCAGATTACGAGACATCCTACACGGCTTTATCATCATAGCCTTCCAATTACTAAACTATAGTATATTAATTATCGTTTTATCATTGTATATATATTTTGTTCGCTTCCGTCTGTTTGTAAATATTAGTTACGACAGATTTCATTACCTTTAAATCGTGTATATGCATATACAGTCTGTTCTATAAAAAAGGCCCCGCCTTCTAGCTACTTTATTATTTATTTTAGACCCAATAAACCTTATATCAAATCAAATGGCACATAAAAACCTACATTCTAACACTATCAAAAAAATTTTATCTTCAATTTTTTTAAATGACATGGTATATATTTTTTGACATTTTCTGGTAGAGGTTTTTTTCTCTTTTCAACAATATAAATATTTCATGCACTTGCATAAAAAAATTTTCGTGAAAAATTACAAAACTTTTTCACAGTGGGAGGCCATGATACAAAACTGTAAACAAAAGTGTAACTCAGAAAAACAAAACAAATAGTAGCCAAACGCTTTAACTGTCAGATTTCAGAATAATCTAAAGTGTTTATTGTTCTGTTTTTCTGAGTTACACTTTTGTTTATAGTTTTGTATGGTGGCCTCCCACCGATAAAAAAGTTTTTTAATTTTTCTCGAAAATTTTCTTATGTAAGGGCATAAAATATTTATATTGTTGAAAAGAGAAAAAAAAACCTCTACCAGAAAATGTCAAAAAATATAATATATAGTGTTATTTAAAAAAATTGCACGTGACGTCACCACTCTGAAACAATTGAAGATAAAAAATCTTTGATAGTGTTAAAATGTAGGTTTTTATGTGCCATTTGATTTGATATAAGGTTTATTGGGTCTAAAATAAATAATAAAGTAGCTAGAAGGCGGGGCCTTTTTTATAGAACAGACGGTATGTAGTGAAATTGATATTGCAATTTCTCATTTAGAAACACCTATATATAAGGGCATTGCCTCTACACCATCATGAATAAATTACCTCCAAACTTTACAGACGTAATCTCAAATATGAAGGAATATAGAAGGATTATTCAACGGGAAAGATACGAGCATGTTGTAAAATCATCCATCTGCTTGACACAATTATTTGTTACGATATGAATACCTACGCCGTCATAGATCCAAGACGGTTATTTTTAAGGGTATAGCTCGTCGCTTATTCGCTTCAGGCGATGGTTCAAAGCTTCCTTGATAGCTGCTTTTCTGAAAGTCGAATCTGATGTGTCTCCTGCTTATCGAAAGCAATCAAACTGTATTTCCTCTACGAGATTACCCAGACAGTGTACTGAGGCGTAAGCTTCTTATATTCTTGTGTGAATTACCAACGTAATATGATCGATTGCAACATAAAACTTTCCGAACGAACACATGGTGCGAACTTGATATTTTCGATAAATCATTGGATAAGGTGGCGTGACAAAGAACTGCATCAAATCATCTGATCGTGCTTGGCGATGACGTATTTCTCGTAATTGGCGTTGATTTGATGGCGTTTCCCTCAAACAGGCAAATTAAGGCAACAATTTGCCCCTCATTTTTATTTTCGCTCGAACGCAACAAACGAAATCAAGTTCTGAAATGAAAACATTTCTCGCTTTATCTGATGAAAAGTTCTAACTTTGAAGATTTCTTTGAAACCGAGCGAATGAATGCAGGCCGATTTAATTTTTTCCACGGATCGTTAACGGGGAAAATGAAATATTGGCTGGATAAAAGGCGACAATTAATTTTTACAAAACTGCTTAAGACGCAATTGTGGCAAGGAAATTTCGAATTCCCTGGAAACTGAATTAGCAGAGAGCGACTTAAATTTGTTCAGTAAATTTCTAGCCCGCGCTTTGTTCCATCGGTTTTCTTTGTAAAAACCACTTGAAGTACAATAGAGGGCACACAGGAAATAACACAATTTATTTGAATTCTTCCTGAATGTCCATCCTTGAAGGTGGAATCCATTTTTATGTGCCTGTCGGCGAGTTGTTACGTAGTGTTGTTCATCCCAACGGAAGAATTAAATTTCAGAGCCGTGTAATTTCACAGACCTTCATGTTAAATGCAAATCAGGTGGTTGGTGTAAACTTACCCTCAGCGCTCGGAGCTTGCGAATACTGGCACAAATCAGAAAATCCCGACATTAATTAGTTACCTGACGCAGATTTCTTCATTTGGAATTATCCTGAGCCGTATTTATCTTGACTTAGTAAATACGGAACATTTTTGCTAGATGACTATACAATTCCAGATATTAAATCTCAAAAGCTAAAATTTTAATTGAATACGGTTATAAATTTTGGTAGATTAATAGAACATGATCCGAGTTACGTTAAGCAACCTACAAATAACTAAGATATAATTGTATAATGACGCATAAAATTACGCACAGCTTAAAAGAGCTTCTAACTATGCCAGAGTTTAATTTTCCTTTAAAACGTTAGAGATAAGAATAAATTAGTTTGTTGTTGAGTGCAAGTAAATAAAGTATCTATATAAGCACGTGACTCTACTTTGGGAAATGTTTTAATATAAAAAGAATATCTATCTTGGAACTAACAGTTTTGTACTGCGTAATTGATGTTACCAGTTGTAATTGGAGAATACTAATAACTAATGATTGAAAAAAGTTGTAGGAAATATTTCTCAATATACTACTCCGAAACCCCGGATAATGATTCTTCTTCTTTCTCAGCTTCGATTTGTCCACTCCTGAACGTAAGCCTCTCCAGTATCTTTCCATGTCTGTCGGTCCTGAGCTGATCTGATCCAGTTTTTTCCTGCTTTTTCGCTGATGTCATCAGCCCACCTCTTTTGGGGTCTGCCGACGCCTCTTTTGGTTTGTCTCGGTCTCCATCTTATGACCTTGGATGTCCATCTATCCGTATCTTGCCGTGCGATGTGTCCGGCCCATTGCCATTTTAGTCTTGCGATCCTTTCCATAACATCGGTTGTTTTTGTTTTTTGCTTTATCTCTTTGTTTGTTATTTTATCCCGTAGACTTACATCAAGCATTGCTCTTTCTATGGCTCTCTGAGTTATTCTTAGTTTTTCAGCGCTTTTTTGTGTAAGAGCCATTGTTTCCATTCCATAGGTTGTTACTGGAAGGATGCAGCTGTCGAAGACCTTTCTCTTGAGGTTGATTGGTACTTCCTTGTTTGTTAATACGTGTCGCAGGTTCCCAAAGGCTGTCCATGTTAGAGCGATCCTCCTATTAATTTCCAGAGATTGGTTTTCCTTGCCAAGTGTTATGTTATGTCCTAAATAGACGTATCTTTTGACGATAATCTATGAAGGCTATGTGCAAGGGGACGTTGTATTCTGTGCACTTTTCTATTACTATTCGAATCGTCTGAAGGTGATCTATTGTACCGTAGCCCTTTCGGATGCCGGCCTGTTCAGGTGGCTGGTAGGAATCCAGTTTCTCCGTTAGTCTGTTAGTTACTATTCTTGACAGGAGTTTGTAAAGATGCGAGAGAAGGCTGATAGGACGGTAGTTTTCAATATTTGTGTTTTCTCCCTTTTTAAACAGAAAAATCACCTCAGCATTTCTCCAGGCGTTTGGGATTTTTCCTTCCACTAGACAGCGGTTGAAAAGCATCTTAAGTGCGTGGGTCAGTGAATCGCCACCCATTTTTATCACTTCGCTCGTGACCTGATCTTCGCCCGGACTTTTTTTGTTTTTCATTTGGTTCAGTGCTTTTCGAATTTTACTTGCTATTATCTCTGGCAATTCTTCTGAACCTGCATTTGTGACTTTTTCTACTGGAATTGGATGTTCCGGCATCGTTGTTGTATACAATTTTTGATAGAAATTTTGAATTTCTTGTGCTATATCTTTCCTGCTTGTGACTATTGTGCCTTTGTCATCTTTTATCTTCAAAATCTTTGCTCTTCCTCGTGATAACCTAGACCGCAGTACCTTTGTACCTCCATTTTCCTCAATAGTGCTTTTTATCTGCTCTGTATTGTATGTTCTAATATCTTTCCTAATTTGTTTTTTACTTGTTTGTTTAGCTCTTTATATTCATTGCTGTCCTTGTCACATTTTCTTCTTTGTTCTATTTTGTTTATTGTGTCTTGACTTAGTTTAGATTCTTTTTGTCTCGCTTGCGTGCATATCTTTTTTGTTGATATTTGTATACTCTGTGTTATTTTCTCTGTCATCGTGTCTATGTTGTGTGTTTTCATGTTTTTTAATCTATTATCTGTTCTTCGACGTAGTAATTCTTCGGCAATCGAAAATCTTTTTGCTTGAACTAATTTATTTCTTTCCAATCGCAGCTTGAATACAAATGTACCTCTTACCGCTCTATGGTCACTGCCGGTATCTAAACGATTTAGGACACTTACATCGTGACATATGTTTCGCTTGTTAGAGAGTATGTAGTCTATCTCATTTTTAGTTTTGCCGTCCGGACTTTTCCATGTCCATTTTCGTTGGATTTGTTTTTTGTAGAATGTGTTTAAGCAGAACATCTTCTGACGGCTACAGAAGTGTTGTAACATGTCCCCTCTATGATTACGTATACCTAGGCCATAGTTTCCGAAGTATTCACAGTCGGCCGTTTGGGAATTTTTGACCGATGTTGGCGTTAAAATCTCCGGTGACAATTTTATAATAGGATTTTTCTTGATGTTGTGCATTTGATATATCTTCATAAAGCTTTTCTATTTCTTCATCTTCTGCGGTAGCTGTATGAGCATAAGCGTGTACAATTTGCATGCTGTATCGATTACTTAGTTTTATCGTGATATATATTACCCTATCTGAAATGGAGGCGAACTTAGTAATGAGGTGTGAGTGCTTCTTGTTTATTAGAAGTGCTACGCCGCCCTCTTTATTTCCGGTGTCGTGATTTTTCTGATATAGTGTGTGACCAGATTTTAGGGTTGTGATTTTTTCTCCTAGGAGGCGGGTTTCACATATCCCAACTATATCCCATTTGATGGTTTCAAGTTCTTTTTCTAGTTCTGCCAGATGTTCCTCGGTGCTCATTTTTCTTATATTGTACGTAAGTAGATGCAAGGTTTGGGTCGAATTTATTCATTTATTTTAATTTTTCCATTTTAGAGTTGATTTCTTGCTCCCCCCATAATCCGTGGAGCAGACTGATTTCTTATCAGTGTGGGATTTAGAACTTTTTGTTCGACCCACCTGGGGACTTTTTTCAGGAATCAACATTTCATGTATTTCTGGAAGTGGTTGGCCTAGAAACTCCACCACGCTGGCCATTGCGTGTTGGTAGAGGGGAATAGGATATGGAGATGTGGATATTTGGGAGTTTGAGGGATATGGGTTTGGGGTCTTGATTTCTCCTGGGAGTAGGATATGGGAGTTAATCAGTGATTTACGTAAGGGCAAGGTTCGCCAGACCTTGTAGCGGCATATTCTCTACCGGGATCGTAGAGAAGTGCCACCCGCTACCCTAGGATAATGATTACTTATACAATAATGCAAATGCCCATTCGTATGATACATCTCAGCTAAATACAACACAACTTTGTAAAGCCCTATATAAATTTAATAACCACAAAACGGAAACAACTCTGCTCTTGCACTATAAATTATAAATAAAGTTCGGTGTTCGATCTCTGAGGGTCGTTAATTACTAATTTATGTGGCCTCGCCAAAGTGTGTCAGAGAAAAATATCACCTATAAATCAACAAAACTCATGTGTAAAATTAAACAAACACTGAAATGTGTACTTTATATTACCGATTATTATCTTTTTATACTAGTAACCATAGCTTTCGTTGAGTTCATATGCAATAGCTAAAATGGCATTTGAGTTATTGTTGATCCTCTGGTACCTCGGAGAAAACGCTCTGCTGCAGGATTTCACTTAAGTCTTATGCTTTCAAACATTTTCTTTCAGAATAACTGGATTGCTGCCTCTTGGAACGCCTTCAGGATCCATCATCTTTAAGTACTATCTTGGAATTACGTAAAGCTAACTGATATGTGCTTACTCACTTAAGCATTTGTTTCACTCAAAAGCACTTTTTTTCCTTGACTCGCTTTCCCATAGATGTGCACGACGATTTAATTATGTATGCTTGCTTATTCGTATTCAGACAATTATGTAGAATTACTTCTACTTGCTACTCCATTGCCATCTACTTATCCAACCACGACTGAAATTAAATGCTGGATAAGTTTAATATATATAAAATCCTACTTATTTATGTAGGAAGTGTCAACTTTCACACCCTAATTTTATAGTTGGCTATTGTTATACAATTCTCCTGTTTACTGGAGCACAAAATAATACATCTTAGCACAGGCAAAATGCGTGCTTCTGGGAGGAGGAACAAATCTGTACAGATTGCCCAGCAATAGAAAAAAGAATTGCTTTCAGCTTTAGCTTCCAATGGTTTACATAGGAGATTATGCTTTGTTTATAACAATAACTAACAATGGATCTAATTGGAAAAAAAATATCGTGACCAATGAGATGCATACAGTTAAAATTAAATTGAAAGCTAACAATTACTAATAACCTAAATAAGACTAAGCAACTAACAACATGAGTTTGTTAGAATAGAAGGAAAGCTTTGACACCACATGAGTTTGAGATAATTGTACTTTATCCCCATATACTTAACACACTCTTAAAGTAAAATCTATTTAAACTATAATAATGTTGAACACAAATTATTTTCCAGTTCTAAACAAATTTACACTAGATATCCATCCTAATTGAATGACGATTTGACTTGAAAGCATTTTTATTTTAGAATTGTGTGATAAACTCATTTATAGGTTTACAAGAACAGTATATTCGGCTTCTATGCCTCAAATTCTCTGTCTATGCACCGATTTTAACTTGCAATGTTTATCACACAATTTAACTATACTCGATTTTCAGGTAATGCGTCGGATGCCTAGTCAAATATTGCAATAAGACGAAAGGACTTAAGCACTTAAGGACTACATCTATATGAAATTTCAGCACTTTCAATGCAATTTGTCCGGGGAATCTTAAAGCGTACTACCTTTTGAAGAACGCGTCGAGTAAGTTTTCATATTATAAGGTACTATTACTTCCAAATATTACCAGTACTACCATCATACGGCGAACTAATTATAACTATGTAAATTGTTAACTTCAACTAGCTGCTGTTGTCTGTTATGGACAAGGTGCAGCTATGCGAGGCCGACGGCACTTGGAAATAACTATTTGATAGCCGGTGAAGTATATTATATAATAATAATTTTTTTCTTCAAACGTCATTATGAAGTGACATTATACTGCTGGATTGAAAATGGTAAAATGTCCTTTCATTGCCATTGCTTCTAAACACTTTATCTCTGGCAGATAAAGTAAATTAACTCAGTCGTTTGAAATTCCAACTCGGCGGCATTTGCTACCTCAAACGGCGTATACTGATCAGTTTCTAAATCTGACGTGTTGAAATCTGCAATGAATACTAAGAATTACTTAAGGAAATTATTCATAATTGCACAATATACCTACAAATCCTCTACATATTAAAGTGAGTTGATAGACGAATAGTTTTTTCGGATTTTTTATAACGTTGTTTATAGTGACGTGACAGTAGCGCTCTTCAAACAATTCAGCATCCACCTTTGAAGAAAAATATTATATGCTATTCGGAGCAAAAGCATCTTTCTGAGCCTCGGCTGGACTTATCTGCATCGCAAGCTCGGCAGATAAACCGTATACTTACGCCACATAAAGTATAACTTTTGCTCCAATGTAATATACTATTACATAAAATTTGCCGGAAGAGCTGTCCACCGACGAAACTTATTTTGTTTTCCGCAAGCATTATACATTCCTCAATAAACCTTGCGTACAAATAGTTTTACTGTCAAGCCTCTAAATACAAGATTCTAATAAAGATTCTATATTTTTCAAATCGCTTTGGCTATAATCATAATCATAATTCACTTCATAATTAGAATCTCAGGGTAGAAAAATGCCTTCCTCTTAATTATAATAGATATTCAGTTGACCAAATGTGGAATACTCTGTCTTGGAATTGAAAAAATACCAAGGCTTGCTAACTGTAAACTGCTCAGTAACAAATAAATGGCGAAATAGAAACTTCCCAAGAATTCGGAGCCGACATTGCAGGTGTATCCAACTATTTGAAAAATAGGTTCTACTTTACAAGCTAAGCTCTACAACAAAAAAAGAGAAGAAGACAATGGATATCCCCTGTTCCAATATTGTAAAAAGCTAGGTACAGCAAACACATGGGACTGGCCGAATTACTCGATGGACTGATTGGGCGCCAGAACATAAAGATGCGTACTAAAGAATGATACTCTAGATTATTTCATCATCTGTTTCACATGACAGTGACAAATTCCTGGTTGTTTCATAGAAGAATCTGCACAGGTCGAGGAGAAAAAGGTTACCCTTAACAAAATTCCGTGTATCTATTGCATATTGTTTGTACAACAAAAGAACTCCATCAATATCTGAAATATGGAGACCAAGTGACCTGGAGAAAAGCATTCAGAATTAAAAATAGGATTTGCAGCAACAATTTCTATAGCTCTAAAAGATTCACACTCAGGATTCACATTCATTAAACAATTCATGACTAAACAAGGTAACGATGCAAACTTTAAGCCTGTAAATCATTTCCATTCACTATGTAACGTTTCAACCACCTGACTAAGGGCGTTATAAATGTATACCTCAGTTAGCTCATTCGGAGACGAGATTCTCTCAAACTCAAATATATAGAGTAAGGAAAACACAGGATAATTACCATAATTATATTATATTATATTATATAATTATATTATCAGGCGATGTGCTAAGTATAGATTTTGGCCTGTAGCACGGATGTTCCCAGAGCTTGACCTTCTAGCTTAGCCATTTGTTTACAGTTTATTGTTCTGAAATTAGAATTTAGCAAGTTTAAGGATTACCTGGGGGTAGTGGTGTGGCGTAGATACTAGTACGGACGGTGTTTTCTCGCTTTTATCCGGAAAAATTGATTATACAGAACGCTTGCGGTGAATTCGGGGAAGGGGGGCACCACGAAGTCGACTTTAAACGCCAAAAACAGACATTCCAGGTAAGTTTAATACGTGCAGCTATAGGACTCAAGCCACCTCCATGCGGTACGTTGTAATATGATTCGTCGGTGAAGTGGTTCGGAGCGCCGGTATTTGCGCTGAGAGACGGAGCTGTAGGGAATAACTTTAAGCAGTTAACCCTGCAGGTCAATTTATCTATCAAGCTAGGGTTTTAGCCTGAAGGATTCTATTTTTCAAGAGAGTTTAGCTACCAAGACAAAATCGAAATCTAGCGGCTTAGCTTTACGGGTACAGAGAGTTTTAGCCTTAGGACTGACAGTTTAGTTGCCACTTCCCATGAATCCTGGACCGGTAAAGGTTGGAGGTCTACTCCGTTAGACAGTTTAGCTGCCAGTCGGAGGACCCGGAGAGGAAAGGACGAGGATAGTTCAGGAAAATAAATCTCAAGTTTGACGGACGGATTCAGGTTCTAAGTCCAAAAAAGCCTAAAGCAGAAAGCTCTTCCAGGCTAGAGCATTTGCTGGTCGAGATCGGTGGACTCAAGAAAGTTACGGAGAGAAACGGTTGCCAAGTCTTCCTATATACCTCGGGCCGGGTTATCAGAACAGCCGATTCAGGTATCGTTGAGTAGGAGGCGACGCGGTTGGTCATTTAGCGCAACTTTGCGCATAGCGGGAGCCTTCGCGTTATCGGAAGGCTAAGCGCCGGATAGATGTAACGCTCGATAAAGTGATGTATCAAATTTGATAAATTTTATGTATAATTAAAGTTTGAAGCAGAAGCTAGCGTTACAATTAAATGCCCAAGATATGGTTTACATCTCTCTGTAAACAAAACTAATGACTTTTTTGTCAAATCTACCCAAAATAGACAACCTGTATTCGATGCACAATCTAACAAATAAACCAAAACGTACCTGATGTAGAGACGATGCTCTCACTATTGCCTCACTCGAGGTCGTGGCCGTTTCTCTTGTTGCCATCCTGGCACCCAAATTCTAACTGCAATATCTGCAATACTTCCAAACACTCTGAAGCAGTTAACTTTCCGCTAATGGAACGCTCCTCTGCTCTCAGATTTCACAAAACGCGTGGACGAAATGCTACTCTGACAGCACTTAGGCGAGCAATTCCAAGCTTCCGTTACAAGCAATTTTGTCTCTATATTTCTAAATTGAAGCAACACAGTTTAAGAGGACTGCCCTTTAAAAGCTCACTCATAAAGAGCATTTCCTAGAAGTCAGAAGTTTATATATTTTTGGTGCTTCAAGTACGACTCGGTGGTTTAGCGTCCATTTTAGACTGTTTGTTTGATCATCGCAATTATATAATTATGTTTTGTGCTGTATCCTGTAACGTATAGTAATTTTGTCTTTATTTTCAGGTAAGCAAACCAGTTTTGAGCGACTAAGTCTGTAGGTAAGCTATTATTAATATTAGGGACGTAAAAAATGTTTATGAAAAGTGTAAAATGCAAGAGCTAAAAGCAGTATCGGAGTCAAAGAGATTTAATACATTGAGGAAAGTATTTTGGTCTCCTCTACGAAATGAACTTTCAAAGATTATGAAGACTGCTCCTTCTGTTTAAATAGTTTACATACTAAAGAAACCTTCTTCTATTTTACTGCAGTTTGTTAGATTAAAGTCATTGTTCAGCATTTTAATGAATCTTTGACGTACCATATAATAGAAACTATAATCGGAATTGTATTCAAACGAATATCATTAAGGAAAAGTTCACGTTTAGAATGATTTTTCTATAATTTCCTGTGTTTTAAACACAGTGACGAACAAACTACGATGAACGTATATCATGTAATATATATTCCTGAAATACTACTCGTATTAATGCTATTTTGCAATTTTCGGAGTCAAAAAGCGTTGTTACTGGTCTATGGAGACCGTGGAAAATAAATAGGGAGTTTCATTAGTTAATTGCAAAACTAATTGCATTAAGAGTACCCACGAACTTACAAATTGCGCTAACGTAAATACAAATTACTTGTAATGGAAGAAATAATTGTCGTTTAAAAGTAGATTATTATCTTAATGAACACATTATATATTAGTTCTGTAACTACAGAAATTTTATGTCGAAAATTCAGTCTTTGAACACATATAAAAGTAAAATGTGTTAGTTACTGTAGTCATACCTTAATAATAATCAATATAAGCTTAACATTTAGTTTGCTACTATTAGAAATCTCAGTAGGCTAAAGCAAAAACAGTATATTGATAAATTGCGCATTTAGATGGAAGACATGAAAGGAACGAACCTTGGTAATTATCGTTAAAATAGTATATGAGATTATTGTTCAAAGTTTAAATGACAGCAGTTTTATAGATTTCAGTCTTTCAAAGAAAGTTGTTTTAAAACTAAGAAACAAAGAAGAAGGAAACGATTGTGTTCACAGATGGTGCGTACGGAAACTGACAATCCCGAAGTATCCTAGCTGGATCCCCACTGTTCTTCATCTGGTCTTCAGCGAGGTCCTTTCTCGTTTACCTACCTAGCAGTCTCTCTAAAGGTCTTTGTTTCACTATTTATCTTTCTTCAAAAGTATGTAAACTTTATCAGCCTATCATGGAGGAAGGAACGGGAACCCACCTTAGTCGAGTTTGTACCAAAGGAGTCCAATGGTTTCTTTCAAAGTAAACTGTTCCGGAATCGTAAATAGTTTTCGAATTGGATCTCTAATAGAAACTACCTCAAAAGTACAAGACAACGCAAATAATGTGGGCTCCGAAGTCTCACACAGAAAACATGATCTTGGTAAGAAACTGCGTTAAATAAAAATTAGCACCTGAAACGTTGAAGGACTGCCTTTGACCAAATGCACAAAGAGGCACTATCAAATTACACCTGAAAATACTTGAATCATCTGAAACCCTTTGGAGAAATGGTGGACACTCAATGGATGTAACCCCATTTATGGCGGCTTGCTTCATATTAAAGTCAATAAATATCAGAGTAAATCAAACATTGTGCAAGTGTATGCCTTACAACTGATGCTGATGAGGAAACAGTTGATGTTCTTGACCAAATGCAAGGTAAGAAATTAATATATTAAAATATCTTAATTCAGCAAAATCTAGCCACCATGAACACATGGTTTAAGCACCATATTAAACACCTCCATACCTTGAAATTGCCTGGACAAATAGATTACATGTTTATGGACTCGTATTGTAAATTGCACATATACTATATCAAGACCTACCCGTGTGCTAACTGTGACTCGGACCACAATTCACCTACGTTAAGCAAAACTTTGAAAATCAAAAACAACAAACAGTAGAATAAAGCAAAGACCTTTACGACGTACTCAACAAGAGATTACCAACTATAGTACCTTTTTTATTAGTGAAAGAGAACCTCAGTTCCACATAAATTCCAACGACAATTGAGAAGCATCGTTGACAAATCACCGACACATTTGCTAAAGATTGTCGCAAACTACTTAGAAAAAAAAAGAAAATTTTGGATAATAGACATTACGTAGAAGCTGACTAAGGAAAGGAAACAACTGAAGATAAAAGGCACCATAGCGCCTGAAGAACGGGACAATTATGCCGAACTAAATGAAACAAATTTATACAGTTTAGAGCTATCTGTTCAAAGTTTGAATTAAATTCTAGTTAAATTTTGTTTCGTCACTCTAACAGTTAGTACGAGAGAAGTAAAAGCAGCCGACCGGAGCTGGTTGTGGGTTAAACAAAAGACTCCAATCTTAAGCTGTAAAAAAATTATGGGCGCCAAGTAGCAAACAACCCAAGCACTTTGCTAATCAAATAAATGAATACTGCGAAATCCGCTACTAACCAATCCCTGAAAAAGAGAGATGACGGCAAGGGCACAAATAAAATTCGCAGGCATAAAAATCAAGGCAGTATAATTATATCAGTCGAAAGCATTTAGTAGTACATACACAAAGCACGACAAACAAAATCCAATATCCCAGTGGTAATATCACAGTATAAAGAGAGCCGCTTTAAAAGTCATCTATATAAATAAAAATCAATTGCCGCATGTATGTTACATCATCACGGAGAACATTTTTTATTGTGTTCTTAATTATCAGGATAAGGTTTGTAAGAAAGAAGATTTTGGAAAAATCCACCGAAAAAATCGGAAAATTCGGAAACTCAGAAAGATGATTTTATATGGTATTTTTGTATGGAATTCGTATGTTTTTGTTTGTGAATGGATTTTCGAAGAGAAAAATGGGAAAATCGGAGTGGAAAACTCGGAAAATTCGTAAAATGGAGAAAAATCTATTTCTTTTTAGTATGGAAAAACCGGAATAGAACAATGGAAAAGTCATGTTTCAAAACATACACGCATAGGTTCACATAATATTATGCCAGGGCAACGCCGGGTAGGTCACAGCAATGATGTATACAAGGAATAAGGAAGGATATTTCAAAGTTCAACCCCCAAAGGGGTAAAATGAGGGCTCCAATTTTGTTTGGAAAAATCATATTAAATAGACATTCCGACTTGAAACTTCGTAGGAGTACTCCTAAAAACAAATAAGCAAACACGTATTTTCAGATTTTTTGAAAATCAACCCCTTAGGCAGTGAAATAGGGTGAATAAGCCTAAAAATCGATATGGTGTCGTTATTGAGGTTTTTTGGGACGTTGATTGCGAAAATGGCATTTATTTTTAAGTCCAAGATGGTGGCCATGAAAAAATTTAAATTTTATAGTGGTGAAACGGAGTTCAGAGACAAATTATTTTTGGGCAGAACAACGTTTGCCGGGTCAGCTAGTTAATTTATGAATATTTAGTGTAAGTATATAATATGAAAAAAATACAAGTTGACTGTTATATTAGCAATTTACATTGCCGTTGGGTTACTTGGTAAAGGAGAATCACCCCGGAATGCTATTAAAGGTTAAATTTTGGTTTTTTTGTTGAATTTGTGCGTAAAGCCACTTACCCAAGAACATTCAGATGTTGATTATAATTAATAGAACGGTCCTACATACCCCAAGATCTTGGTTCAACTTATATTACGGTGATTCTACCACGTTGTAACGCTTATATTATGTTATAATTGACTTACACCTTTACTTTAGTTTATTCTCAATCAATTCCTTTAAAAATTGAATTTTAATTAATTTATTTGCCATATTTTTATTATGGATAATCAAAATTATTTACTCCTAACCTCAGTAGAACACTTGACTGAAAATCAGGTCGGATTCTTTATCATCTAGATTGCTTATATTCTGAAATTTGATGTTCTTATTGTATATGACAACTCAATACATCTGTCAGCTGACACTTCAAACTAGTTTTGAAAAACCAATTACAAATACTTTTTCGTTACATTTGTCATTCCACAATCTGTAATGGTAAGTGCCCCCTTAATTAAAATTAACTCACTTCACTCTTTATTTTCTTCCAGTTCATATTTTAAATATCTGTACATTCTGTTACCTGTTATTGGACTTAACACTTTCCTCTACCAAACCCAATGCTCCAGCTGTGCGACTCACCACGTTACAAAAACTGCTCCACGCAAAATCACGGTTAAGGCTTCAACCGACAACCAACTGCCAATATGTCTAGAGTCCGGATCCAAATCAATACAGGAACCCAGGAGAACAGTTTGCAACAGGAACACACGAAAACAGCTCGCCTTTTTAAAACAGCATTTACACTTCCAGCTCGGTATGCCTCCAAATCGACTTCAGCTGTAGATGTGTTTACTCTGATGCTCAACCAAATCACAAGTATGAAACCTGCTACAACCCGGCACCATGAACCTTGACCAGATGCAAGCCACAAGATGTCAATGGACAAGTCCCACAAATACGCAAACTCTGCTAATGATGTCCATGTAAACCACTTCCTTTGTAAACCATTCTTTGTTATCCGATTCAGTAGATGCAATGTAATTCCACAATAAACTCAATTCAGCATTCCCTTACCTTTATTTGCCTTTGCAGATTATAACTGTATTACATTGGTCTTCTCAGCACATTCTAATCTTCATCCATCTAGTCTGCTAATCTTCTTTTAACATTTTACTTTTTACTCTTTTTCACCACAACAATTTTATTTCTAATTTTAATCCTTTTATTTACCAAAATATCTTCTAAAAACCTTTATAAAGGGGTTTATTTCTTAATTTCAAACGCTACGAATTGTATTACACCATTTTTGTTATCAAAGTTGTTATTCTAATCCATAAACTATCTCCTTAGCGATCTATCGTATTTTTTTACAGTCCAACACACTACTGAAGCTTTATTGTATGTCTAATACCTACTATGTTAAATAGTATATTTCGAAAAAGTATTTGTCATTAACTTCCGTTTTCATTTCAGATATTAAATTAAGTTAAAATCATACTGTGTCCCAGTTAGCTTCATTTAAATAAATTATAAATTCTATTTAATTTATTTTCTAAATACATCTTAATAATTTTGATATCCATTTCACATCTAAATTCATCTTTGTAAATTTTAATACTGTATAATTTTATCAATCTGATTTAGAAACATAACAATACTTAGGTATAAATTATTTTAATCCTTATCGACTTCAATACGTCGGGAAAAGCGAATTAATTAAAGCTAAAACTTGCAAATCGGGGAAATGATTAAGTCTAATTCAACCGAATGTTTTGTCACTAACATGAAGTAAATACCCAAACCTTTAAATGCAAGGTGTACGCGAAATTGCTTCACAAAAGAATAAAATTAAAAGCAATAATAACTTGGATGGTGCGTGAACCACATCCCAAGATTTCAGTTCAAAACTTAGCTTAGCATTGCAACGCAATTATCGAAAGTAAACAAACAGTGACTTGAGTGCTTAAAAATAACTTAAAATAATTAGCACTACACATGTAAGCTCTATATTATACTGCATTCATGTAATCATGAAGATAATCTGGTACTTGACGGATACAATAAAATCTATTGGAAAACACTGCTACACATTAAACAGAATCCCATATTGCAGGTTATATCGAGGTCGCAGCTATTTTGTGGCTCACATTCCTTAATGCAAGGTGCTAGGTTAATTAAAGACAGACCTGTTGCTGCCAGATGGAAAGTAGGCGCATAGTGACCTACCCAGATGCAAGCCATAATGATAGGCCAGAGCGGAAGCCAGGCGTTTGCGATGGATCAGAACGGCAGTTTGACGTTGCAACCCTCGGTTCTTGCAGAAATAGAATCCTCAGTACATACATCTAGTATTCCCCATAACGAAAAATTCGCCCGTACTTGAAAATGAGCTGAGTGGTGCGCAATTGAATCGAGACAAGCAATACAAATAGGAGGCCACCGTGAGGTGTTCAGCTCCGTTTGCCAAAATGATAACATGTGCTCGCTCAGGTAAAAATCCAGAATATGTCTGATTTTGAGGATACCACGAAAATAATTCCCTCAGGATCTCCATCAAATTTTCAACGAAAGAAACTACACACAAAAGTGAATCCTCAATCCAGGAAGCAAGCAAAACTTCCAAAATAAAAATTGACATTTGACTTCACAAATGTAGTTTGCTTTGCCATTCTTCCTTATTCAGCAGACATTGGCAAATGGCTGAGAAAAATTAAATTTGGCTAGAAAACCTTGAAAAATCCAGGATATGCAACCAGGATGCCTTGGAGCTTGAAACGTTGCAGAACATAGCTTTAAGGCTACTTAGGAATGTTACTTTGACGTATGAAAGAAACTTGACTTTTATTATAACAAAATTGACAAGGTTTTGGAGAAATGGAGAGACTACCGCGTATAACTATTTAAGTACGAATTCCAGAAACTATATTATACAATCTCATGAAAAGTAATACGCAACATGATATTCTTTCTGCTGGCGTCAAAGGGTTCATTAAGAAACTTAATAGTATATTACTATATGAGCGATTATGACAGCCATTATTCACGAAGATAACGTTTGAGCCACAAGACTTTCATTATTCACTACTGCAAATTATAACTGTTATTATTATTCAAAAATGTCCATATAATGTGAATATAATTTAATAGGGGTAGATAAAAACAATAAACCTTGGTTGTGAAAACGCAGAAGCAGATCTCAAAAAATTTGGAGGTACAGGTATGAAAAAAAATGTAATATCTGCAATGCACTTTAGAGTCGAAAATTGTCTCAAAGCTGTTGTAAACAAAATAATATTGGACATCATGAAGTAACGTCGCATCGCATCAAATAATCGTAAGACACGTTGCAAAATAATGGGGAAGATTTACGATTCACAACAATAAGTGTTCGACTGCAGAGAGGGATGTAACAATAGTTAATTCGTGATAACAGTATTAGTTGAATCTCTAACGTCGCTTATGTTACGACATTACTGAAAAAATTGTTAAAAAGAGTTTTTTCAGAAAAATGCACCAAGTCAATAATCCGACTTCTGAAAGCGTTTACAGGCATTTCGTAGTCGCCGTATATTTACTTGATGGACAATTATGTTGAATGAGTGCAAGATCCTTTGTTCTACTTTTCTTTTCTCTACCATAGATGGATTTATAAGTATGCCCTCGTGTTGACATGTTACTGCGAAACTGCGCTGTAGCTCCAAAAATAGGCAGACGTTGAAAACAATTTCAGCTTCAACATCTAAAAAATCAATGAAAGCGTTACAAATAGTTCCATAAAGGTTAATGGGTTTATCCAATAAATACGTCTCTCCTTCGGTGGATCTGACAATCATTGACACTGTTATAGCTTATTTTAAATTGCTTATTTTCAAACTTACCAAATACGCCACTTATTTTCTTATTGCATTTTATTTTCTCAAGTTAGTAGTAAAACGTTCGCTTTCACTTGAATAAATTTGTTATAACTTACAAGTGATGCATAAATTTGTCAACTGCTAAATCGGCTTGCCTGATGGCCACCTATTTATTAGGAGATATTGATAACTAGTTAGCATACCACAGAAGGAATGGATATATTTGACATTAGCATGGAACTACATTTAACCATTGTTCATACATCAGAGAAACAGATGTGATAAGACGAAGAGGTAATGGAAGCGAAAGAAAATTTTTAAATATTCTTGACAACACTGAAAAAAGGCAAAAGAGACTTGCCTCTGGCGATACTAAATAATTGAAATATGGAGATAAAGAGTCGGTTAACGAACTAAGAAACCTAGAAAATTACATTAAAATTTGTGAAAGTACTGTCAGAATGAAAGTCAGCCACCATACTGATATTTTAAAAAAGGAAATAAAACCAATCCTGCAAATTATCATGGTATCACTATGTTATGTTCAATTTGGAAGTTGTTATTTAAAATTGTTTTGGAAAAATCTGGAACAATATATACTCCGCCAATTCACCCTAACTGCCACTGCAATATTACTAATTGACTTCATTTTTGTGTTAAATGCAAATTAAGCTCTATTTTAACAATTACGTCGGTGTACATAAATAAGACACCAGTTTAACAAAACACTCAAGAGATCCTTCGACCGGAAATATACAAACACTTTGAAAATTCACTGATTTCAGTTTTAGGATAAAGTTTTCGTGACCTTGTATTGGCTTCTGCGATGCAAAATAGGGTTTAAATCGGGCCTGCAGCAGATCCCGCGTCAAATGGGGCCCCTCTTCATTGGTCTGCCGTAACAAGTCCAGATGCTCTTCCGCACGGCACCTGCAGCTCACTCTGCTTCAAACTGCTTCCAGTCATGCCCTTGCCCCACATCTAGGGTTTCGCTGCTTCCTAAGAAGGTGACATATATTTCCAGTCTCCGGGGCTTCAACTAATTAACTGGGATCTCCAAAACAGCCACCGAAATACTAGCTACCACTCGACGCACTATTCAAACAATTTTACATCCTGCAGGGGTATCACGAATCATAGGCAATTCTTCTATAGCTTACCTATGAGCACTGAACTCATTTGAAGCACATTTTAATTGAGAAAACGGTTATTTATTCACGTTTTAAATTGATTTTTGATTAGAAATGCTTCAAATGATATTAATTGCTATTGTAATTGTAATGGCTCAAAATGTGTTCATTCTAATACATACAGAGGAAAAACAAGAGGGATTCAGGACTTATCAATTAACTACTGACGCAGTATATACAGAGTGCCCGCAAAGATATGTTGTAAATTTGTAAATCTGTTCTGGGACTTATGGTCTCCCATCCCTTGTCAAACATATACAAGACATTTTGATTTTTCGATACTACTACACAGCAGTAATTTAAATTTGTAAGTGGATTGTGTTTAAGAGATTACGATCAAATTAACGGTCCAAAAAGCCCCCCCCCCCACGCTCCTGCATCAGAATACTAACTTCTGTTCGTGACACTGACGACCGTCAAACTCATACCAGAATCGTAAGAATTTTGAATCTTTTCCACGAAATAATCTACTGTGTTCGCTATTTGTGCATACACTAAATTTTTAAAATCTCCCCAGAGGTAAAAGTACAAAGAGGTCATATTTGGAGATATTAGACCTCCTCTTCTAATTCATCGTTGAGGACAGCTGTTATCCTGAAATTTTCGTGCAGGTAATGAAAAATGTGCAGGTGTCCCATCGTGCGTAAACCAATAATCACTTCGTATTGTGGATGGAACATCGGCGAAAAGATCGGATAGGGCCTAAGCCCAAGCTTGCATTTGTAAATCAATCCCTTCTCAATTTTAAGCTTCCTATTCTGTTCGAAATGTTCTTAATGAAAATTTCGAAGTTTTATTTTTAAATTTAATTTAATAATGTACAAAATAACTTTGTTACATGTACACAGTTCAAGAACTTTTAATAAATTGAGTAAAACGCGCAAGCTGTACGGTTTTTCTCACAATACTTTACGAGCACCCGTAACCCAATTGTCATGAGTGATATAAGATTAACCAGTGAAAGCACATAACGTGATTTACGTTCGCATACAGATCTAAATTGTAAGAAAGTGAAAACTAACGCGTAAAGGCCTTTACGCTCAAGGTACCTTCTACACCCTTTAAGTGGTGTGTTTAGGCGATTATAAATAATTTTCAATTCTCTCCAGTATTCTCTCGCATAATTAGGTGTAAACTAAAATATCGTGGAATGTATCATTTGGCTAGTTGATTGTAACCAAAAACCGCGAACAAAGCTGTCACACTAATGTATAAAATCAAAGAACTGAGCTAATCACAAAAGCTCAAAGTGAACACATTGTAGTGACACATTTAAGGAATTCTCTCTACCATTGGCAGAAATTCTACAGCGAGGGTCAATTCTCGGCAACAGCTACAGTGATAATCGAAAGGCACACAACTGTCTACAAGCTAATTCTCTAGGTGTTATACAAGGTGACATCGATTCGCAGTAGGAAATATATGCAGGGAGAGGTACTAGCAATGTACTAAGAGGTCTGAAATTACACAACATCGAAAACTATACTCAGAAACCTACAGAGGTTCAAAGGTGGCCAGGAGTGACTGATTGAACAAAAATAAAGTTGTATCCTAGCATAACTAGATTTATTTCGGCAATTTTAACACACAATTCCTTAAGGCTGGGTGAGGATTTTCAATATAATTCCGAAATTATGACATCCACGTGAAGCGCAAGTTCCAGATCATATTTACAGGACCAAAAGGACAATCTCACACGATCAGCGCCATAAAGTAGGCGCCGGAAATCATACTGACAATATTTTCTAAATTAACTAGTATTACCCCTACAGCTTCAAGAATTTCCCAAAATTCATACAGAAATTGAAAAATATTACTGGCGATTCGAGATAATTCTTGGGCATCAACTTAATATGTAATTAAAGCAAAAGTAACACGTAACTCTAGTTTGAAACTCGTATGTTACCATATAATAGTTTCCTTATAGTTCACCGCTAGCTGTTAAACAAATTTACAAAGCGGTTAGTGGCAAAGGTAACTCTAAAACGATGCTAGGATGTGGTCTTAATCCACGATGGTTATGCCGCACAGATAGCGTAAGCAATTTAATTACATTCTTCAAGTATTCCCCGGAATTAATTAACGAATCAAAAATTTCCCGGCGCCAAATACAACAAAGTAACTGGGGCAACTGTAATTAAACGTGGCTTTACCTAACGTGGCATAAACGCTTTCGCTTATGAAATTTAGGCTAAATTAGATTCTGAGCACCATATATCAATTTAATTAATCAGCGAATTTGGAGCTTTCTCCAGCCATTTGCGCGTGCAACAAAATGTACATTTTGCGATATCGCTAAACCCGCACGCTATGTTAATGCGATACACTTTACTGGAGCAAGCACGCGGTGATATTACACTCGAGTTGTCTTTACATGGGAAGATTGTCCGACATCGGCTCGAAATTGGACCCCTAGGAGCACCCCTCCTTCACTGGTGCGTCGAAATGGCCCGTAAAAGCTCGGTTTCATAAAACGAGGCAGAGCATTAGAATAGACACATTGTATAAGTACTTCATCTATTTTCACAGCTCAAATTGATGTCGAAATTGTATCCGTTCCCTCGACTGCCGCTCTGCAGAATGCATGGGACTAATTTACGCCCATTTGCGAAATTACCGTGATGACTTTAGTCGACGTAATGGATTGCAGCTGCTTATTCACTGCAATAAAGTCTTAGGAAATATTCCAAATGTTATCCAAACTTGTACCAATAGCATAGTGGCAATAGTTGCACTATTACATATCTCATAATACCATGAGGTCTTTGGTGACCACTACATGCGGAAGTGTCCTTAAAGATGTTTAAAATTGGGTTATCGGAAAAACCTCACCAAAATTTACTTTCCTATATACCCGCTGCACACTGTTACCATTTTGTTTGAGTGTGATGCTTTTCTTAAATTATAAACAACATGTATTAGAATTGGGGTCGCGTATGACCCACGAAGGTGTACGTATTGTATAATAATTTTCTTAGAATTCTATAGTAAGTTGCTATTATTCTTTCTATACAAAATCCACTTCACCGTTGTCGTTAGTTTTTAACATTCTTCCTATTAACAGACTTTTAGAGTCCATGTTTGTACCCAACACTCCCAATCTCTTTTCCTATCTGCTCTAAAGTTTAGAAAAATCATATCTATTTGTTTGTATTGCAAAAATGTCCCGAACAACTTCTTAGGATGCGGTAGAATAATCATGGGTTTATAGTTTGCAATGTTCAATGTATCTCCTTTTTGTGTATCACAAAATTGCTTTGGCATTCATTCTTCCATGATTTTTCTTCGGGACAGTTCTTTTCTAGTATTCTTATCGACTCCAAAGTTGTCTCGTCACAGGTGTAACGTTACATTGATGCTCGGCCATTCTTCTCTAAAAAGGTCAGCACAAATCACATATTTCTGGAAGCAAAACAAATCGATTCAACCATTTTCATTTAAACGTATCTAAAAATTAAAACTGTGATATTTCCATTGTATTATTCTTCAGTAAAAATTGGAATTACAGCATCAGTGCACTAAGTAAACCTAATAGATCTTTAATTTCATTAACAGTTTCTTATCTTACTGTTTATGTCAATCTTAGATCAATGGTTTCACACGTTCAAGGAAATTATTTTAGATTTATACTTTCTTCGTCTAACAGGTGAAAGAAGTAATATAATGGCGAAAAAATCACTTTCCGAAAATCCTTCAGACATTTCAGGGCCACTAGATGACGAAAAACAGGTTTTCATAATTTCGTTCGTCTGTCTGTCTGTCGACCTGTTGGTGGTATAACAAAACTCTTTGCTGGAAGAAGATGATATTTTGATGCTTATTATACAGTGCTTTCGTAATGTAGTGGATAAATTCGTTAAAAATTCTAGGAACAACTTTTGGAAAAAATGCTGAGACCCGTCGATTTTTATTTTCATTTGCTCATTTTTTAAATAAAATCTATACATACAGGGTGACCCGCGTAAGAAATATAACGTCATCGATGTTTTCGTAAAATGGAAGCCCCCTTTTTTATTAGGAAATTTGAAAGAACACATTTTTTTACTTACGGTAAGCTGATTTTTGAGTATAGGTCACATGATAAAAAATTCAAAAGAA
Organism: Agriotes lineatus; assembly: GCA_940337035.1. Taxonomy (NCBI): domain Eukaryota; kingdom Metazoa; phylum Arthropoda; class Insecta; order Coleoptera; family Elateridae; genus Agriotes; species Agriotes lineatus. Next base: position 95,096,050 of record OW679196.1, on the reverse strand, counting down.
AATAAATAAAATTGCTAAATACTAAATTTAATTGCAATTATTGATTGTGGTCATTGGTAAAAGCGTAAAATCATACTTCTTAAAATTAAATTTAGTATTTTGAAATCCTAAAATTGTTTTTATTAATGTTTGGTAATGTAGAAAAACTCAAAAATCAGCTTATCGTAAGCAAAAATATGTGTTCTTTCAAATTCCATAATAAAAAAAAGAGGGTTATGATTAAAAAAAACATCTTATCGATGTCATACCTTCAACGCGGATCACCCTGTATGTACAGATTTTATTTGAAAAAAATGCGCAAATAAAAATAAAAATCGACGGGTCCTAAAAGCCATTCCTTGAATTTTTAACGAATTTATCCACTACTTTAAGAGAGCACTATATGTCTACCTGGCATAAAACTGAAAAAATGTGAGAAAAGATACAGAGTGGGCAGCTTAAAAAATAAAATTTTGTTGATGTTTTTTAACTGAGAAATAGATAAAAGTAATAAGTTGTACATAGCTCAGGCCTTATCCTTGACGAAAATGAGACCTAACAGATACCGGGTAAACATCACAAATGGACAGAACGGTGTGGTGTCTAGTAGATAGTAGGTATAGGATAACGAAGCAGAAACTCGTACAATGGAGCACGGTCTTGGAGCAGTTATTCCTGCTGCCGCAAGCCGCAAACCCAAGCGGCAAACTAGAAATTGGGCTCCAAATATTAATCCCATTTACCGGAGAGCGAGAAGTTCGAATCCCAGCAAACTACATTTTTTTATTTGCTAATTGAAGTACTTCGCACGACTGAAGTTCCGTGTAAACCCCTTTACAGATTTTTTAAATATTTTTTGACACACGCATTTTTGGATAGTCTAGAGCTACCGTGTCACCTTAACCTCTGATTGAAAAACTCTTTTATAATGGTCGTAAGTTTTTTTTACCAGAATAACATTTAAATATATGCAAGATATTAACCATTCACTAACGCATACATGACTGAGGCAAACACAAACTACCAGCTATATTTTACATCGACATGAGTGTCTGTTATGTAACTTTGCTCGCTAATTAGATTACAATAATAATACCTAGTACAGAAAGACAGTCCAATTGGTTTTATACTCTTATTTATTGAACAAGGAGAAGCACAGACATTTTGACAAAATTATTACATAAGGATTCGCTCACCAACTAAATCCTATTTCCACAAAGATTATGTAATTAGCGACATGGTTTTTACATTACTAACACTATTGCTTGTGAAATTCAATAAATAAATATTTTACAATAAACAAGTTTATAAAGCTTCCAATATTTATATCTTTACGGATTTTTGATGTACCATCCAGATCGTGTTTTCATCTATTTTTTCTCTTCTTGAGCTTGATGAGCTTCGAAGTCATCCAAAGGGCACGACTTCTTCTTCCATAGATGAATTTTGATTTCCTTTGATATACATAGAAGGCCTCAATTCAAACTTGGACATATCCAATGGATAATGGCGTTGAATTGCCATGTAAGGAATTTTGCACTTGTCTTAATTCTAGCAAGACCATCAATTTCATCCTAAAACACTTCTGAACGTTCTTTGTAATTTTTTGTTGAGCTCATTCACCCGATTGCCCTGTTCTATTCTTTTATGAGATTATTGGTTGTGATTTCTTATCTTTTCGAAGTAGTTGTATTTTGTGGTCCTCTGAGAAACATTGTTTTTGTGAAATGGTGAGATCTTCTGAATCTTCAATCATTGTTGGTCTGTCAATCTGGTAATTTCAAGAGATTTTCGGAGACGGTTCTTGTTCTCTCTCTCAATTCTCTGTGTTTCTCGATAAAGTTCTTGACAAAGAAACTGAAGAAAAAAATTGCTTCCATCTATCTCGTACAAGAAACTTTTTTGCCAGGCAGCTATTATGCTATCTAGGAAACACGACTCAATCAATGGGTACAGGAGTAGAGACTCGTGCTCCATTATGACTTCTCTAGATCCTAATACTCGTACGTAAGACACTAATTTACCACAGAAGGTACCAATTTTCATCTGTTTGACTGATGATTAAATGCGCCCGCAACGCTTTGATTACTTTGGAGGCATTTCTCTTCTGTTGCACAATAACTTTCTACCAAATTGTCACCTTTCCAGATCTCCTTCACGGAATGAGTGAGGTAGTGAACTTGTTTGTGGTGCTCAAATCGTCATCTTCATGTAGTCTTTTGAACTGAAACACGCCAACAACTGACAATTGAATATCTTCATTTACGTTTTGACTTTGCTCGATTATTGTAAATCATCTCTTACGTGATGCTGGATTAGGAACTTTTAAGCATTCATATCCCATGACGTCTTTTTGTTTTTTGTCTTGATTAGGTTTACTTGAAATTCTCCATGTGACCTAGTTTATCTTTGAAGATCAGCTTCCATATTCACAATTGTTTTCTTTGCTGGTCCTTTCGTTAGCCTCTTTCCTCTTTATAGTCGATTCACCTTGTCAGAATCTTTCTTTCTGAATTTCATAGCAAAATAATATTCCAGAAGTAGCAACCGCGATGACATTCGGGGTCACCAGGCTACTGAGCCCAGGGAACAAACTACTAGCTATGTTTTGACCATTAAGAATTTTATATAGACGTCATGCATATTACTGTCAGCGATTCTATTCGATAACTTTGCTTCCCTAATTATATTACAGTAATGAATCCTAGTGCATAGTCTTCAATTGTTTTTACACTCTTAGCTATTCTACAAATAGGAATAGGAATTCACGGACCAATCAATCATAGCGCAAACGCCTTTACAAGTATGTATCATACTGATTGAAAAACCTATAACCTCGAATTCTTGTATTTAGAGAACATTATTAACCGCTACTCGACAAAATTAAGTCTTCAAATACAGTTAACCTTCTACTGAAACGCGCAGTCTCGGCCTGATTTCTATTATTGTATTGTAAAAACGATGTTTGATTAATACATATTTTATTGGATTTCTCTGTTAGTAGCAGTCCTGCGGGTATTTTATTTAGTACTATTGGATTGAATTATCCTTAGCTTCAGATAGAACTTAACTAATTGTAATTCAATTGTAATTTCCAGCTCTTAAGCTGTACTCACCCTTACCATTTTTTCATATTTCACCTTGGTTTGAAACTACTCAAATACTTCGACTTTTTACATTTTTCAAAATAATTCGTATTATCTGAATGTATTTTTCGAGTAAATTATGATCATTATATAATTTATAAGCATATTTTTATAACACATTTTCATTTAAATGCCTCCCTCTCATATCAATAAAGCATTGGAAACGGACAAGGTCATGTCATGGTAGTCTAGAATAAAATGCTCATTCTATCCACATTATGGGACAACAATTAAGTACAAATTTTCTTGAATTTGGAATAGAGTGGCTTGAAATATTTACCAGCTTGCGGGAAATAGCTCTGAAAATCAAATAGTTGTATTGTAGTCAATGTGGTAATTGACATTATATTGCTAATTCCCACCCGTTACAGTGGCTATATAAGGACAGTGTGGTCAATTTTAAAAAAGGCAGCCATTAAGAGTCGTATTTGCTACGACCAGTCACGCCCTTCGGTACTGTTCTGTGTACGGCCTGCTCAATTGTAAGACAAACGTCACCCTGCTAAATTATGACATAAACGTCATTTTACACGGACTGGACATATGTGAAGTTCCGAGATGCTTTGCAGAGCGCTGTATACCCACGATCGCGAAAATTTGTGGAATGTGAGGTGGTCAAATGTGCAGCGTAATATTAATTTTACAAGAATGTCAATAATATTACTTAAACAGAATTAAACGGCAAGAGACGATGTGAAACGTAAGGAATCGCTGCCAGCGATTAAAAATCCTCGTTAACGAATAACCTAATATTGGAATATAAGTTAAGGTGTCCTTTTTTATCTTCTTTATTGTGTTTTTGTACATAGAAAACAAAAATTTACAACATTTTGCATTGATCGACACAGAGATTACGTACAAACATTTTTTTTATATTCATAATCAAACCGTTGTATTTATTCCACCAGTTAATTTAGAGGAATATAATATTCAGTGTTACGTAGCCCATAAATTCTCTTTAATTTCATGCAATGATCTTTTGCATTAAGACATTTATATAGTTTATTATAGCTTTTGATTTGGACTATTGCGCAAAACGTATTTTACTTTAACTCGTTGACATTTACTTATGCAAACGAAAATTCGGCATTCGCTTACACAGAACACTGTAGAATTTTATGATAGTTATTTCATTCCATTTCATATTGGGGCTACTTTCAATAATAAAGCACTTAGAAGCAATTTTGTGTGACTATGTGTAATTTCGTAAACGACTCTTAATGGCGGATATCTCAACTGCCAATCAGAAAGATGACCAAAATTGACCACACTGTCCTTATATAGCCACTGTACCACCCGTGAGGATACAGCGCTCTGCGGAGAATCGCGAAACTTCACATATGCCCAGGCCGTATAAAGTGATACTTGTCAAACAATTCAGCAGGGCATGGTATGCTGCTTTGAAAATTAATACTTGTATATAGTTTTTTAACCATTTTTCCATTTTGTAGTTAAAAATAATTACTGATGCAGACGCAACCAATCTAATTTAAACATTTACAACAGATTAACCCTACCCGACATAATTTTAAAATCCAATGGACTATAAATTAACACTGAAGGTAGGCCAATTAAATTACATTTTTGGGTACTGAATTGTATCCACCAAACCTGCATTTTACGCTTTAATTAAATATGAACAACAATAGAGCGCATACATTACAATTCCTCCTTCCTTATTAACTACTCTACGTTTAAAATGTTACCTGTAATACGTCCGTAGCTAATCTATTTCTTTGAGATCTTGTTCTGAAATTATTTTTTCGGTAACCATTTTTGAAGAATCAGTAGCATCAAACAAGTGATTGTGTTGTCCTCCGTGTGATTGTACTGAATAGTCACTATGCTTTACAGATGGTATTTCCATCTGGTTGTCTATAACACTACCACTGATTAACATGTCTTTTCCATACTTCATTACAAGATGTTATCTTAAAATGTGTTCTTGATTTCCGAGTATTTTATGTATAATTCCCAGGCTCCAACAGAGTTTAGCGTATCTGAAATCTTTTGTTAAATCACGATTTTTCACTTGAAATATAATATTCCTTCTTTTTATCTTTAAATTGTTGTTTGTTGTTTTGAGCGTACTTGCTTTGCCTCATCTCATTTTTTATTACTGCTTCCGTTTTTGTCAGCTGATTTACCATATTGTCAGCTCTCAACAAATGTAGTCGTGTTCGTAACGACCTACCAATTAATAATTTAGCTGCAGCTTCGCCAGTTGTACAATGTTGGATAGTTCGATAGTGAATGAAATTGATGTGGATACATAGAAGCTGACGACACTCAATACAATGGAGATGATGCACCATTGAAACAAATGGCTTTTCAATCTTTCTAAGAAGGATGTTTCATTCCATTGTAATGAATCTGATGTCAACAACTCCGACCAGGACAATGATATATTATTTACTGGACGACAAATTTTGGATATTGGTTATTTTATCGACATCTTGCAGTATCAAGCATGAAGTACTTTAGTGTTCGTTCTTTAAATTACATCTTCTGCCAGAGAGCCGATATGGTTAAATCTCAACACTTACATTCAAGTGTAAAATGTGTACAACTTTGAACGGCCTATATTCTGAAAATACAGACAAGAATGAAATTAATCTAAACTTGTCAGTGGTATCTGATACCTACAGTATCTATAGGTGCAGGATATTCCCAACTGAAAGAGCTTTGGAGTACACTGCCCCATCGTCAGCCACATATGAACAGTATCGAGAAGAAATATTTAATATCTATAACGCTGCTGGCGTTGAAGAAATGAAAGATGCTGTTAGAGAAGTAACCAAAGATAGACATCCACTAACAGCAGTAATAGCAAACGATCGTACCGTACAGACTGCAGCATTCTGTCGGGCGTAGCATGAATTGCAGAACTTAGAGCCAAGAAGATTTTGTATATGGCAGTTAAATACATTTTGCTCGTTATGTGCTCCAAAAGATTGGCATATTAATGGAATTTGTGCTCCACACATATGCTATCGGAACTGGAATGTACCTTCACCGAATTGGAAGCAGCATTATCGTCGAGGGGTTTAAAAGGTCCGTAGACATGTATATCGTGTAGCATGAAATATGTAAGATTGCAGGGTGATGATGAGATGATGGTGATAGAAATAATTCCGTACAGACCAGGACTAAAGAATAAAAAAAAAGAATCACGTTTTTCGAAATTACTGTAAAAAACTGCAAGATATAACGAAGAAACTAAAAATTGACACCAAATCGAAGACCGTGCTCTCAAACAATATACTTCGATTTAGAAGTGCCTTTACGGAAGAAATAAAATATAGCAAATCGCAATCCGTTCTGTTATCTGCAAAGGTGGAAGAGTCTGAGAAGGGCATCTTAAATAGTCCAGAGCATAAATACCTACGTCAGACCATAACCGTAGGAAATGCGAACCAAGAACTGAAAATAAACGAAAGGATAAGACTTACCTGGGCTGCCTATAACAAGGTAAATGACATACTAGCTATGAATATTCTAATTCCACTGAAAGCCGAAATATATAATCAATGCATCCTGCCAGTGACAGCCTACGGCGCACAGACCTGGACTTTCACTAAATCTATACTGCACAAATTGAGAGTTAACCAACGAACAATTGAGAGAAGGATACTCGGAATATCGTTGAGAGATCACAAAACGAATGTATGGATAAGAGAGAAGACAAAGGTTATAGATATCGTTGACCACATCGGGACACTAAAATGGAACTGGGCTGGTCACGTGGCAAGATGACAAGACAAATAAAGTGGCAAGATAATACGCTGGAGACCGTGGAGCAACAGCCGAAGCGTTGGAAGACCACAAATAAGATAGAGCGACCACCTCAAGAGAGCAGGAGGATTAAATTGGTATCAGGTAGCACAAAATAAAGCTTTTAGGGAGGGCTATACCTAAAGGTAGAAAACGGCTGAGAAAGAAGAAGAAGATATTTTGGGTAATAATTTCGGATGTGATAAAAGAAATTACTTCTGTAAAGGTCCTAAACATCAAGAAGAAAATTGTCGCATTTCGAGATTCTGGTTTATATGACGACGATATAGCAGCCGCTCAGCACGTTGTTAGTCATGCACTAAGTCTAATTCACGCTATAACAAATAATACGACACAATTATATAATGTACTTATCGCGAAAGTATATTTTTCTTTTAGAAGATCGTACAACGCAGGGTGTGAAACTTCAGTAATAGCGCGGTGGTAGCCTTCAAGATGTCGTGCGATGCCATATCACCAAAACGCCTGCAAAGTACACTGATACACATTGTGAAGGTCGGAGTAAAATAATCTCCAAACAGAAGCAACAATGTTAAAAAATGACATCGATTACCAGAGGAAGCGCATCGCCGATAAAGGTACAGATTATGAGCCGGGTGTAGAAGAAGTAATTTCAGATGTGGAAGAAGAAACGTTTAAAAAATTAAAATAAATATTATTAACAGAGTTAGATGCAAGATTACATGATATTCTTTCTGAAACATCTGGTCGGCGTCGTAGCGATGCATAGTACGAGGAGAGGATGAAAAGGCTTCAAACTTCAGGAGAGTATGTAAGTGAAATCTACCACTTCTTGTGCTAAAGCAGTAAAATATATCTTATACATAGACTTTTTTGCCAATGAAGATACGGAATAGAAAAAGAACACCGAGCTATAGCCGACTTTAAAAGCGAAACTAATAATACTGTAACTAGCGACCAGTTAGACAAATGTCTCATTTAATAAAACAAAAAAGACCGTTTTTCAAATAGAACGCGTATTAAATAAAAACAATAATATTTTTTAAAATATTTTATTTTCTCGAAAACCGGAAGTGTCACGTGACTGAAATTCGGTTCCGGACCTGACATGACCATTCCAAACATATAACTTTAATAAATTTTTTCTCTATCTCTTACGGTTTGGCTGCTGAAACAGCGTCCCGGACGGACCAGCGTCCCGGACAAGTCTATTATATATATGGATCTTATGTGGTCTAGTGCGGTGATATCTTTTACCGCTGGTCGCGAGTGCGGTAATAACCATTACCGTATTCAGTGCGGTAATAAAGCTCTTAACGGTATTACAATTAATTTGATCAATAGTCATAACAACACCGATGAAGATAAGATATGACATGACAATTTCGCATAACAGTTTTAGATGTTTGCGGAGAAAACAAATATACGAGAAAAACGTGTATACAGTTTTTAATCAATTTAGCAATTATATTTTGTTGGTTTTGACACTTTGTTAATTTTCTTATTGTTATACAGCGCTTTCGTGTAGTAGTGGATAAATTCGTTAAAATTTCAAGGAATAACTTTTGGAAAGAATGCTGAGAGCCGTTGATTTTTATCTTTATTTGCCCATGTTTGCAAATAAAACCTATACACGGGGTAACCTGTGTAGGAGGTATGATGTCATCGATGTCGATGTCATTATAGTGACCGTGAATCAACTTAAGCAATTAAATGTTTGAATTTTTGTGGGATACTATTAATTATTGTTGAAGCATAATTTATTATTATGCAAAGTTGTTCTGTTTGATGTCTTCTAACTACCTATAAATGTTATTACCTTACTGATGAATCATCCTGTATATATTTAAGATAATTTGAATAACGTAGATCTTATAAATGGGTTTATTGGCATACTAAAAAGATATACAGTGCTTTCATAAAATAGTGGATAAATTCGTTAAGAATTCAAAGAATAACTTTTGGAAGAAACGCTGATACATTGAAACACTTAGGTTTTAAAATTTCTAATGGATTACAGCTTCTAATTAACTGCCTTGGGATTTCTTGGTATCTAGTCACGAAAGCTACACATATTTGAAGCCACCAACAAAACCAAAATCCAGAATTTGGTGGCGTTAAACGTTCAATCGGCGCTAGCTACTTTTTTCGTGTTCTATTCAAAATATTAAAAGTTTGCTTGAAAACTGGGCTTCGAATGTTGCAACATCAGTAAGTGAGTTTTTTTGCAAACTTAGTGTAACAGCCGTAATACACTAGAAATGTTTCAGGAATATTTCGTAAATTTGTTCCTAGAAAATAAAACTTAATACAAACCTTAATGTCAGTGATCGAGGATCATTACTGTTCTACAACATATATTCCATGTAGCTAATCTAAAGATATTTTCTTTCCTTAATTGTTTTAATCATTTTCGCTGCCGTGTCGTCATTAGCATCTTTAATACACAAATGGCCAATATATTTCTAAATAGCACGTATATCCCAACTACAAATCTTTCATATGTTGATGTCTAAATATTTTTGTTGTCAAAAACCTACCACGTTTCATCTTATACCAAATTGTGGATTGTATGAAAGTTGATTGGCCTGTAGACTAAAGTCGATTTTACCAGATATTAATTGTCAAACTTGTGCCTTAAATTGATACAATATTAAGAACACTGTTGAATTATACATATGGACCCTAAATATTAATCTTCAAACTGCAATTGAAATAGAAAAGATGTTTGCACTCATTTGCATTGCAATCTTAAAATTTCTTAATTGGCGAGATAATATTTATAGTCTAGCCACCAAAGTAATTCCTGTTATAATGCTGAAAACCTAAAACATTATTCAGCAACACACCATCGCAACCAATTCTTGAATGTTCTATTAATCTAAATTGATCTCTCTGGGAAACGATTTGCACCTTCGAGATCAACTCAAACTGCGTTAATGGAAGTCATTAATGAAATTCTGCGCCTCTTCCAACGGTTTCGTTAAAACATCTGGCGGGGTGAATTTATCCAAGCTCTTGGGAGAGAAATCCGTATTGACTTTGCTTTTTAAACTTCCAACAACAAACCGCACGTGATTCCAATGGGTTAAAGCTTCAATCAGCAGAACGAATCGATGTGTTATTCTCGCTTTTATTTTCGTTCGCTTTTATAAACGTCTGCTAATGAATTGATTCAATTTTCCTAGCCGTTTATTTGAGTATTGCCCGGTCAATTGCCACCTTTTACGTTTGAAATTGCACCTTCAGCACACGCTGCGAGACATCTAATAACATATCTGGTCGTTTTCTGCCAGTTTTTCTGGGAAAATTACTAAAATAATTCACTTCCCTGTGAAGGGAATGGTATTTGACATTAATCACTAAAATATGAGCTGACCCACTTCTGAGGAAAAACGGTCTCCCCTTGCTAATGTTCTAAACTGGCAGTTGTTGAAGTTGCGTTTTTTGTAATTGACGAATTGACAGCCATCAAATGTTTGCCCTTCGACGGCTTCTGTTCAGTGATGACTGAAGTTATTTAGTTAATAACCAGGCACAACACGCTAATCCGCACAATCAAATCAAGGTTTTATAGATTTCTATATAATTCTATATAAGATTTGTGGGAGCAAATTATGTGAAGGCAAGTCTTGATTAAGCCATAAATAATATCTGCTCGAACAAACATTTCAATAACACAGTCTTATTATACAGAACAAAAATATAAAGCAATTTATTAACTTTTCTGTGGAATACCAATGCAATTCGCAAAGTTCCGCGCAGTATTTTGCCAAAATAAAAAAAAACTTAAATTTGATAGAGTGGATTTTTTAACACAAAACAATCTAATAAAGTAAATTAAACTAAATACTAATTTTTAGGCATTTTTAAAATAAAGCTATAAAGACAAGTTTTAACTTGAACATTTGTCTTCAAAACTGTCAATGTTTACATTAATTAGTGATATCAGAATGTTATACTAATATATAGTTTTTAATATCTTTATCTCAAAAACGATATTCTATTTATTTATTTATTACTTTAAAACAATACTTTCTGAATTTTTTGGTCTTACGTCTGTTATAAATATTGAAGCTAACTGATAGGTAACAATAGGAATATTTTTATGAGAAATAATTTACTAAAAGTTGTTCAAAACTGTTTTAAAGATTCCCCATTACTTATTTGCATAAAGAGCGAGGAATTCAGCACTCTTCATGACTTCCTAATTTTTATTGCTTTTCAAGTTACCCATACATAGCCTACTAAAACCATTTTTTAATTTTCTGTCTAAGTTTCACTATACTCAGTTCGTTTTTTTTTCTAGACATTATCATATTACATATCTAAATAATTATTAAAAATAACACAGTTCATGTATAATTAAATAATATTAAGTAATAATGTGAGATGTTCAGCAATACTGATGATATTTGATATTATAAGCACACATAAAATCACAGGCATTCCATTGTATAAAACTACACAACTTGAAGTTCTGCATAATACACAGAAGGGAAGAACGCATGGATAATATAAATATCATCTCCCTTTTAAACTTGGTAGTGTCCTATAAAAGTTATCTTATTCCTCTTTATCTAACCCTTATGCATCTACGGCGTCGGGTAGTGTAACCACTATAAAAAAAAAACTGTAAAAATCTTTACCCAGAACTTCCCTCGCCCGAATTAGATCAATTTGCAAATTAAAAAAAAATTATCCTGCTGGGGTTTGACTCCGCCGCACCTGCATAGCGATTGCATTTGCATCTCCGCAGCAGACGTAACTGCAGCGAAATTCCAACTGCCCCATTAATCCTTATAGAAATAAGGGCGCGTGCACCTCTCTGAAACAGAACGGGCTTATTGTTGAAACTTTTTTACTCTTTTGTGACATTATTCTGTATCGGTTGAATATTATTTTCGGCAAATGTAAAGCCTGACCTATGTGAAAGGTATTACTTCCTTCTATTTCAAAATTAACCCAAAAATAAACAAAATTTTATTTTTAAAATGCTCTTTCAGACGAGGGAAGTAATATAATTATTTTTATATTCTAGTAAACTTTTTACTTGGTGCTCTGTTACTATAGGATTCATGTTACCATATGTTCTGTGGATAATCAATAATCATAGAAAAAAGAAAACAAAGACTATTCAGAACAGGGAAGCTTTAAGTTTAACTGCTGCGTTACGAATTTCAATCGCAGGCATGTCGTCATATATAGTTTACTGCAACAAAAATGTAAAGCTTAACAAGGTACCTACATTGTGTTTATATTCGTATAATCACGTAGGCTTTGGAATCCTGTTTCAATGTAATTTGATATGTCAAAAGGAATTTGTATTCTCTTTAAAAAAGAATATTTTATGTTGCCGATTTATAAGAACTCGGTCAATAATAGACATAGCCAAGTCTTTTTCATTGGGAATCTAAAACACAGACCAAAAATTCTTGAAGACCCGAAGGAAATATAAAAGATAAAAATCACACAATTCCGAGTCCTACATGTTACATAATGTTTTCAATAATTTTGTACGGCGTTTGGTAAAGTGCGTTACATAAAGACAATATTTTGTTTCATATACACAGACTATACAAACTGAGTGCTTTAAAAATAATTTTGGATTGATATTTCTTTTGTTTATATAACGTCTTCAGTCTCCTGAAATAATGCTAGGACACAATAGAAGAGTAAACAAAGTTTTAATTTTTTTTACATAAAATCTAGAAAAAAGTATTACAAATTGCAGGGTTTACTTAAAAAAATTTTTGTAACTCAGTTTGAATCATTAGAAAAAGCTTGAAAACCATTTCTGTAATAAAAGTAAACATATATTTAAAAAAATACATACTAATTTTTTACATTATTATTTTCAAGGAAACATCAGTTTTGACAAACTTTCTCTACTTGCTGTAGACATAAGGGTGCTTTGCATGTGATACAGAAACAAGCCCTTTTGCGGATTTTTGTGTAAGGTCAGAATCCACACAGCTTACGTTTCTTTTTTTTTAATTTTCTCTCTTGTGTATTTACTGGATCTAATTCTATTGCGTTTGAATGTCGCTATCGCCTTCAACATAATTATTGTTACTCTCAAGTTGATCTGAACATTGTAGCAAGGTTTTGTTATAATCTAGGTTAGCCTACGTAACTGTTAGTTTATATGGACCAGGTTGTGCATCTATTTTATCGCAAAATAAAAAAAATTAAAATCTTTATATCAGAATTAGGCAAACTGTATCGCAGTAACACAGACTACTGGTATACCAGATCATCCTAAAAATTCAAACGTCTAAAACAAGTGCAATAAAAAATTAATAACGGCTGCATTCTTCCAAGCCAGTTGTAGACCAACTTGTCGAAAGGTACACAAAAGTGAGAAAATGGTAGAAGTAATAAGAATAAAATTTTATAACTGCACATAGTCTTTAGAAGTAGTGGCCTGTGGTTACAGTTTAAGCAATATTCAAGTATCAATATGATAATAAAAAAAATGGCTGTCACTGCATAGTTCTGCACAATGTAGGTTCAATTCGATGCTTATTTCTCCCTAAAACGCCAGCAAAATTAGACTGTTAAATTAAAGGCTGAGTAACACATCAAACAATTTGAGCTAGGATTTTTATACTTGATTATTACAGGCGCTTACCTGTTGATTAATATTTCAATAATAAATGAACTACTAGTCTATTAGTATTTGCTAAAGCTGTTTCTTTACCTTTGTTTATCTTCATATGAATTATTTACTTGCTTTACGTCGCGGGAATTTATGAAATAACAAATAGCAAATCAATTAACAGTAGTAGCTATTCTAATATTTACGTAAATTCGGCATAAACTAATATAGTCATCTATGTACCTAAATATATACTATATATTTCGATCGGAAGACATAAAAGTTCATAGATTATGTACTAAGTAAAACTATAATAAAAAAGGCAATCAAGAATAAAGCTTACTCCTTAATGGTTTTGCAGTATTACATTGGCATCTTAACATGTAAAAGCATCTGAAACAAACAATTATATTACTCATATGATCAGAATCGTTCTTAAAAATGTTTCACTTTGGCAAATTAGTATGATGATAAGATTTAACAAGTTAATCGATACTCAGCATTAAAGTGGTAGTTCAGCACAAAGGAACTGTCCATCTAGATGTGTTGCATTTTGAATAAGGCGATACCAAGGTTGCAAGTCAGTCAGCACTAATTTTGTTTAAAAGGTAAGTCGAACGGCTTTGCGACTTTCCGATTGTAGTCTGACAGAATTAACTGCACCCTGAAACATTCATTTAAAGCATTATTATAGCAACAAATGCATTTGCATAAGTTACTCGAATTATAGTTGTAGCTAACTTTTAAAAAAGCTAGTGGGACTCCAGGAGTTGTTTTGCTTGAAATAAGAGTTCTAACCTAAAATGTGAAAAGCTTTACGTCTAACCTGATAACTGCAATATTGATAAAACTGTACACCCATTACTGACAATTTGTTGGTTTTCATGACAGTCTTCAGTCAATTGTTTATTTATAAATACTCTTTCTGAAAATAACCGTTGAAGAGCGTCAGTAAAATTTTAACACCAGCAAAATCTATTTGTAAACCGGTATTTTTGGCATAATTCTTTACCAATTGTAATAGTAACTAGTACTAATCGTCGATCACTAGTGCCACAAGCTGTGGCGTGAATACAAACGCGATGTAACAATTTTAAAAGTAAAAATTTAGCTGAGCGTGTCCCAACTCGTGAAGCACATCGCCACATTTACGAGCCCGCAAAAAGCGAAATCAAGGTCAAGCAACGTATTACAACTAAATTTAGCTGCAGTAAAAGTGCAGTACCGCATTCGGAGATTTGGTAAGAAGAGCAGGGGCGAGGAAATTGTACCCACATCGAGGGAAGTAGCAATACAGGCCACGGTCCATAGCCCGAAAATCCGGTAGGAAGCCTCAAAGTTTATGCGAGTGGGAATAATTTTTACATTCTGCACAGAATAGAACAAAAAATTATTTATTTAATTATTTATTTGTAAGCCACAAGTATTCATTCTGACAGAAATATTTTGTAGGCGTGGTTAAACAAGCAACTTGATTATAACTTAGAACCGTCGATTTGCTTTCATTAAGCCTTAATTGATTGAAATTTAATTATAGCAATCCATTTGTGTCAATTATAAGTTAGCATTTATTTTATTTATTCATTTACATGCAATTGATTCTATATTGTGTTGTTTTGCTTGAACTGATATGAGCATTGTGTTTATTCTTGCCCCCAATTTGTACTTTTAATTTATTTGGATTTAATTGCAACTTTTAGGTGCTGGTTTAAAATTGTTCTTTCTGACAGTTACCCGAGAGAAAGAGTTAGGTTAACATTGTTAATCTATGCTCAGGCTATTAAAATTGTGTGACTGAGCTTTTAGTTTGATGAAAACACTGAGAATAAACAGTTATAAGCAATACATTTTATAAAGGTGGAATATCTTTACTAGCTTTGAAGTGCTAGGAGAAAAGTCATTTATATGGCGTATAGTGTAAATAAGCAAATACTACCTATATTAAAGACTTTGACAATTTTGCAATGTTTAGTCTTAGTAACTTTCTTATGACAACGTGCAAAAATTCTACCAAAATTTGTATTAGCATGGACAATTAATAAAAAATTTATTCTCTATCAATTTTGAAGATAATACTCACAATGTACAGGTAGAGTAAATCAATAGCGCCCTGTCTGGGATGGATATGACGTGACTTTGATATCATGATTTTGAATGAATAAGAAGCATGTAGAAACAGTTCAAAACGATTTTGAGAAAATAAATTTTACAGTTTGGGTGTAAGTCACCCAGGCTTACATATCACACAATTAATGCGAATTATACGTATTAATTTATTAGCACAGACACTACAAGACAGAGAAGGATAGAAAGAAACATAGAACTAAAAGCCAGTTCAGTGATTAAACACCTTTGGCTTTACTCTCGTAATGATAAAAAGCTTTCGAATTAAGACGAACTTTATTAGGATAATATCGGCAGCGTGGCCGAGCGGTTAAAGAGCTCAGGCTGCGGTGCCATGATATGTGGTTTAATCCTCAGCTCTAGCAACTGGCGGGCGGCCCAAACAGTCGCTTTAAAAATTGGGTACTGCAACCACAGTAGTGGAAGTAGGCAAAATAAAGCAGTCGTGGACGACTTGATACTAACCACATAACCCAGTACGCCGTTAACGGTGTGACAGATTGACTGTCAAATTGCATTCAAGACATCAATATTAACTTGTTTAGCCTATAACTTGCCGTGGAATTTTCCCAAACAGAATTATCATCAGATTGTGTGTTTAATATAGCGCTATTGTGTTATTTATTGTAAAGCGAAATGCAGACGCGGTTTCGGGACAGTATGATAGCTTATTCCAAAGAAAGTTGAAGAAAGTAGGTTTAACTTCCAGGTACATTTCTCGAAGCCTACAAGAAAGTGGAGTTTAATAAGTGATTGTGGAGCCTAAACAATAATAAACATTTTCTTTGTGTCTATTGATTTAGCTTTCGTCAACACCGACCTGTCCTAACAGTTTAAGATTGCGCCCATTCCACTGGTTATCTAGCTGCGTGCCAACCTTGTAAGTTTGTTGCTGGCAGTAAACTGACTTGAACCTGTAACACCACCAGCTATATCATGATTGATAGCTTCACTGCGATTGCCTACTTGCTCCCGATATTTTTTTCTCTTCATTTTTCCAGGATTATCACACATACTGGTTTCGTCGTAGTTAAAAACATTAGAAGGATGACCTTTGAAAACAACTAGTTGATCAGAATTATTAGCATGCTTGCTTGTAAACATATTACGTAATGTGTCGTAGGGAGCTTTTAATTTTCGTTTGATGCAGTAGCGAGTTTTCCATAATTAACAATCTGATAAAGGCATTGTGCTGGTGTGTTAAAAAAGGAAACTGAACGGTGTTGCAAAATTCTTAAGTTAACTGACTGCGAGTCATCTCAATTATTACTATTACTATTGATTTACATTAACCCTTCACACTATATTTTTTGCAAGATTTGCATTAATTAAAAAATATTTAAAAAAATACATTTATAATGTATTATTAGATTCAATATTTTTATTACCCCTGCAAGTGAAAACCTAATATTCATATAAAAAAGGTTAACATATTAGGTAGCGGAACTTTTTTCCCCAACGACTGCCGTTGCTCCCCGGAACCGCGCACGAGTTACTTCAGGGGACGCGGGCTTCCCTTAAACCTAAACCTTAATTAAGTTAAAATCTAGATCGCCCCTGCTGGGAATTGAACTCTCAACCGCTCCGGCTCTAACGTGCTATGATTTTTACTGTGACCTCAGCTGAAACGGCTATTTCCGCTGGCCTACCGAGGTCCTTAGGTTTGGGAACTTGAAAGTGCGTCTCTGACACCACCATGGCCATTATATAAATCTGATTACATTTTATGTAATTATATCATATGCAGCACCACATTTTGCATAGTAACACTTTATAACACACTGATGTGCAAACGCCATCTGATTTTCTCTTAATAATTTATAAAGGTATAAACTGAGTTATTCCTTTTCTCTATATTGCTATATTTTCGGTACACCCAGTTCGTGTTGAGTCTTTTGTGCATTTAACTTAGAATACAACGAGCTTCTCGATGCTCTTCCTGGAAAACGGCCACACTTCTTATTGCAATCTAACACCGAAGAGGTAGGTGGGGGTTTGACAAAAGACATCACCCCTTTTACGCCGTTGTCATCTCTCGTCTTGGGTAGAACTGAATCTAATATACCCATGTTTCTCATTGGGTTATTACTACCCCTGTACGTTATGTATTGGTTATTATTTCGGCAGCAATCTTGAAGCCGATCATCACCTAAAGGTATGGTTTAAGGTCGAAGAAATTTAATTTTGGGGTTACGACCGTCTACTAGAAAATTTAAATACTTTAGGAATTATCGACGTCACTGCCTAGAATCGATCCAACTCTGTTCTGTTAGACGAATCTTAAATTTATTTCGTATATCTGGCTAAACAGCCATCTCTAAATTTTCTTTGTGCAATTCCAATACTTTTCATTTCATTTTACCACACTAAAAAATTAAAGCATAAAATCGAGTAACCTTCTATCGCAATTTTTTTTAATTCTGATGAACTAAGTAAGAAAACATTGAATAATATCTCACGATACTAGAGAATTCTCTATAATTTCTGTTGGTAAAATGTAATTCTCCTCTTAACGCTATTAATTAAATAAATACATCATTATTTGTATAATAATACCACAATAAATGTCGAAGATGACTGTCGCAATAATGATTAATTTTGATAAAGCTTTGAAATATAAAGAGGTCCGAAATATTACAGTTTACAAATTCTAGGTATTATACATGGCGTTAACTTTTCCTAAATTTCGAAATATTGGGAGAAATTGGAAAACAAAACTCATACATTGGTAATATTTCCTAAGTCAGTGGTTATATCTGATTGATTTCGACATTATATTGGTCGGAGTCATAGCAAATGTAGTGTATAAAATATCTACTTAATTTTTATTTCATTTTTAGGACCTCTAACTTTAGCTTTCATGGTCGCAGTTACTATATTAATCCTAATACCCAATGAAAGTTTTATTAAACTTTAATTTACAGTTAATTCATTATTAATCATTTCTTAGAGAGCGTGACGATGCTTAATATTTCTTTGACGCTCTGAGTTACAGGCGAGAAGTGAACGGCATAAAATTAAGGAAACTCTTGTTCTGGGCCACTTCCCAACACATCATCGAAGTGACCAAAACTTTGCTGTTTACCTTACCTTTGTCTTTTGGCTCTGGCAGGTCTCCATTTCTGCCGAAACTCATCTCCACCCTAACTTACCCTATAACTAGTAGTACATTCTCGCAGATGTATCAGTACTGTAAACAGCGACGAAGGTATTCGAACAACGTTGGTTTGCAGTTGTGCTACGTCACTCAATTATCCACCAAAATAAATTATCTGGCAGCTGCAAAGTTAACTTCCGCCTCTCGTAGGCGTCTCAAAAACTGCCATTTCCACTCTCCAATCTGAACATACCGCTTTCAATAAATCTCAAAACCCAACCTACACGAATTTGCATCATCCTGGAATTTAATTGCTGACTAACGAATACCCGAAGAATAATTACAATAATGAACTCTTTAATAATTATTCCAAACTATAATTCGTGCTTTGCGTAAATGAATATTCAGCCGAGCGGTGGAGCACCTAATTTCCTATTGATTGTAATTAATGGTAGCTTCTGCACGTTTGTAAATATAATTTTAGGGTGGCTAAATATTTAGCTTTAAAACCATAAATTATAAAACCCAACAAGTTGCTGTCCAATCAACCAATAAAAGCAACTTCGTGAAGAATCCATAACAAAACTCGGCTTATTTCGATTTGCTCTTTTTTATTTTTAGCTTGTTGCGGTTAATGGCAAGGACTGCTAAACGAGCTGAACGAAACGTCCTACTGTGCAGAATTTTGTAATTAAGGCAGTAGAATCCGCATTCTGCCATTTGCAATTAGTGTGACCCAAGGGCTTGTGCTTGCCGAATGCTAAAACTATTGGAATCCTTCCAACCTTTTAATAAATACACTAAAATGCGAGTTGGCTTTTTTGCAGTTTGAAGTTTAACGCGTTGTTGCTCATTAGTGAAAAACGAATATAATTCAACCGTTTTTTTATTGTGTCTGCCAGAAAAAACTTTGGTAATGCATTTATCTGTATTTTTCTGTCTATCAGAATCTCTGTATGCATTTGGCACTGAAAGTATAGAATATATTTTACCCTATGCTGCTCACTGAATTGCGTCGTACTAGCAAGCAGATATTTCAAAAAATTGTAGGCAATATTTAGCTGCTGCTTCTTTATACGTCTACATATATTTATATCCACTGTTTTTTACTTCCTTTTACAATAAAGGAAGTATTAGATTCACCCCAAAAATTCGAAATTGAGTTTTCAACAGATCTTCACGTCCACTGAACCCAAAAAACATATTTTTTTTCATTGGTCTGTCTGTCTGTCTGTGTGTCTGTGTGTCTGTCTGTGAACAGAATATATCTAAAAAACGAAAAGAGGTATGGGGTTGAAACTTCATATATAAGTTTTGTGTACTATGTAGATGCGACAGCAAGCTTTTAAAAAAAATCGCATAACCGGAAGTAGGTGTTTACTCTTGTGATTTTTCAGTTTTTTTAGATTTTTTCAAAAACGGCTCTAACGATTTTTTTCAAACTTCTCATTTTTATTACATTTTTAATGTGTATTGATGTGAAATAGGTTATTTTCCAGTTGAATACTTCTAAAATGGGTTTCTTTTGTTTTCTTTCTATTTTTTTTTATTAATTCCTATTTTAAATAGAACATCTTGTATATTATTACATTTTTGAATTCAGCTTAAAATTCTAGAGAAAATTTGTCTCTTTACCTAACGCCCTATTTTGCTCCATTTTTGTAGAATTTGTAATTTTTGAAAATGTTTGACAAATGCTTAAAAATTTAAAATAAAATTTTTGACCAATTAAAAGATCACTGTAAAAGGAAGTTGTGTGCGTGCATCACACTAGATTTTTATATTAGAAAAGATAGTGTGTGATATGGAAATATATAAATGACCTTAAATATTTACTAAAATATCTGCGGTACCAAAAAATGTGGAAATAAATATATATCATCTTTAATATTAAGTGGAAATAACTCAAACGAAGCGGAAATAGGGTAGCTAACATCCCCTATAAGTAAATCTAATTTCAGTTACATAAGGCTTTCACCAAAACGTGAAGTTTGAACTGGTTACGATACGTAGTTTTTGGATTACGAAAAAAATCCAAAAATAAAAATTCAACTGTTTAAGCTCGTACCTTATTAGAAATGGATTTTGCCTCTGGTATAGATTTCGCAAAAATTTCAACTTTAATTTTTCATTTCCAAGAATGGCCGGGTTATTTTTACTGTAACCGCAGATTGGAAGCTGTTAGTCTAACTTTTAGGATTCTATGCTTCAATTGAAGAAGGGTAGAGAGCTACTCTCAAGAAGAAGGAAGCATTAAATGTCATATAATGGAACGGTTTCGTACCTTAATGTGGCTATGGGGTAATCAACACAGTTTACTCTGAGCCTGCCTCGTTTACACCTATAATCCTGAAAATATGCACTTAAACCCCGCTAGAAATAAAAGCCAAATTGCTAACATAAACGCTATTTACTCTGTATTAAAAGTGACCAACTACAAAACGATCATACACACATGCTATACGCCGTCAATAATAAAACGTAATATTCAGTTTTAAATTGCTACAACCTAAGAGCTAATATCTACCTACTTTTACACTTGTACAAAATACATAGAAAACAATATCAACTAATGACGCTCGCACCGCCATTTTCTCTTAATACAGTCCTGTTTTTGCACACTAACACTTGGAGCTATTTTGTAACTCAGAAAGTTGCGCACCTTGAAATCGGTGCTCGAATTTTGCGCCCAAATGATGATACAATCTCATGCAATACTCGAAATGTGTTATCAGTGTACAACTAGGTTGAAGATTAGACCATATACATTAGGTTTGAATAAAATTACCTGCTTTTGCCCTTTTGGATGGCGTCGGTAGTACAACGTCACGCAGTAAGTTCACGGCTGATCTCGAATGACTGCATTATACGGGGATACAGCCGCTTCCATTTGAAATCGGGGACGCTTCTTCAAGCTTGCACCATTCTTCTCAGCCTTTAATATTATTCGTACTGCCTAATAACAGGCGCGAGAATTTACATTCACGCAGCATTCAAATACCTAATGCGTTTTAAGCTAAATATTACAATCCAAGGAGTACAGTACCTTTGCTATAGTAGGTTACTTATTAAATACCTCAGGTGAACAAACCATGTCCGTCACAACTGTCATTTTTGAAATGGTAAGGATACCATGCCCCCCCCCCCCCCCCCCCACATGGTGTTACGTATAAGTGCTAGAAAATGTTATTGCAATTTATAAGGTGTGTAGGGAGAAAAATCAGTAGGGGGCAAGCTTGTAAAATTGGAAATTTAATGTTTGAGCGATTATATACTTAGATGAAAACTGAGAAGTCATAAATTTGAAATATAGTGCAATTATCTATTCTAGATTATCGTTTCCGATAAAAACTGCAAATAAGAGAAACACAAAAAGTAATATTCAAAAATATACACTTTACCTCGTTTTGCCCTAGCAGGATGGAAAATGCGATAGTAAGAGAAGAAATATAAAACACTTTGAAATGACTCATCACCTCACTGTCAATTCCATAATAGAGGAATGAGTTATCTTAGACATATAGAACACATAATTCACCCTTCAATGGATGTGAAATGAAAACCTGAACAATAGATACTTACATTATATATCACTAGTTTCACTTTCATTGTAGGAACCTTTTTTTCAACATTCATCTTTCACAAGCAGTCTTATCTGCTTTATTAAATGCATATTTGCTCGCCTAGTTACACGAAAACGTATCTCCTTCATACTTACCATAAACAGCATTTTGCTTTTTGTTCTTCACTAAAGATCGTTTTTAACTTCCTAAACGTTTTGTAACGTCATTGTTAGGATTTTTCACTGTTTCTGGAAATGGAGTTTTAAAGCAGTTTGTGGTACTCAAATTCAACTAATTTCCAGTGAGAACCTATCTCTTCGTGTACCACTGCATGTACATCTTGTTGCATACTTTCAATTGGCCAGCTCTATCTATCAGTATACCTTTTTTATACTTAAAAACCTTCTGAAAGCCAACAGGAGTACCTAATAACATGGCTAAAATATGATGGGGCAAAATGGTGTAGGGTAAAATGAAAGGTACTCGATTTTGCCAAAAGTACTTATTCTAGGTTAAATTTAAAATCGTAGGTCGTGCATATGCACTAAACTATGCTCTATACCCTGGTAACCAGTAAATTATAAATAAAGCAAATGAACTAGTAATTACCTTGCCTTTAATTTGTATACTGTCTTCACTTCGACACACTGCTACGATTCAATTGTGTACCTACTTAATTTCGACATCTGTAGTGCCTGTGGTTACGCACCATTTACGCATCTATCCGATTTCAATGTCTATGGTACTTAATTCATATTTCGCGGACTTGCGCCACGCCTACTTTTCGCTTGCAGCCCGGAAATTAAAAATCGCAATTATTTTCCCGGCGTCTTTTTCGGCTTATTTTTGCTAACGGCATGAAGCCAGCTTGAACGTCTACAAACTGTTCAGTGAATGTATGGGCGTGCAGTTTGGTTTTTGTGTAATGTTTTGCCCGCGCCTCTTCAGCGGAGCTGCGTTCCTGAACCACGAATTAGGGACGTTTCAATTCCACGCCATTGTCGGAGGAATATACGCTTGCTGATTTACTTCTTTGCACGTGGTCCAGAATACCTTGGGGTAAGAGAGCAAAGCCTTATTTAAATTCACCCGTGTTCCTTCATGGACTATTTTCTCCTTATAGCAGTCAGTGGGGAGCCGTAAGGCAGAGTTTGCAAATGTGTTAGCTCCCATTGCATTTGGTTGCGGACTGTTACGTGAATTTTATAGGACGCAGAAATAGACCCGATTCCGGAACGTGCCTACAGGTTAAGGTTTCTGCTTTGTATAAATACTTACTGGCGACCATTATTCTGTCGCTTTAAGCTCCGTTCAGACATTTTGACGTGAACTTGAAAATATACAGTTCGCTCCGCGAGGTTTGTACCTGGAAGCACACGAAACGTATCCTCCCAATCCAATGAGTAGACAACGCTGTATCATCGTCTTGCAAACAGTTGGCTTATTTTACTGTATGCGATAATATTGTATCGCTGTATTGTGAATTTGTAAATATTAAAATGTATGCGTTTTTTATGAGGTGCCTCTTAACTTTGTGGCCTATATTTTAATCACCTGTATTTTGCACCATGTAGTACTCAGTTTGTGATTATACTGTGCTACCAGCTTTGTGGATTTGATTCTGTTTCTGATACAGGTGCGTGATTTAAGCTTTTCTTTTAGGAAATTATGTGCTACTTGAATTTACGAATTCTCGTTGAATTCTTGGATACACTTGTTGTTAGTTGGTAATTTAATCATTTGTGTTAGTAACTAAAGAGTTGCACCCCGTCTTCCTGACTAGCCGGCCGGCCACTGTATCCAAGTAGTGATAAAGTTTGTATTGTTTTGAAAGACGAATCGACCCATCCATTAGTTTGAACGTTTCTGGCGGTCAGAACTAAATCACACCTGTGTCGTTAGGGGCACAACTTTGCTTAAAATTACTATAAATATAGAAACATAGGCACCACCAATACCGAAGATAATAGGGGTTCCATGTTTTACCCGTCTACCACGTTTCACTCATCGCTCCCCTACAGGAATTCCATAACTTCTTGCTAACTTTATCAGGGGCACGGATCCTATGGCACTTATAGCAGTCATTGTGACATTAAAGCAGAGTTCACTTGAAATCATGCTTCTAAGTTGTTTTCAACCTTTAAGACCTACATATTTTGTGAATCTGGGAACGTTTGTATTTCCAGTTTCGTTGATATTATAGATGTGACTCGGCGTAAAATTATATCCATCCATTTTCGTAGGTTTGCAAAACAAAATCACTTTAGGTTTGTTAAAGCTAGTCAACCTTACCAGACTTTTGACTTTTGAGGATTAAGCAACCATCTTAGTCCATCTTTATTGTTCTTTGAAGTGATATCCCACCAATTGTTAAAAATTAGAATAGGGTAAACAACACAAGATTCAACAGACCAGTAACTCATATCTTGCGTTTGAGGCCATCCCTTGTATCTCACACGTTACCCCGGCAATAATGTTTATAAGAATAGGTATATTGACAATCGGCGCAGTTTTGTGTTTATATTTAATACTGACCCCGTTTATCGGTAGAATTTAGAATTCCATTGGCCAATCTAATTTGAAAATCCTCGGTCTTAAAAGTAAATCAACCTCGCACAGCTAAACCTTTTTGTGCGAAACAAAACTTAATGTTGTTTAAATGAGAACCAACTTGAGAGAAGCGATTACCACTTAAACTTGGCCCAGTTTGAAAGCAAGTTTCATAACTATGAAGTCGTGGGAAGAGCTGCGATATTCCAGAGCAACGGAGTGCATGGAAAGAAAGTGTAGAAGAACAAAGCAACAATAAAGAGGTTCTTTTATTATGTTGATTTTGGGGAGAGTCTAAAAGCGAACGCATATTAAAGTAGCGTAGAAGCCCCCTATGAAAAATACGCACACATATTTAACCTATTTTTATTCCGAGACATTCGGGCCATAAATCTTCATAATTAAAGCAGTTCGGTTATGGAAATACTGACTGCTGCTTCAGCACCGCCACATGAATAGAGGTGTTGAAATGTTCTAAATCCTTATTTTTTATTGGAAAAGGTAATGCCATTTAAAATAGTTATATTAATACTTGTAATGCACTGATGGCAGCTGAAGAGCTAATATATAACTAAGCTGAAAGAAAAGATAAATAAGGATGGGTTTAGTCGCGTTCATTTATCATTTGGTTTTTTATCGTATATATTTAACATTAAATCATCTGGCAGTGCCACTCTAATCTATCTCTCAAAATGTAAGAAAACAATTATGAGACTTGAAATTCATTTTTCTATGAATTATTTAAACACAATTATTTATTTCAACAATTTCTTCATCACAGTAGCTGTTGTTATACCACTATTTTCAATCTCTTCTAACTAAATATATAGTGCATGTGCATCTAGTACTAGATAATGTACGTTGATATTATTTTATTGGGAACTTTATACATTTTTTACTCTATAGGGTTCACATAACACAACAACTTTAATTAGCATGATAGAATTAATTAAGTCTGTACAAAGCCAATTTCTAACTCTACGAAACTTTTTCCTATTAAGATTTTTAATGAAGATAATATTGGAAGAAATACATATTTCTTATATTTATTCTAACATGAAAATTTCTGATCATATTTAAATTTTAAATTTTCCCCGAAAATTCTTCTCGCTGCACTTTAATTATAGCCAGAATATCGTTACAGGAACGTTTGAGCTTTTGTGGCCGTACATTTCGCAGCAATGCAGTACAATGCAGCAGTATCACTGGAGTAACACTCTCGCTTGGGAATATCGCCCTTTGTTTCGTCATTGCCTGCTTCCTTTCGTCGATTCCGCTTCCTAATGCTGGCGTGATAAATGAACGGAAAAGGAAATTTCACCTATGTGACTTGTTTACTTAATCCGCACTCTAGCGTCTTCTCGAGTGGCGAATTTTTCAAGTCGTATACATAGCCACATCACTTTCTTTTGAAGAACTTCGTGGATGTTCGTCTATTTCACAAAGTTAGCTCCAATATTCTTATTCTTTAGTTACTGGCGGTTAGTTTCTGTATAATAACCATATCAATAATGTCGTATTGCTGTGGTGGAGAGCCTGGTTTTAGACGTTTTCAGACTGCCTTAGCGCTAGCACTGTCGGTCAGTTACCCATCCAGCTAGCAACCTCGTCTAACGATCTCACTATCGAGACCGTTTGCAGTCAGTTAGTTCCTGTATGTCAAGTGTAGCTTAAGAAAAAATCTCGTTGGTGATTATGGTTTTCCGTGTGTTTTAATGAGGCTCGAAACAGTTACTTTACATGCAAGCCGGTATATAGCCAAAGACTCCGATCTCCATTCCTGCTGATTAATATCAGGACCTCAGCATTGATCATATGTGACAATACCACATTTGAAGCGCCACAATTTTATTCGCCATTAACACCTTCAAAGTTTAAGTCTTATACTCATACAATAATACTAACTTACGCGCGTGTCTATATTTCTTTTTTGTCAGAAATTTGAATTTAACTCGATACGAGAACGAATTGCTAGGTCATAGTTTACTGTGACCTTAGATTGCCCTTTCTTTGCTAGTTAACTCAGTCGTAGAAACACAAGACCCGCTCTTACCTCAGTGCAGCTGAATGAAATGTTAATATAGAGAGTTCCGGCCTGCCCGCTGCCACCTATAATGCTGTAATTATACATGCGCATCCTACCAGAAATTAAGACAGTTTACATAAAAATACATATACTCTGTAAAAGATAATACATGAATGGAAATACATAAAAAATACACAATCGTAATATATAAATGTTATATGCGCTATTAACAGTAGCACGAGCTTAATGCTTAATCTACATGCTTGATTGCACTCCTTAAGTGTTTGTATGACGTATTAATTATCAACGTCAAATAAAAAAACTGACAGTGTTAATGTTTAAATTCCAACTAAATTTCGCTTAATGCGACCCTGGCTGCAGTAGCTTAAAATCAACTGACGCGATATATCCACGAAATGATGCAAGCGCCTTGCTCTGACGTGCTAATTCAGCTTTGGGCGGGGAATACTTGTTAAAACTATTGCACAATGCTTTTCAATAGCAGTTAATTCCTTATTACGGCTTTAGTTTTACCCAATATTCCTGGGCCGCACATTTACTCGTAAAATGTAATTATATAACAAAACGTTTCTTTACTTGGCAGCAAGTTGACCAAGAAATTAGCTCCGTAGCTTCGGTAGCCGCTCCCACACAGACTTCGGTGTTGACAAGGTCGACTGGCTTTCTTGAAGCTCGCCAAGTAGCCGGAATAGCAACTTCTTGCTATGAACTTCTGTATCTCGGGGATGCTTCCCTAAGCTGGCACTTTCTAATACTTCGAGTGGCGTCCCTTTTTGAGTGGACTTATGCACAGGTCGCTTACTGCTGCGCGAATGTCCCACGCTGCCTCCAAAGCGCGAAATTGCACCAAACCGCTACGCCACTCCGTCGCATGTAGTTCTAATAATAGCACATGGGATCGGTATTCCACTGGCTCACACTTCCTTACTCGAGCGCGCGGAACATTTACAGCAAGTTTTAATTACACGATACGTTTTAACATAATTACTATAATATAAGAAATACATGTTATTCCTATACCTGGTAGGATAATGGTTACATACCAAGGTGATTATTAAATATCGAGGTTAGTGGAGGTGCTACATGGCTCATTTAATAAAAAAACTGCAAATTGTGATAAGAAGACTTCCTTTGGTAGAAATGTAGTTTATTACTATACAATTCATTGAAAAAGGGCAGGCATCTCGAAAAGTTGCCAGAATTGAAGATGGCGGCAGTAATTCAAAATGGCGTCATACTATGGAATTATTTGCAATTTTGTTACTATCCATCGCACAAAATAGTGTTTGGTGTCAATTTATATGTATTTTAGGCCAACAATTTCATTTGTAATATGAGAAATATGGATAAAATCAACATAGGAAACTTGTTGTAAAGTCGTAAAGTCACATTTATAGAGTAAAATTAAAGAAGAATGAATACCAAAGATCTGTTCCTATTAATACCACTTATACAAGATTTTACAAAAATTGACTCTTACATTTAAAGTTACATACTTTATAAACTTCAGGTTTTATCATATCATTTGTCACACTCGCTTTGGCAGTTACATAACAAAGTGCAAGGTAGTCCAACTTTTCTACAGCCGCACTTATTTTTACCGATTTTGCACACACATTTTATTAATTCTTTACAGGTATCTGCAATTTCTGGTAACTCTAACCATTTCATTTTCCATGATACATCATCCAACCACCAACTCCATTCATTTGGAGAATGCGTCCTAATTTCTCGCTGGTCTGCTTGTCCCGAAATGTGCGCAGCTTGGAAAGCATTCCGTATAGCATGTTGTTGTAGTGCACCCTTTGTTGGTGGCAGATTTTCAAGAGGGCGACTTTTTGTCATAAACAGTTCTTGTCTGGCATAATTGACACGTTGACTGTTAATTGTTGAACAGTAAAACAATACTACATTTTTTTCTAAAATATTTAATATATTGTCAGGAATGGATGTTTGCGGTTTTGATATGAATGAAAATGGAGTAGTAGCTTCTTTAAAGAGAATCCATGTCTTTCAAGTTGACTTTTTCTGACTTTCCTGTGAAACCAGAATTTCTGTCACAGCCTGTGAAAGCGTGAAATCCAAGTAAAGCGTTAGGCTCTTCTCTTCCAGTTGATGCAGCTATATCATGAACGGGAATTATTTCTTCCCTGTTCCAAATGTAACCCAAAGTGTTTTCAGGCTTTTATCTGACAATTGCAATTGCTAAAACTAATACATTCGTATCTACAGAGCGGATAACAATATTTTTCAATCCATTTTCTACAATACCTTTAAGATGAAGTATTGTCCTTGAATCTGCTTCTTCATGACCAGGGAAGGTACTTCTATTAAGAAACTTGCAGCACTGATATTTCCTTCAATTTTATCACCTGAAGTAATAATAACTTGTGTTTTGTTTATGTTATTCATTGCTAATGATTCAATTTGAGAAAATTGTTGTTCTTTGTTATTTGAATGTCTTAAAAATTCTTGCCAATTTGTAGGTAATTTGACATGAGGTAGCACTTTTCTCCTGGCTTCTGTACCCCCCTTCTGTCTGGCTTCACCTTTAATGCTCGGAGTAATGTATCTCTCCCGAATCAAATCAATTCTACGGCAGCCAAAACTCTCAATGTGGTTGCATATGTGATGATGAAATGTGTTAATGTAATAATCATTAAACGTCTTTGAAGACTGATGAGGCTTTAAAATAATGCCAAAAACTGCACCATAATAAATTACAGCATGACAGGTTCCTAAAAAGACAATGTCACTCTTTTCAACAATTTCCACTCAAATATGTGCTAGATCACTTTTATGGCTGGGTCGAAATTCTCCATTACTGGAAAATGCAGGCTGATTTTCGAGTTTTAAAAAGTCCTATATATCTAGCTGACGATACTGTGTAAATATTAGGAGCCTGGAAAACAGTTGAACGTCTGTTTTTAACATCTTCAAAGTTTAATTTTTCTTGCTTATGCTTTTTGTTGGAGTACTGAAGAGGGGGAATTTGTTCTTTTTCAAAGGCTGAAATAGTGTTGAGGAACTTTTTACCAGGCGTTACTCAATGAAACTGTGGAACTGTGTAATACCAGTTGACTCAGCTAAATAAATAGATGCACTGATATCCTTATCAACAATAGGTAACTCTGCTGTCGATGACAAGCAAATCTTTTCCATTTTCTAAAAATGGGTTTCTGAACTCTTTCAGAGTAGCATAAAGTGCTTGAACCCTTGTGACAAATTTAACTTGAAATGAGTGATATTTCTCATGATATCGTCTATTACTTTCTTCGACCTTTGTCTGAATCTTACACTCAAACTCTTGTATCAAATGGAAAATCTCCGGTCCAGCTACCATCCAACGAGTTATTGCCGATGGATCCTGTGTTAATCCTACTGCATCTGCATCTCCTTTCACTATAGCATTGTTTTGCTCGTGCGCTTGATCTATGCTGATAGCTGAAAAGAGTTTGTTCGATTTTTTTATCACAAACTGCCTTTTGTACATAGGAAGGACATCTGTATGCCCACATGGACTCATAATGAGCCTATTTTTAACATGAAAAATGAACTTGTTGGCCTAAAAAACATATAAATTGACATCAAACACACTCTTGTGCGATGGTTAGTAAGAAAACTGAAAACAATTCCATTGTAGTATAACGCCATTTTGAATTTCAGCCGCCATCTTGAATTCTAACAACTTTTCGAGATGCCTCCCCTTCTTCAATGAATTGTATAGTCATAAACTACATTTTTACTAAGGGAAATCTTCTTATCACAATTTGCAGTTTTTTTATACCTAGCACCTCCACTAGGTGACCTGAACCAGCGCATGACATAGAATTTATCCGACTCCAAGTATTTTAAGTTTTCTCTTCTTTCAGTGTCGTGCCCGTCTAATAATAAGTGAACTTGACCTACATTTATTGTTTCCGCGACAAAAAAGTTTTAGATATATTTTTATTCGGTGTTCTAGAAATACAAACATTAGATCTTCTAGACATCCTGCAAGTATTGTAGTATCGTCAGAGTCAGCGTTACTTATTGCTTTTCTTCATGCCGACCGGTAAGAGTTCATTAAAGTTGATTGTCGGACTGAAAAGAATACGGGGAAGACACATCTGGAAAACTCCGAAAATGGAACCTCCTTGACAGTTTTGAGTAGTTTGATGTCGTTCCAGTCTCGACAATTACTTGATATTCATAAAGTAATGACGAATTCGGTCAACCACTTTTCAAAATCTATGAAGTCTATGCTCTGTCGCAATCCACAGAATTTTTGTAGGAGTACTCTCACACAAAATAAGGCTTGATGAATAGGCAGTCTGTGTCGGAATCCAAAGAGCGGATTTTCTTTCCTAGAAGACCTTTAGTTATTTTAATAGTCTGGCTCAAAGTTTTAATAAGTCGAATGACACTACAATTATTCTGATTAGACTTTCTTAGTTTAGTTATAAATAGTAACAACTATTCGGCTGACAGATGGTTGGTATAATATGGTAGTCTAAAAAATATTAACAGCTTTTTAATGCTTGAAAAACTTCAAAAAATATTCCGCATAGTCAAAGAGGTATATTAGTCTTAAATTGGACAATATATTTCTGTAGTACTGGTTATAATATGCTTCGCGTTGGAGAAGTTGTTAACCCATCCCTCTCAATCGGCTTACTAAGATTGGGAAATAAATCTTCAAAGAGTTTGTTACAGGCAAATTCGAGGTATTTTGAGCTAGAGTCATTTGGTGTATTATTAAAATTGTCCACGTTTTCAGGCCTTCGCTGGTCTTTGACAAATTTTCGCCCATTTGGTCCCAATATCTCTCAGTGTCTCATGTCTGTCATTATCACACCAATTTAGATCCTTCGAGTAAGTGCACTTCGCCATTTTAGTTTGCTTTTCGATTCTAGCCAAATTGCTTTAACTTTTGGGGTTATTCTGATCCCATAACCAGCTGTTGTAATCTCGTATCTAGCTGTTTTGTGTTCCGTATCCAGGGGTTCTCGTCTCTTATAAATGCACGTGCTACTCTGTTGGTGGTCTGTTCCTGTGTGGGGCTGCAGGCGTTTGTTGCTGCCGAGACAATAAACCTAATTCACCGTCAAATGACAGTTATTTGGTAGCCTACGTAGCTACTCCAGTATTCTGTAGTCTTGGTAGTTGTGCTACCGTTCCCCCTTAGCATTCGTTAAATGCTATCTCTCTTATTGAGAGTATAGGTATGGCTGTCCTATAGAGCCACAGTCTTCCATTGAAGCCCTTCAGAATTTCTCATGCGTAGTATTTGCTTACATAATTTTGTTACTTTGCATAACATTGCGTTTTGAGTTGTACCAGTGCTGGGCCAACTCCTTCAATGAGCTCCTTTAGGGTCTGACCAAGGCTTCACTTATCATGCTATTTGGTAATTGTACATTGATCTGTTTTATGTGCTTGCGATTTTCCTGGCCGCTTTAAGTTGAAGAGTTTGTGATAGTAGTGTTTCAGTTACTACAAATTGAGTTGTGGGCTGATTATCGTATTTATCGCATTACCAATTAGTGTAATTTTGATTAAGGTTTGAGTGTATGGGTACGTTTGTTGTATAAAGATTTATTCGGGCTCCGTTTGTAATGATTAAATTAAACTTTTATAACTCACTCGACCGCTTCACTGTTACTTAGTCGGCCCTTAAATGAACCCACGTAGTAGTCACGATTGTTTAATTTTGACGTATATTTGGTATCCATTTTAAACACAATTTTCTCATTCGTCCCTACGATTGCCAATATTAATAATCAGCTTCTCTTCTGATCTTTTAAGTAAGTATACTCTTGCAGCTTCTTTCAATTTATTGTGTAAAATAAAGGTAGCGGGGGCAATGCCGTGTTTCTCTTTGCTTCCTTAAATTTATTTCTTTATTTTTCCATGTATACTGTTTTCTTCGTTCGGTTTTTTGGGTATTTCGCCAAATTTAAAAACAGAAAATATTAAGAGACAATAGTTTTGGATGCCAAATCTGCGTTCATTTTCACCAAACTCGAGTATTTTTCAAAATTTCTTGTTCTATACATATGTATGTTCGTGCTGCCTTCTACGATCCTTGAATTCCAAATTTTCTAGCAATATCCAATATTTTGTGTTAACTTTTCTTTATGTACTTTTTCTAACCTCTTACGAGTACTTTAGTATTATACCTTTGGTTTGATCTAGTTTTCACATACGGTAGATATTAACCCATCAGTGATTGCGCTCTGATTTGCAATGCGGGGAGTGATTACGCGTCAGTATTTTGTTCATGAAACTAGTATATAATTCTATATTCTAGTAACACGGATATGAAGTTATAAACTTGTTTCTTGAGCAAAAATATGCGACAATAATTGTTATTCTCGTACATTTCTACATGGCAATCAATAATTTGGTTTTGAATTTAAATTATACAAATACTGGCGACAGGTTAGAGGGGCTTTCCCCCTAAAATATTTTTTATAGACATCTACTTAATTATTTTCTTCGAAACAT
Organism: Agriotes lineatus; assembly: GCA_940337035.1. NCBI lineage: Eukaryota > Metazoa > Arthropoda > Insecta > Coleoptera > Elateridae > Agriotes > Agriotes lineatus. The sequence goes on along the minus strand of OW679196.1, from coordinate 95,062,698 downwards.
TCCTAAAACTGATAAATACAAATAAAATTTTGTATACAATGTAGTAAGTCTAAACTTACCTCTTGCTCTTGAATCTGCAGCATTGCCAGCACCCCAATCTCTGTTTTAAAGCACATTTTGGTAATAATTGATATCCGGTAATTATGTTATTTCTACCTGCTCGCGGGGTATGTCGCAATTACGACGTAAGACTGCTACACGGTAGACCATTATCACAGAAATAACAAGGGTGTGTTTAAACGGAGCGTGTTGATGATCACGGTCCCATTCGGTAAGGCAGTAATGAACCCTCCTGATTATTAATTGTAATTTACTTGTGTTCGTGGTTTTAAAAAATACAACAAATGGGAGTAATAAGTAATTGCTTTTTCTGCTAATATCCCCATTAAAAGTAATGGGAAATTTTTATACAAAAACTCGAAACTAGCCTTGGTACTTTTGCCGGTTTAACACGGTATGTAGTGTTGTGCATTATTATAGAGGTGTGATGTGTCAAAGTTATGCATAGATCAGTAGTCAAAAATGTTCATCTACGTTACCGGTCGCACGATAAAGGAAATGCCGCACTTGGCAGAAGTAGAATGTAAATCGAAACTTGTCAATTTTAAATATAATCGCTTGTTAAAAATGTATATAAACTCAGTTAGAATAAGTGGGAAAGAACTTCGTGCAAGCATATTTCTGGCAAGTTAAGATATACATATCATTGATTTGATAAATGTCAGCATTAGTTTTTGGATATATACTCTGTATCACTTCTATATCTTTTAGTAGCTCTTAGATTTAGCTGTATACTTAAAAAATTGTGGCCTTGATTAATCTCAGCACCGGGATATTTTTTTCTAAATTACACTATTGTAGTATTGTAACAGGTGGGGTCATAGCGTTTTGGTATAATCTATGTATACCACCTGACGCAACCCATGTACAGTAACAAGAAGAAAATTTGGACAAATACTTCATTGCACTATCTAGCTTGCTGGTCAACTAAGTATAATTTTTCATATGGGAGCTTATTAGTGTTCTACTACCCAAGTGACTCAGACGAAAATATGATTTGCCTATTAATTACATGAATGTCGGATTTTCTCTATTTTGAGTTAATGTAATTGCGAAAACTGTACTACTATTTGCGTTACGTATTGTTTAAATTAGCTTTGATTTACATTAGTAGCTGAGATAGCTTTACTCTAAACGTAACTGTGACTTATTTCTGTAGGCGACTGTCTCAGTATATTCTGATTTTTAGTTGATTGTTTTCCTGTCAAAATATATTCAAGCAAACCGTAAAATTGTAAACTTTTTGGCAATTATAACCAATAGGTGATTAGCTCGCCGATCCAGATTAACTTCTTAATGTCAACTGTACTCTCAAAGTTGTGAATTGTTTATGAATCAAATAAACTGTGCTCTGCTATAAATTTGTACATGCATTAAAGATTATACATTATCGTAAAGCTTCCGTTCGAAACTTTGGTATAGGTTTTTATTATGATATTTTCAATTTAATCGGTTTTCAGATTTAGTGAGGTCTCTGAAGCTACCCGTTTAGTTGATTTTTGCAAAAATCTTTAATGACAGGTACCCTTTTTGTGTTATTATTCCCGTTATAACAGTTTACTCGTGTGTCAGAGCGCTGTATACACATTATCAATAACAAGGTGCTGGTATGTATCGTCCAATGAAATTATAATGGGTGGCAAATGCTATGGTTAAATCAGTTTCAAGTAAAGTAGCAGATTAACGTCAATGCGTGGCTACGTACGAAAAACTTTTTTACTTCACCGTGGACATTTTTTTTCGATTCTAGCCGGACGCTGCACATACATCATTTGATTTATCATTATCTTCGAATGGAACGACCTTTCGCCAATGTTCTTTAACAATTTATTGCCTATTTTCAATATGAAAAAGCCTTTCTTCCTTTTTCTCAAGTATTACATATCGCCCGATTTGATTTATTCCTTAAAAGCCATTTGCAATATTTCCTTCGTAACTGTAGATGCCCGCATCCTGTTGTTTGTGTTTCCCAGTGACACGTTAAATATAGGCTGCGAATTTAGACGTGTAAATAATTCCGCAACTTTGCTCTATAAAATATCCTGACGGGAGGAAATAAAATATGAAGCCGCCAATACGCACCCGAGTAGCTACCAGAAATGCTTCCAGCTCGCTGGCTTAATTAAAAAATGCCGAATGTCTAAACCCACTCAAATTAAACGCGTGTGCGTTTTGTAATTTCTGATTTTGCCTAAACGAAACTTGACGTTTCAAAATGGTGAGCGTGCAAATCCGCCACTTTGTTGTTTACGATGCTCAGTACTCTGGCGCTGCCGAAAATGTTTCAAAACAAGTCGGTAAAGCCAATAAACTTCACAGGAGTTTATCGAGGCAAAAATTTATATAAACTGCGTTCAAGAACTGCCAACGGGTTGATTTAGTATTCATAATCACATGATTATTTAAATCTCGTGTAGGTTGTTCTGTACAACAAAAGTTTTCTGTTTACGTGATAATCAAAACAGACATTTCGAAATTTTAGCAGCCCCTATTATAAATTCAATTTAGCAAAAGATAATAAATATGTATGCTTAAACAAAAGTTGTAACTTTTTTGTATAAAAATTTTAGTTTAGGCATAGATACTATATGCTAGGGATGTGCGGGTGACGTGAAAACAGTCGTGTCACGACGAGTCACGACGAGTGCCGTCGTGAACGTGAGTAATAATTGAAAATCGGGCCGTGAACGTGAGTGACAAATTTCAAGATGTGATTCACTTTTCACGTTAATTTCACGTTAAATATTTAGTAACTAATAAAATAATGCAGGGTTCCCCGGTGCACCGCTGCCCGATATGTGGAAGATCTAGAGCTGGAGCGGGAAGTCCTTGTACTTCTGTGTGGCAGCCTGCAGCGACGTAGGTTCGCACTTGTGTTGTGTTGCTAATGTTGTGTCTACAGTCAATCGCGTGTCTGCGTCTATAGGAGACTAAGTAGAACTTACTTTTAGTTTCTCGGACGTAAAGTACTTTTAAAACTAGGGATTTACTGTATTGTCTAGCAACATATACGTTCTTATACTTTTATCAGTAAGGGAAACGTCAATTCCAATGACAGCTTTTGGTATTAAAAGTAATATCTCTGAAAACGGTTGCAAGAAACGTTTTTGCGAAAAATCAGTATTTATCCTTTGTTGTAGGCTATTGTAGTCAATTTTCATTTATTTGCTTTTTGTCTGCTATTCTGATTGCAACATAATTTCACGTAAAAAACCTATTTTACTGGAGTTGGCCCTAGCTGTGTAGATCCTTAGCCATCAAAATCTCCTGATCCCATTTAGAAGCGTTACTGTTTATATATCCACCAAGCTGTACGGATTTTTGACACTGCTGTGCACGTAAGCCAGGACAACATGAACTCACCCTGGTGGTGAAATATATCGAAATTAATAACGAATACATCATTTATATAATAAAAGCCGAACCATAAAAACCGCCCATATTTATAAACCAAACTTGTTCGCTTTAGAACAAGCTAGAAATCTTGCTTGTTTCTTCATCAAAATGGAAACTCAAAGAGTTCTATTCTAGTACGTATGTTACAAAATATTTCTGTACATATGCGAAATAAAGTTATTTTTTAACCACAAAATTAATATTAATGCAAAAATAGAAATAAAGAACAATGTAGTTTCTTAAAAACTACAACTATCAAGTAGCGGTCCTCTTACCCCACCCATTCCTCCAATGCCGTTGTGCAATATATCTTGTGGGGTGGCTCTAATGTCTTTCCTGACATTTTCTTTCAGTGTTTCGATTATGTGAATTCTTCACATAAACTTGGCTTAACAATTTCGAAAGGAGAAATGCACGAAGAAGGAGGACCACCACTTGGTAGATGTAATTTTTAAGAAACTACCTTGTTTATTATTATTTGTTATATTTGCATTAGTGTAAATCTCCCAGTTTAAAAAACTAAACTTTTTTACACCCTGTATAAAATGTTTCTTAACACATGCCAGAATAATACTTTTTGAGTTTCTATTTGCGTGGAACAATTCTGATAAATTAAACTTTGTAGTAAATAACCCAGCAAAACGTGCTAAAGAATGAAGCATGTGAATGCTGGATGAACAACTTCCGGTGAAGACAAAACCGTCATATGCCACCAGGAGGTTCTGTACGTGCAATGTGAAGTTGATAAGTGATTGAGAAGCTCTGAATCCGCAGTGTTAGAAAATGTGACAATTAATGCATGCATTAGACATTAACACGCCTTGCAGAATTGCAAGGGCATCGAACGCGCACTGCATGGAATCCCATCTCGCCAGATCCGCTATTACCTACAGAGAGTCGAAACCACAAAGCGTGTAAAAACACAACGACCTCTTTAGCTCAACCGCAAAAATGTAGCAATTTTTGATCAACTGGGTAGATAGGTCGGGGAGCAATAAATTCCTTCATAAACGCTGAACCCCCGAAAACAGAATGGCCGTTGGCACATCTAAAGACCGGAAATTCCAACCCATACGGACAGACGGCTCAGGGGAAGGGGGTTATAAATATTTCCGCTGACGCAATAAGCCAGAAGTGAATATAAATCCACCGAACTCTAACCTGACGTCCTAGGTTTCGCCGTTAGTACGACAGTTAATAATCCAGCAATATACGTATGTTTGTACTTCTTTGTGCATTGGCTTGTATACGTCAAATCTAAATATATTATATTAAATTGTTGTTGATATCCACGACGTATTTATTATTTCTATTTACGTGAGTGGAAATAACATACAAAACTACGAACTGTAAGCGGGGTTTATGATTCATTTTCTATTAGTTAATTAGATGGCTGTAGAACCATAATTATGAGGAATAAAGTAAATGTAATTTTTCATCGTCATCGCGACTCTTGCTATCATTACTCTATCGCTTCCTTTCATTTTCTCCCTGTCTAGTTTATAGTTTACTGATTATTTCTATACCTTTATACAGTACGATCAGATAAATCTTCTATGTGCCATGCTGAGATCTCTATTACTATTTCAACAAACTTAATAGTTTAGAACAAATTACTGACCCGTCATTTAAATATGCTGTCATTATATATAGTATGATCAAAAATTATTTTCTTCTAGCATAGCTATGGAATAGTTCCTAATCTATGAATGCAACTGTAACTCACTTAAAACTCATGTTAGTTATAAATGTAGTTGCATTCATAAATTAGTAAGTATACCACAGCCATACTATGTGAAAATAATTTTTAATCATACTTTATATAAAAACGATATAAAGACTATTAGACTTGCTTCGAGCACGCGCGAGCTTGCTTTCTCACACCGTCATCGTTCCCTTCACAATACAATGATAAACTTGTGTGTTAGGTACCTTCTTGCCAAACGGTTAACGCGTCTGAATAGAAATCTTGCCGACTGTTTGGTTTTTCTGTAACTTACATTACTGTTTTATTCGACTGTTTCAAGCGTATTAAAAATATTCACTTATAATACCATGAGTAGTCAAAGTTATGTCGACTATTTTTGCGGTGGTGTCACGAATGTCCATTGCGCTTTGGTACGATTAGGACGAGTGCGATAGCACGAGTCCTAATCCCAAGCGCAATGGACATGAGTACTGAGTAGTGATACCACCGCAAAAATAATCTACTCAACTTTGACTAAGAATGGTATTCGAGGGAGTATTTAATGAACCAAACTACCTTTTCAAATTAGTTTTCAGTAAATCTAGCATCAAACTACGCAATTTCTATAGTAACAGAACACTAATATTGACTTTTTCTAATAAAAATCGCATTTGTTAAAAATAGTCACTTGAATACCTTCTAGGAAGATATATCCACTGATATTTTTTGGATTGATCAAGAAACGTCAGAACTCTGAATTTTCATTGGTCACTTTTTGACAGATGACAGGTGAATTGAATAGTCTATTTTATACATTTTTTAGATAATTATGATCACTTGGATTCCGATATTACTTGCGTCGTCTTTGATCGGGCTTGTTTCCTTCTGCGTTGTTCAACGGAAATGGCACTGTCATTCATGATTCATACTAAATACTTCCTCGTTATATACAGGATGCTAAAAATGCGCTGTAAATAGTTTGATACCATAGTATACTGATCTGCCCAAAAAATATGACTCGCATTGAAGCACTGAAGAATACTTCCACACACAATTTTTAATACCTTTCTAAGTTGTTAGCAGCTGCATACAAGTTGATCAATTGTCAATTAATTACCCTGTACGTGACATCTTACAGCTCATGTAATTAATTCATTTTTTTTTCTAGCGTTTTCCTTTCTCCTTTATTTTTACTTGTTCAAAACTATATGCTGCTATTTCGATGTTTGCTGCTTTATAGCGATTGTTCTACTTTTCTCTTACTTAAGTCAAATACACGTCAACCTTTTTTTAAGTTCCTATCACCTGCCTTGAAGTATAATAACTTTCTACTGCAGTAGATGATTTAGATTGTATATCCTCTTTTAGGTGTTTTTACTGAATAGGGTGGTCCTTCTTTAGCTTTGCTCCTGTTCACCCATAAATTAGCTTTTATTGTTCCTCATATCCATAGTAATATAAAATTCCTTTTTTTATTCATTGGAGCACTATTCATCTTAAAGGGTGCTTAAACAGCAGTGTAACTTATCAACTTTATTTTCAATGTCTACAGTGAACAGGCACTGGAAATGCAAAGACGACATCACTATGTACTTCTACTGAAATAGCTGAATTAAGAATTTGGAAAAAATAGTTGAAAATTGTATTTTAAAAGACGTCGTGCAGGTGCGTGAATAGATAGCCTCAACATATAAAAGTAGAGACCAAAAAGATAAACAACCCTATAACAGTTTTAAATAAGACTGAAATGATAAAAGGCTATGAGAATGGAATATAGCAAATCCTACGATCACATTATCTTTGTTAATTGTTTTTAACAATAATCGTCAAATTCACATTTTTTTACCACCTTGTCGCTTTAAATTATTTATTTGCGAACATAAAGAAAGAACGGTAAAGAATGCAAAATTATTTTGAAAACTTACGCAAACATTGAAACTATAGCTACATAGTAACAGTTTTCTTCTGTTTAGTGGGAATCATTCATTATTTTAGAATAACTATTTCTATTTGGAAAACATAAGAACTCTAATAATAAAACATTCTCTCTCGAAAGTAGTGTATAAAAGTGTGCCAAATTTTAGCTTCGCCTGTAATAAATATCCTTTCAGCAACGTAGGTAACAATCGCGCGTTTGTTTTAGATTTCTGGGCGTCCCTCAATATTCAGCACACGTATGCTTTCCTGCAGAATTTCTTAAACTCTTCTACATTTCAAACGGTTTCAGTTTTACGTTCAATAATCGTGTTGCTGACGTTCTGAAATAAAGTTTCTTTTATTTTCAAGAATCTTTTTTCGGCAAAACAATTTCATTTTTTCAACGAATTGCATTTTCTCCAATATTGTTTTAAGATTAATAAAATGCTGCGGCAATTAAAAAAAAGTTTACTCTATTATCTGATGTTAATAACCGCTGTTTGTACTTTGGTAAAACTAAAATTTGTATATCATACTTAAAAGCGTTGATAACTTAAGAAACCTTCTCACTAAAAAAATAATTTCTTTCATATTCAACAAGAATCGCTTAAACGCAATTACAATTTGGAACAAATAAATTAATTGATAACACATTTGATGTCAAATTATCAAATTGATTGTCTTACACATGAAAGCTTTAACGACTTGGAAATACCAAATTTAATCTACAGATAACATAGAAACGTACAAATTCGACACACGTAAGCCTTCGGGTCCCCGTCTTTTCTAAAGTCTTCAACGTTTCAAACAATGCTCTGCTTTGAAAAAAATAATCCTGTTTGATACCTTTCCGAACAAGATTTATCTCAGTTCCAACAGCTGCAGGAGGTTTGTGTGACCCTTTCGGAAATATTTTCAAATAGCGGAGCGCATCTTGAGCCCTAAAATTGGCCATTAGGTCTAAAATAATTTCCTTCAGGTAATAATCTTCGGGGCAGCCTGAAATAAAGCGAGAGCTGAATGAGAGCTGGAAAATTCTAGTCACGTGACGCTGGGTCCGTTGCCAGCCTGCGTCGGAAGTCGAGTGCGGCTGGAACAGGACGTGGACGAAATAACAGGGTTTGTTGCCATTAGAGAAATTTTCCATTCAGTGACATCAGCTACCACAGCGATTGCATCCGTCGTCATTTATTTTGCTTCGGAGACCAACTTATACTTCATTTGTTAAAATTAGTGCATGCACCTTGGAGGTCTGTTGCACGTACATCTAGGTATTGTTCAACATAAAACAGACATATCTAATTTTATAATATATAAAGCGCTTACAAACTTCATACATCACGATCCTGTGCATAAGATATAAGAGAAAAGGTAGTGAGGAAGATGAAAGGCAATGTGGAAAAATTGGGAGGCAGATATTAAACTTGCAGAACTACAGCAAAAAACATTAAGAGATAGAAACAATTGGAGGTAAAGATTACTGGAAGCCAAAAAAGCTAAAGAATGTGAAATCAAAGGTACGAATGTCAATCCTATCCTAGGTCAACCTAAAGCGTTCCCTTAGGACCTCGTAGATTTTGCTTTGAACTTCGCCGTCAATTTGCTGTTCTCTTCATGAACCAAGCATATGTAGTACACTTAACGATTTTCCATCCACGGAGTAATCTCAGTTACATTTTTTTAAACTGTTGCAGTGTTTAAGGTAATTTATTTGTGTACTTTTTAAATTGCTGTGCATGTTAACTTACTCACCAGTAGATTTATGTGTTTTGGGAATCACTTTAAATTTAGGCCTAGATTTATTACTCTACGCTAACCTATATTTAGTAAATAATTACATGTACTTTATTCGATATAATACCGAATTCATGATGATACTGTGATACCACTCTTATGGTTTTATTATTGTGACTGCTACCTGTGTTTGTGTTGACATCTTCTTTCAGTATATTTATGCTACTGGAGTTTAATAATTCTCTGTGTTACCTGGATACACTTAATTAAAATACTGGTTAGCTCTCATTTTGGATTTTTTCTTAACTCTTAGTATTTAAAGAACTGCAGATCATTTTTTTTATTTTTATTTTATTTCGTACTCAACCAACAGCCGTTAGGCCAATTATAGGCGTCGCTGTGCATTTATGGGGACTTCCAACCCCACTAACGACTGTTATGATGTTGTTATGACCGCCGGGACCACCTATTTCCGTGACAGCCGTATCACGAGGCGCCGGGAGATGCAGCTATGGAACTCCCATCCAAGTTCTGACCAGAGGGAGCGTTGCTTAACTCTGCTGATCGAACGTGAAAGCTTGTTCAAGTTACACCACCCGGGACCTAATCTCTCTGAGTTAATCCGGCCAGCAATTGTATCCAAGTAGATATATGTTGTATGTAGTAATTTGAGGAATTTAGCCCACGAATCATTTGAAGCAAACATGCTTTGTAATATGGAAGTTTTGGTTGTTGGTAAATTTTAAATTAGAAATACTTACTCGTTCATATCCACATACGCTCTTAAGGTATATCTAAAACTTCTGGCATAAAGGACATGGGGACGAGAGGTGAAGTGTTACCATCGTAAGTAGCGAATCGGTAGGTAAGTATAGTAATAGGTCCATAGAGACCATTCACGACTAAAGCTAGTATAATAAGGAACAACAACCATCACACCAATATGCACATACACTATTGAAGTTGAATGTGTTTTGCTTATTAATACGGAGCAACGCATTGTAAGTCAAATCTGCATTTTTACAGTGTGGATGTCCTTGATACCGAAAGGTAAATATTCAAGAATTAGAGCTGCAAAAACTCCATTAAACTCAGTTTGATTATAAATCAAGAACCGATAGGGGGCAGATTTCGACATTTTCAGAAGTAATACTATTTGTACTTCGATATTATCTGGTTATATGTCGATAACTTGTTGCACAATAATAAAATAGTGTCAGTTTGGCAGGATAAATAGTCCGACCGCGTCAGCGGAAGGATTATTCTGTCAAACTAACACGATTTGTTATTGCGCAACAAGTTTGAGACGTATAACCTGTTCGAAGTACGCATTGTATTCGATTTGATTATTTTTTGAGTAAATTTTAATAGTAGGAACAAATAAATATTTTATTGGCAGCTCGATCTGTTTGTATTAACCTAGCTGAAAGTCATCTCCATGAAAACGACATCAAGTTCACAAAAGTTATGTATTTCGTTGCCTGGTGAAGTTACTATAGTATAATAGATTCTGTATAATCAGTTATAATATCACAAGAGCATCGAAATAATCATTATTTTCGATTGCTCGAGTGGTATTCGTTACGATTATATAATGAATAGACCGATAATAATAAATTATTTTATTTCTTAGGTTGGCACTGTTTGTGTTAGTGGCACTGTTTATGTTGGTGGCACTGTAAGTCTATGTCAAATTCGACGTTATCAGGTTAGGTTTTGCGTCAGTTTGTGTCAAAACTGACGCAAAACCTAACTTGCTAACCTCGAATTTGCAATAGACAGTTATTACATCATGGCTCTAGATTATTATTATCCATTATTTTTGCTTTGTTGGACCCACCGAAACACCGAAGTGATTATACCACGTCGTCAAGGGTATATCCGTTTATCTATACCTTGTAACTAAGTAAAATTTTCAATTACTATTGGCCAAAATTATAATGAGTTGTATAATCGAAATTATAGAAGATAACTTAACTAAATCCAGCCTTCTGATTGGTCTGCATCCAGGTTTACCTAGTTAGTCATACAGTGTGAGCCTTTGTTGAGTAAAAAACCAGTAAACGTAACTGCCTATGTGCAACACATTTTTGAAAACGACTGTACATACTGCCTCATGCAGAGTACTTCAGTAAAACGAAGTAACGTATGATCGAAAACTTTTATGCTCTAGATGATCGCACTTTTAGGAACTACTACAGGGAATGTATATTGTTGATTTATAGGACCAGGTTTATAGATTTGGTAAGTTACTGAAAGGTATGAAATTGTTGAAGGGATGAAAAGGTCAAGGGTATATTTATGAGTAGACAAGCCAGACCAAACTTCGCATTTAAGACATTTGTTACCTACGCGTGCGCAGAGCAATAGGCAGAAACTGGGGGATAAACCCCAAGATTCTGCACTGGCTCTACACATTGGTAGTAAGGCCAAGAGTTCAGTATGGCTCAGTGGTCTGGTGGCCTAGTGTAGAGCGCCCCAGTATTTCTGTAAGATTGGCAAAGGTCCAACGACTAGCCTGTCTCGGAATTACAGGGCCAATGAGGACAACCCCAACGGCCGCACTTGAGGTAATATTGGGACTCCCGGGCCTCGACACTTGGATAAAGAGATAGGCCATGGCTACCCACTTCAGAATGCGGGATACGGGGCTATGGAATGACCAGGGAGTTCGCACGGGCCATGCTAGGATCGCCGAGATGGCTGCTAGAGAAATACCTTTATCAGCCTACAGGGTAACCGAAGCAGAGGACTGGCTAAGGTTAAAAAAAAAATTCTCTCTCACTGCCCCAACAAGGGAACGGTGAGAGCAAAAAGGGTTAAGCTCCAGTCGAATTTCCTGATATGCTACACGGATGGTTCTCGAGTGGCGGAAAGGCAATCCTCTGGAGCAGGAATTTATATGGAAGGCCGAGGGGTACAAGAAAGCTATGCTTTAGGAAGATTTACCACGGTATTCCAAGCAGAAGTTTATGCCATCCTATCGGTGGCAACAAGGAACGAGGTCAGGATATCCCCAGAGCGAAAAATTTATATTTGCTCCGATAGCCAAGCCGCACTAAAAGCAATCTCCTCGGCCAGGACAAGATCAGCTCTTGTCCAGGAATGTGGAGATGCTTTAGCCGAATTGGCAAGAGAAAAGGACGTCGAGCTCATCTGGGTCTCGGGACACACGGGGTCCAAGGCAACGAGAAGGCGGACGAACTAGCCAAACTCGGAGCGGGGGAACCTTGTTTTGGACCGGAACCCCTTCTGGGTATAACAAGGCAGCAGGTCTCAGCAGCCCTAACCGGGTCTACAAGACCAGCGAGGAAAAGTGGAAAGGATGCAGGGGCTGTCGTCAGGCAAAGTAACACATAGCAGGATTTGATTCAAAGAAATCGGTCTGGCTAATGGGAAGGAGCCGAAGAACTACAAATCTTTTGATAGGGATCTTGACACGCCACTGTAAACTAAAGAGACACCTAACACTGACAGGAGTAGAGGAAGACTCCATTTTCCCAAAATGTGGGAGGGACGAGAAAACGTCCTTTCACTACTTGGGAGAATGTGAAGCGTACCAGCGGCTGAGGTATAGAACCTTTGGAGCACCTGCGCTTCGAATGGAAGAGTTGAACTCCCTATCCTGGGCCGAAATTCTTATCTTCATTAGAAAGTCAGGAAGGTTTAAGCAGGGAGAAGAGCCCATCGAAGAGGACGATAATGAAGGTGGTTGAGGGGATGGCATGGGGTTGGCAAAAAGGGCCTATGGTGGCCTACTTGCTAGACTTCGGTCATCCCACAACAACTACTACTACTACTACTACCTACGCGTACTCGCAGTAATAAACACAGCTCGAGAATTGAAACTGCATTAGAAATCAAATAACACACACCAACTATTTTTACTACTCACGTCTTTTGACTCTGATGTATAGGCGTTCTTCTCAACCAAAACCAGAAGAACAGGAGACAGTTAACGTTGCAGGAAGTGTTCAAGTACAAGCTGGAAGCTAACGGTTATGTTATCACCAGGTGGGTGGAAGTGATGCACCAACAGGGATAAGAGAGCTCTAGGCTACAGTCAACTTGACGGGTAACATGTGTCGCGTTAAACGACTTTATTAGTCCAAAAATCCGTAAACGATGAGCGCTAAATTATTCCTCAGATAGATCGGTTCCAAAATGCCATCACAAAATCGGGTATGCAGACCAATCTTACTTAACACGAAGCTACTAAATTACTCGACTAAAGCAGGTACGCTTGCTACAGCAGATGTGTACGCTCATTTAAGAAACGTTTCTTATCTCGAAGCACACCACAGAAATTGCGCGAAACAACGAATCGGCTAACCAAATGCCAATAATTGGCGAATAGACGAACTTTACGAATAAGCGGCTTTTGAACCGTAACAAATTGTTATTGTTACCAAAACTGTTTGCGATAACAATGCAATTTTCAAAACAAAGAAAGAATTTATTATAACAGTTTTAAAAGGTAAAGGCTATCCCGATCCAGAGTCTCTTATTCGAAACGTTTTCAACACACGAAAGAATATTACACACATACAGAGCAGCTACTCTTAAAAATATAACTAACTATATATACCTTATATTCCAGACATGTCTTACATAATTAGACGAATTGAAAATAGTTCAATGCTAGGACCGCATTGAAAATAATGAATACCTTGCGTTTAGTTCTTACAAAAACTAAACAACTCAAAGAGGAACAACATTCAAGGAATAATACATATAGTATTTCCTGTGAGGTAAATATTATACAGGGTGATTCATTAGCCTCTTTACAAACTTGCGGCAATAAAAAGCAGATTTAATTTCATGTAGATATGTTCATATAAACGTATGTCCTATCTTTCTTTGTTCAGAAGTTATAGCGCTTTTAACATTTTTTCTCTTTGAACACTAATCAGTAATCATAATTTAAAGAAATTAAAAAAAAAATTGTAGCAAACAGAAAGCAAAATGTACCTACAGTAAATGTTCAAAAAATAGTCCATTCTCCAGAATACATAATTGGCAACGATGAATTAAACTCTCTGACAAGTGCAATAAATTGATGTTATTTCTAATTTGAATTGCAGCATCTTGAATCCTCTGTAATAACTGATTGCGATCATTTATTTCCACGGCATAAAAAAGTTGCTTGCAGTGACCCCATAAATAAAAATCTCAAGGAGTCAGGGCACCGTTACCAATCCATTTATTTGGGAAATTAGTATGCAGCCATTGGGTCACTTGTCTTCCTTGGTGAGGCGGGGCCCCATCATGCTGATAGCACATATCTTGTAGCAGGTCGAGTGGAACATCATTCAGAAGAACAAACAATATGGTGTTCAAAAAGTTATGGCACCTCTCTGCATTTAAATTTCCATTAAATACATTTATAAGTAATGTGGTATTAGAAAGCCACCCCAAACATTTACACTAAATGTCTTCTGGAAATTATGCGTTCTGGTCGCATGTGGATTGCCCAAGACCAAACATGGTCATTATGGAAATTATTAATAGCGTCTCTTGAAAAATTGAATTCCTGTAACTATAGAATTTTTTAAATAAAGCTGATATCTTGGACGTGATGTAAAATCCAGTGCCAAATCGCAGTTTAGCATCTCCGTAAAGCAATGCTTGTACACTTTGTCGATGATAAGGGTGTAGCATTTCTTGATTTGTGGTTCGCCATATAAAACTTTCCCCAAATTTCGTGCTATGCGTCTGGTACTAGTTTCCGGTTCTTCAATTACAGTATTTATTACGTTTTTACGATCTTAACATTTACATCATGCGGGCGAATGGGTCTAGGAAGAGCGGCAGTACCGGTCATGCGAAGTCTTCTAAATGGTATACTGAATATGGTATGCGCCGGTTGACGATATTCTCTCGCTGCATTACGAAAATTTTCATTGCAGAGTCCATACACAAACACAATGTCAGCATATTCTTCATTATAAAATGAATTCATTACTAAGTAAAATTGCACAAATACAAATTTTAATAAATATTGACAGAAAGCATTGACATAAATAACTATTTTTGACAGGTGATTATTTAAAATTACAGTTACTAAATCATGACTACTACGATTTTTCAACTTAACATTTTAAAAGCGCCTTAACTTCTGAACAAAGAAAGGTAATACATATGTTTATATAAACATTTCTTCATGCAATTATGTCTACTTTTCATTGCCAAAATTTCTAAAGAGGCTAATAAATCACCCTGTATAGGTGAAATATTCAATTCCTTAGCAGTTAAAGTTAAAGAATATTGCAAATTTCATTAAGCATAACACATAAGTCTTATCTAAAGAATCGATGTCAACTCAACATAAAATTGAAGAAACGACGTATATTTTACTTAACGAAGAAACCTACGTTTTGTTTTTCTCGATATGTTTAGGCCAAAGTTGCCTGTCTTAAATATCAGATCAGGTAGAAAATCAACTGCCAGTGTCAAGCAATTCACTGGAAGTTCGTCACTTCTTTGTCCCAGTGAAGTTTTCCTTGTTCACTTTTAGTTTCAATTGTTAATTCGTTGATGAAAAGGGCAGATTGTTTCTGGAAATATTTTGAATTTTGCAGGGTGGCGAAATCCTCAAAGAATCCCATGAATTATATCTCCCACAAAAAGGTTTCAGAGATTAGTTGCTTATATCGTCACCTGCCTCTTCATAATACAACGATAGGCCCATGCGTTACGTAGTGGTTACGTTAAGGTGCCTGACTAGAAATCAGATAACCTTTTGAAGCATAGGTTCTAATCCTGCTGACTGTGATATGAATTAGTGTTTCTTTTGACTGTGTCAGTCATATTAAAAACATTAAGGTACTTTTATATCTTTTACACATACCTAGTAATCATGAACACTCGTCAACCTTTATTTGATCTGGCAAAAGCAGTTTTTAGGTGCGCTTTCTTGAGTAAGATAGTATAAACATTTGCTTCTGTAACTTTCATATTTACACTTCAATTTGGAAAATGTTCAAATTATTTTAATTTGAATAAGGTGTATGTAATTTTTCTTACCACGGCAAAATCAAATTATTGATGCTCAATAATATTGTTACAAACAAATATTTGTTTTCCACAGTTTACAAATCCATTCTGTACTTTCTGCTACAGAAGCAAGTTATCAACAATTTCTATTCGAGCTATTGTAGTTAATTACTCCAAAACTTTAACTAACCAGTGCTTAAATCCGACAGACTAAGTCATTGTTGTTGTTCACTTGAAATGTTTTACGGTATAATTTTACCAGTTACAGCTCATTGTTAAAGTTGGTACCGTAGACATGAGATTATCCTGAATTCAACTAAAATTAGACTTTAGTGATGCTCCACTGGCGCTAAATTCACAGCGGGGTGTTTAATATAAGTTTCACAACTATTTGAAGATGTGTGATCTTAAGCTTCTTGCTTTATTCTGTATATAATTAAGGTCTTGTGCGGAATATAAAATACGCAAACCACCTTACCAGCGGCAAATTTGATTGAAATTTTATTCGGTACGTAAAATATTGGAGATGCAGTGACACTTTTAATATGAACTGTTCCATATTAAATATTTAAATAATGCAAATGCTAAAATGAATTTCAGCTAGGTGCCGATTTTTCATATTTATAATCTCTATGGTTTTCCTAAATTGTTTCATTTATATTAATTGCATACATTCCAAAGCAGAGATACAATCTGTGTAAGAACTGGAATTATTCGCATTAATTTATTGCCTTCGGTAAGCGCCTGCAATGGAATTGTCGTACATCTCTATCTTATTAACAATATTTATTGGTGCTTCGTAAGGAAATTACTGTTTGCTGTGCAGGTAAATACATTTGTCCTACTTAGTACAACCCATTTTCTTGATAAAATCTATGTGAAACGAACATTTAATCAAAATAAGTTTGTATATTCTATGAAATAATTAATTGTTTGTAGTGCAGCAGCCAATAAAACGAAAATTTATATAATGCTACTGGTTGCAATAAATCAGTCACATCTCAGTTAATTGAGACTATACATCATACGTGCAGAATTTTTTAATTAAACACACACAATTTTTTTTTTTTAAATTTCATTCGGACGTTCCTGGTGAAAATATGGAATTCGTTTAATCCCATTACTGCTAAAGTAAGACAAAGCAATTTTTTAATAATAAATCTTTCTTGTACTTCGGAAGCTATCTCACCTGGCAGTATTTTAGAGAATAAAAGAGCACTTAGCATCACTTCGCAGTCTCATAGGACCGATAAATAACAGAGAATCCGGTAACTTAAGGTTTCTTTGCAAAACAGATTAGTTCAAGAGAAAGCAATAGATTCAAAAGATCCGACCATATGGAAATAACCACACATACTTATATTTCCTCGCGGTAGCTACGAACTAATTTAAAGTCAGCTGCTGCGGGATCTGCACTTTGCAGCCCCTTTGATTTATTATTATCTGAAGCCAGTCCATAGCTTCCCCACAGGCAAATCAATACTGCTTTCACTGTCTGCGTTTATTTCTTGCTAAGTCCATGGCATTAGGATTGGATCGCTAATCCTTAGAATTGCCTGATGCACTCTTCCATTGACTGTATTGGATTCTAAGAATTTATCTTGCAAATCAGTTGCTACTGAAATAGTCTGGGATGCGGTAGTAACAAATAAAATTACGTTCCCGGTCTGATGAGATTCTGTCGTCGCTGAATTGTCCTGGGAGGCATACGGGACTTTCTTCAAGATTAGCTTTTTTACAGGCCTTGCTGGTTCCGTTATAAATATAATTGTAGAGAAAAGACTGCATAGCCAAGACAATTAAGGCAAATTAGCCGTTGATGTTTTGAAAAGACCGATAATGCGTAATTTCAACAAGACTACAACATAATTCAGAAAGAGACTTAAACTACTTGTGCAAATTTAATGAATATGGCACTGAAGAAAAGAGCTTAGGATGTCATCACATATTTAGTAGAAGACTCAATAGCTAATTTATTTATATATTTTACGCGAGTAGTAACTCCGCCTGCAGTGTTGGATGCTTTGGATGTAGATTGGTGGTTACTGGTGCTAGTCCCAAGCCCGGGTAAAGGAGGAGGGTTGTGGCGCAGGTGTTTAGCAGCCCTGCACATATAAAAAATAAAGTAAAGCAGATTGGAAACGTCGTCAAAGAAAAACAAACCCCGGCTGGTAAAAATACACACCTCACATAGAGGTGTGTCCCATAGATACGAGGGGGGGGGGGGCACAAGTCTGCTTATAATACAAAAAATGTAAACTTTTTGTATCGCTAACATTTCTGAGTGTTGTCACGTCGCACGATAAGCAAAACGTTTACATCCCACTAACGGGAATTTTTCCTCAGAACCTATTTCAGACAAACACGCTTATTTACTTATAAACGAGTACAAAACTGGCGGTAATTTATACATGTAAACTTATAGCTTAGGTACATGTGACACATTTCAGATTGACTTTAAATCACACCAGCAATACAAAAGGTTTAACTTAACCTGCGCAGTAAATCAGTAGACGGAAAGATGTGAAAATCGGGGTAAGTCCCAGACACAAGTTGCACAGAAGCTTGACCAGTCGCTGCCAAAAGTTAAGCTACGAATGCGGGCTCGCAAATCTGGCTTGTGTCTCAGAAACTTAACCAAAATGAACATCTCCAATAATGCCGCAGGGTGAAATTTGAGTAGTTATACACGCCATGTGACGGGAGACCTTTCAAGTCTGAAGAGGCGGGACTATGAAAAATGGACAACTTCAACTTAATTGTTTTCTCCAGGGCCTTGTCGGCGGCGAACGTTTTCAAGAAAATGGTTGCAGAACGATAGACACCGGGCGGATATGAGGGTTCCTTTAAATGTATTTATGTAAACGTTCGCGATACTCGGAATTTTAAATTAGTCGCCGGGTACATCCGATAACCGTCGCAAATTTCCTAAATCTGCATGTTAGGAAGCTGCCCAAACGGCTATATTCACGGAACACACACCTCACACAACCTCTTTGCTCGATCAGACAAGATTGCACAGACAAAAAAATTATTGTAGCGTGCTGTATTTACTGTAAACACAGAATAAAGTGATTATTCTTATTTGAATCGAAATTATATTTTTGGCGATGTTGTAAAAATCAGACTTCAACTATCGTCTCATAGAAAGCTTTGTTTTCACCGCCAACATTGCTACTAAAATCCAATAGCTGTAGTTGGGAGTAAAGAAATACAACGCGAGACAGGCGTTGGTTAGAAGATCTCAACTGTTTAAAAAAGTGTTTGTCCATTATTGAAATTCTACAGGCATAAGTAAGAACATATTATTCAATAACACATCGAATGCTGCATGCATCGCCATGCAACAACAGACAGAATTTTTTATAGTACGTTTATGGAAATACATTGATTTATATTAACATACATATTGCTAACAAATTTTAATTAGTTTCACTATTTCTCAAATAATCTAAGTATGTGCATTGTTTGTAAGATGTACTCTGCGAGCTATCAAATAAATGTAAAATCATTTCACATAACACTTTATCCAGGTTGTTTTGTGTCCAACTACGCACATAATTACTAAAATTTACAGTAGCTAGAATTCGAGACAATTAAAAAGTTTTGCGGCACAAACGCCAAAACTAGTCGTGTTTATTAATTATACTCAAAAGCCACTATAAGTGTGTTGCTATTAATTACTGACACTAAAGCAATTCAAGTCTGTATAAATGGAGTCTAAAATTTATATCATACCATCAGGAACACTGATGCTAATGTAACTTAAACTGTGTACCGCTGTTTATGAAGTGATATGTTATATGTAGTAGCAGCTGTGTATGGCTTTGAATTTCGAAATTTTCCAATCTCTATAATATACTTTACAACGGAAACATTAAAGTTTCGAGAAGCTTTTACGTTGTTTGCAATATATGATGGTTTTGATAGTATATCCTTCGAAAGTTCTATAATTACAGGGCATAACATAAAGGATGGCTTACACTTCTTGCAATGTAATTACAAGATATATAAAACTTATAGATATATATTACTTGCATATTCAGTATCCCACAGAGTTCTGGACAAAGAAAACTAATCATTTATTCCCTTGTCCCCGAATAGACTTAACCTGATTACAGGAATATATAAAACAATAACTTAAACTATTTAGTACCGTATATAAGCTTTAGGAATTATACAGTGCTTTCGTAAAGTAGTGGATAAATTCGTTAAAAATTTATTTTTTCTCCAACTACACGAATAAGACGCCATATTGTCGAAGAATTTTGTACAAAAAGTAAGTCATTTCGGGATGTTCATCAATTACCTTGTCAAATGTACACTTTTCGATTCATATTTGCACTAGTACAAAAATGGAAGCAAGATAGGGTTTTACATGGTAAATTTTAAATAAAAAACAAAGGCTTCCTCAATATTCGGCAATCGTTGTTGTTTAATTTCCCCGTATAGTGATTGTTTATGACAGTTCTACAATATAACCTACAATGTTTGATTCTAAATAATAAGTCATATTACCGAATTTATGAGTAGTTTGAGAAAAAATAGTATGTTTCATTCGTACAAAAAATGCGTTTTCGGGACGCGTAAGACTCTCCGGTCGACGCGTCCCGAAATCATGCATTTTTTGTATTAATGAAACAAATAACTATTTAACTGCGCAAATAAAATCAGGGTGCCCCGCGTAGGAGGTATGACGTCATCGATATTTCTTTTAAATGGCAACCCCCTTTTTTATTACTGAATTTGAAAGAACATATTTTTTTAATTATGCTAAGCTAATTTTAGCGTATAGGTCATATATCAAAAATTAAAAAAAAAATTGCAAAATGTTAATAGTAGCTGCAGAGATTACAGCCTATAAATTTGAAAATGAGACAAAACAGTACCATTTTACTAGGCAACTGGTCAACCAATTTGATCAAAAGAGCGTTATTCCAGTTTTTATTTCATTGCATGCATTATTAGAAGCTGCAGTAGTATGTTATGCAAAAACTGTTCTTAACTGAGTAGCGAAAACATATGGGACATTTTGTTATTCTATGATTTCGATTTAGTTTTATAGTCAGAATCGACCCCCAAGAAAACAAGCATCACTTTTAAAATAACCTGTACTATACTAAGTTTTAATGCTTTTGGTTACTGCAATCAATTTTTCGCGGTGTCTCTAAAAAGTATGTACAAAACACTAACACATATTGCTGAGACTAAAGTAGGACGATTGAATCAAACTTTCCTCTATCCAAAATTGCTTCGTTAGAACGCTAGCTAACGTCAAAGATCTTCAAAGAATTTAAATATTTCAGTAACCAAAGATTGCTTTTAACGATGGTGTTTAAATTTGACATTTGAATCTGAACTGGAAAAATATATCTTTTACATCAATAATTTTTGGCTCTTGGGTATTTCATAATTGTCAAAAGTGGGTCTTCCACATGCAAAGAGCTCATTTTTCTACATGTTTGATCAAATGTTTACCACTTACTTAATACCCACTAGGAAAGAGTATAAAAAAACACTCTTCTACAGTACAGATTCATATGCCAAATTTAATCACAATTGCTAAAAATAGTCACTTGCTGTAAAAAAAAGTAAATTGGTTGAAGATCTTTAATGTTTTTAATAGAGCCTTAACAAAGTACCTTTGGATAGAGATAAATTTGATCAAATCATCCTATTCTGGTCTCAACAATATATGGTAGCATTTTTTACAGGCCTTTAAGAGACAACCCGTATATTTTAAAGTATTGTCGGCGCACGTGAATTCTTATCATTTGTTTTTGTAGACTTATAAAGCTTGCCTTCAAATTCTGTCACTACAAAAACTGTATTCAGATTTTGCTTCGATTTCAGCAAACTCGAATTTGGCCAGATTTTTTTACATCTACGGTAATCCAGTTATCCAAACAAAAATCATAAAAACACAGGGGCTGTTTCGTGTATTCTAAAGTGTGTAGTAAAGCGAAAAGGTACCTCTTTACGTTTTATTAAAAAAAGAGTCACTACTCTTCTTACGTAAGAACAGTTTTGCCTTATTGTGGAACAGAAGAAATAATTTTTCTAAATTATACGAGTACAGGTATAGGCTGCTAGGCTGCTTACGACATTTACAGTTTTTTTTAAGATGTTGAACAGTGGAGAATCTGCGTTTCAATTTTTTAAATTCGTTATTATCTAACCGAATTTTGTACTTCTTCCCTAGTAAAAAATTATGAAGTTTAATTCAGTAAAAATTGGGAATTAGGAATTTCTTCCCAAAATTTAACCGTGGATCTTAAAAAATATACCTTTAAGAAAAACAAGCGTGGACGTAGGTTTTTCTTTTAATAAGCAACTCAATTTTCGAAATTTTTTAAACTGGGGAGAGCCAGTTAACTCAAATTCACCTGGTATATTTGATTAGACCTTTGAATCTACCGAATCTCAATTTAATATATATTCTATGTGGTAAATATTTTTTTATTTAAGGAACGTGTTAAGAAGTAGAGATAAATTTCTTGATTAGTATAGCATTTTCTTTCTGTCTAAACGACTTCACAGAGAAAATTAGAACATCCTGTATATACATATAACTACGTTTCATAGCGATCTGCGACCTCCCATTTGCCATCTTCTTCGAAGCTCTTGTCTGAAAGTTAGATTTCATTCAGAAGTTGCATTTAGCACCTTTGTACATTCCATTGAATTGTTTCGGAATTATTTTCTTTATTATCCTTTGGCCTTGCCAGTGTTTTTTATTTGTTTTATAACGTGTACCATAAATCACCTCCAAAAATCATTTCTGTGATCCGCAGTGTGTACCGTCATAATTTCAATCATTGATGTTGTACGCCTTCTCGTTAGACAACATTTCTATATGACAAGTAAACATACTATTTCGGTATGACAAGTCTAATAAAGTTATATAAAATATAGGGTTATTTTTGTTGCCGTCAAAAATGTTGACGCTATTGGCTAGTTTGTACAGTTTTTTTTCTCTCGCTATTTGTTGGTGAAAAACGAAAAAGAATCAGTTATTTATAAACATCTAAACAGGAGGCGTCTCGAATCAGCAAAACACCAAACCGGCATATGAAATTTCAGTGTTGGTGAAAAATCTCTAGGCATCAGCCCGACGAATGAGATTTCAGCTGAGGTTAAATAAATATAAATCCGCAATTAAGAATACATTTAAAAAAGCAAGGTGATTACATACCAGTCATTTGTTACAGCAGATTCACCACATAAGCACAGCGAAATGCAAAAGCATCGGCAATTACAATCAAAAGTCTTGCAATAACTGGAGATTTACACGAGCGTCCTTTTTCAAGGCAGAACTTAAAATAGACGACTAAAAACCCATTCAATTGTTACAAAAATCGATAATCAAAGGCATCCCAAAACTTGAACCAATTCGAAACAAGATTAACCAATTGAAATCACTGAAGTTCGATATTAAAAAGCGTACAATGCGGGCCACCTACCGGTTTTAAGACAAGCTACGAAAATATGTAGTCTGCTAACTGGTAAAGAACTAGGCTAAAAATTTTAGGAACTGCAATTCGAATAAAATTACCACGTAACAATTTCTTAGCAAATTTGTTACGGGCAAGCAGCCTTTTTGGTTCCTGTACCAATTGTTGTCCATACGTTTCTGATTACTGTCTTAAAAAGCATCGCACACGTTTTAAAATTTATATCTAGGGTTTACAAATTTTACCTATAAGCCCGAACACCAACTAAGGGACGAGTCAGTTTCATGGCATAATGTTAAAGTACTTAAAAAGTGCTCTAATACAGCGTGATTGATCGTATACTAGATTTTTTCCTACGTCATACTTTTTCGTTTGCTTGGTTTGTTTTTTTAAGTCCTGAGACAAGTGCCAATTCTCACGGTTGGTGAAGTTTTCAGTTGTTTGTTTACATCCAGCTTAAGGGGCTGGTTTTTTAGAATATGTCGTTATTAAAGGTTATGTTTATTTGCAACAAAGGCATTACTTAACGCTTAAGGTTTGATTATTTTTAATTATGTTAATGTCTGCAGTGACAGAATAGTGTAGATACTTAAACATTTTACTTGTGTCAACAACTATTTGCAACAACTTTGCATTAATGTACCAACATTTGTTGTTTCTCACTTATCAACTTACATCAATTTTATTTGGGGAATTACATACTTTTCCACACTTTTCAGAAATATGGAATGAATATTTCGTAACTGTTTTCAAAAACAGTACCTAAAACATTAAGGTAATAAACGCTTATTGATACAATAACCTGACTTTTTAGAAAAAATATTGTTTTTCACACGTGTGGAAACTCGGTTATGCATCCACTCGATATTCGACAAACATTCCTCTCTTGTTGAAATAGCCTTTATTTCCACACTTGGTAGAGAAATAACTATTATAGCATATGTTGACTGATTGCGTTTGAAACGGCTAACTTGAGTATACTGACGTAATGCATCAACTTTATATAGTTTTTTCTAAAGAAACGTTGCACGTCAAAAACTTTCATGACTTTATATCTGTGCGACGTTTCCAGTATGTTAGCAGTATTTTAACAGTTTGCAATTCAATGTATCGCCAAGAGCATCCTATAGTGCCATTTATCAACGTCTCATAAAAAAAACACAAATTGAGAATGCTTCTTGTTTTGTATTGAAAAGGCTCTAAAAAAGTCGGTTTTTTCATAAGCTATAACAGGTTATATGCTGCCCTAAAAATAAGATTAATTAAATATGTCAAAGTGTATCTATTAATACGTTTAAATATTTATATTAAAAGCTTATTATGCTTACCTCTGTGTACATTTTATAAATCATATTTCGAGTAGCTGTCACCGTGAAGTTACCAATGCAAATAACAGGTTTAGGGTGTGAGCGTTTGGGGCCATTCAACGGTATAAAAAGGCTCCCATTATCACGTTCCTGTTAAAAATATGTTATTTGAGGAAGCAACGAGTTTCTTTACACGACTTCCCCAATGCTTATTCGGCATCTGTCAAAAATAACTTTAGCTGTCACTTTTCACACAATAATAGTAATTTATTATACAAGACGATAAAGTTAAATTTTATCCACGAGTGAATCGTTTAACGTCGAGACGAAGTCGAGACGTTAATGATTCAAGAGTGGATAGAAATAACTTTATCAGCGTGTATAATACAATATTTTTTTCTATAGCAAGAACTTTAACAATTTCAAAAGAAAATAATGACAGTCAATCACATTTCAAAATGTCAGTATCTAGATTGGGTTGCTACGATAATACGAAACTGTCATATTTAATTTAAACAAAAGTTAGAAAATTAAATTACTTTATCTATCCTTGATGTTAAAGTGCTACTTTATCTACCCTTGCTGTTAAAGTAAAACTTGACCTTTTGTTTTGAGTTGATAAAAGCACACTTTAACATGTGCTATAGAAAAAAAATTAATTAAAAATTACAATTGTGCAACTGCGCCCAGAGCAGCTTACCTCATGTTAATTGTTTGTGTTTTTTCCAAATGCAGAAATCTAGTTTTCTATTATTGTAGTGCTGTGCTGCACATTTTGACGTAATAGTTACTTGCAACGGATATTTCAGTCGTCGTTTTACTATTAGTAACTCGCGTTGTATTTTAAATTTATCAGATTGCTACGTAACTTTCACTTATAATACCATAAGTAGTCAAAGTTATGTCGAATATTTTTGCTGTGGTATCACGAATTTCCATTGCGCTTAGGTTCGATTAGGACGAGTGCGCTAGCACGAGTCCTAATCTTAAGCGGAATGGACATGAGTAGTGATACCACCGCAAAAATATTCTACTTAACTTTGACTAAGAATGGTATTCGAGAGACTATTCAATGAACCAAACTACTTTTTCAAATTAGTTTTCAGTAAATCTAGCAACAAACTACGCAATTTCTTTAGTAACAAAACAATAATATTGACTTTTTCTAATAAAAACCACATTTGTTTAAAATATTCACTATACCACTAGTGAAAATTGTCGATTATTTTCACTAGTGAAAATTTTCATAAAATATTCACTATACCACTAGTGAAACCTGTCGATTATTTTCACTAGTGTAAATTGTCAACATAGTTCACGCTAATTGGTGCAAAGAACAAAAATACTAAATTATGATTGCTTAATAGTTAATATAAAGGGGGTGAGTTGAATAGTCACTACAATATCTTTAAGGGTATGTACCCACTTGATTAATTATTTGGCTAATATACTTAACCTATTAAATATAACCGTTATTATTCTCTATAATATTTTTTTCTTGGTGCTTTTTGCGTTCTTAAATGATCAACATAACTACCTCGCGAGGCTCTATTGAGGTATCGTATGTCACGTTACAGAGCCTGGCGCCCATTATCTAATATCACAATTACAACGATTAGTCCTTTACTTTGCATTTGAACTACGAGCACTCTACCGTTTTATTATTCAGTGGCTAACGTGGATTTTACCAGCTGCAGAAAGTAAGATTTTGTGTTATAACTTCTTTTGCTACAACTGTTGGTTATTACACTTAACTAATGTTAGAATTAATTTGTCATGCTTCAGAACGAAATAATGTGATACCTACGAGACTAGATTTTAGATTTGTTTTATTCCCAATTTAGACACGTCCATATGTTCTATACGATTAAATTTAGTATGTTAATTCCTCTTTTTCCCTTTGTTATACCGTTGATATACTTTTCAGTTCCTCCAGAGCTACTTAGTTTGCTTCACAAAATAAGTGTATGTATTGGTCTAACTAAAATGCATGCTCAGTTCCTAGTTGTATTCTTCAATTAATTATCTACTTTCTCAAGTCTCTTGGTCTCAAATTCGGTGGCCAATTTCTCAACTATTTGAGATTTAGGGAAAATATTATCCATTTAATTACTTAATTAATTCCTGTGATAATATTAATTTTTATTGGGACGTTATATATTTTGGTTACCATCCCATCTACTTTATAAATGAAATACCCTACATGTATAACTGATGATGAAGCATGAAAACATAAAACTGAATATATCAGAAAACGTGGTTTGAAATTTTCAAAATCGTTGAGATCATCGCTCGACTGGTGAAAAAATACGACTAATTTCAAGTAGTCGGAGGAACGTGGAAGGTCATTTACTAGTTAAAGTTATTTTACTATTACAAGATCACAATCAGAAAAAGTATCAAAATTCATATAACTATGACAATGTTCAACTCCATATTCCTATCTATTATAAAAAAGCTTAGTTTTGCATCTTTAATATTAATGACATGGTTGATAAACTGAAAATTTGAGAAATTGTCAATAATTAGATAAGAAACCTTCTCTTCTAAAGGTAACGTCCAAAGCTACAGTGAAATAGTTCTTTTACGTTTATCCACCCTGCATACATTATGTATACCCTAATTTACGTTCTGTATAGATAAGCTGCCAGGGTTTAAAACTGTATTTCACGAACAATGTTTTATAAGAAGCAGAGAGCAAATCTCAAGCTTCGCAAATGTTCCAGCAGTTTTTATAAAATCTGCAAGCTGCACCGCTTTATCACCTAGACAGAAACGAAACGGATTACGGAGAATGCTTTTATTTTGCAGCAACTCGAAAACGCGACAACCTTCATTGCTGCTTTTGACTCTTAACATTCTATTGAGCACTTAACTATCTTGATTTAATTTCGCCAAAGGTTGCGAGCGCTGCTTATTCCAGGCGCTCGACATAGAATTTGGACGACAGCCAGACACGGGACATTGTGAAATTTATTTCCTGCAGGAATTGTACGTGTCTCAGTCGTCGCGATTAACTTAGGCCAGATGGCGACAAGTTCCACTCTTCTTCTTCTTCCTCTTATTATAGGCCAGTGGCCTGTTTTAACCACGAAGTAGTTCCACTCAATAAAGGGAAACGAAAATTCTTCCTCGATTTAATTTATCATTTCTTAGCTGGAAATTTGGCATGGTAAAGTATCAGCTTCTAGGAACCCCATTTGAGGGCTTGGCGTGTATAAAACAACTTACAAAGTAGATGGAAAGGATGATGTCTAAGAGGCAAGAGCGGTAACGTTCATTTCCTGCCTTCATATTAGGTTTTGTAACAGATAAACCACCTGGCGTGGGATGAAGATAACGTTTCCCGACACTAAATTCAACTTTAAAATAATCAATTCTTGAACGATTCTTCTAGCTATTTCCGGTGTCGCTTCGATTGGGCTGAAAGATAATGCAGCGTTCTAATGTTTGACATTGGACGTTTTAAAATTGATTTTAGAAATGTTTCTTGCATTTTATACAAGCAATACTAAAACACCATTCACTATCTAAATGTGTTAGAGCTTTTGTCTACGTAAATAATAGGAGATTGGTACTATTTGCACATCAACGTTTACAAGCGCCCCATGTTTTAATATTTCCACAATTGAACTGCTGAACAATAGTACAAATACGCAACTATAAATAACTGCAGAAATCTACACAACAGGAAGAAGAACCTAATAACTTTAAAACACAGGACATTATTAAGTTATGAAGGTCTTGTAAATAGCCAGAACCGGAAACCTTCCTACGCATAGCCCCCGGAATCGTTTAGAAATTGAGAGCACTTTCTTTCACACTTATTTGGAATCGCCTAATTAGCATCAACTTCATCTTAGGCTACATACGCAAAGTTAATAACAAACTTAACATAATAAATTATTTGATGTAAGTATCCCTTTACGTTTGTTTTCGATGTTCTGTTTAAATTTTTGTTACTTATCTTATAAATCGTAGTTACATGGCAGAAATGCATCGCTGTAGTTATATTTTGAAAATGACGACGAAATGAATGCTTGGTAGTATCAAACAACAGCAATGGAGTACGGAAAGTCGCACTGTTTATATTTTCTGTTTATGATCTTTTTCTTATTGTTCTTATTTTTAAGTTAGGTATTTAGCCTGTGTTACTAGAATTTGTTTTCTGTGAAGTTTGAACCCAACTACATATTATGAGATGTTACTGGGAAGACACTGTTTACGACCGATAACAGTGGTTCGGTAATGAGGAACTTTAATCGGGAAAATACTCCCTCGGAGATGAAAGCTGTACGTGTTGAACTTATCTTACTGCAAGAATACGCAGAACTGCACTTTACTTCACAAATGAAGATTATACAGTAAATTTAAGAATTCTATTCAGATAACATCCGTAAGTGTACGTTTATGTTAGCAACAGTGAAAGGCCAGAACTCCAACAAAGAATGGTAGCAAACAATCCCTAAGAATTTTATCTGGTCGTGACGTCACTATGCGGGATAAGAAAGTTTTCTACACGTATTCTTCTAATACACAAAGGGAGAAACGCTTTTGGTAACATATTATAGAGAACTTAAAGCGTTCTTGCACTTTAAACAGAAACACGCTCTAAAATTTAGTTTGCAACTGCAAACTTACCTACAAAATTGGCGGTAATGTATTCATGCAGAAAATCTTTAGGTTTGCTTATATAATATATTCAAAGTTTGCGATAAATCAAACATGCAATACTTAATTAATAAAACATATAAGAAAGCTGAACGTCATTAGCTGGGAATAATAGTTGTTACGGTCTTAAACGGGTTTTACGACACCGCACCGGCTCATACAACAACTAAACGGCCCGCGCGGACGATATTTGACAAAATCAGTACAAATATTCACCTAGGCCGCTGCCCACGCCGCAACAAGATAATGCCGGCTAAGCATCGGTAGAGCAAGGGGGAGTTCTTCACGAGATCACCTAATGGCAACGGCCAGAGGGGCGGTAAATAACAATTAAATTCAATTGGACGGCACCTGGTTAGATCGACATACGAAAACATAAGGGTAGACCCTGAGAAAAACCGGGAAATCAATGGAGTTTACCTTCTAGCTTATCAACTTGGCGAAGATCCAAACTCAACGGGAAAAGTATATTCGAGCAGGCCGACGACTCCCACACTGCAGCGACGAGTGTACCGACCCACGTGTGATGTCTCTAAACTGCTTTCCAGGCTTCACCTTACATTTATCTGCACAGAGTATAACAACATAACCCTGAAAATTAGCATGCAATCGGCGCAAAGAAAACACCAGACAATATAAACAAACCGATATATTGGTCTGCGTACACATAAACATCTGAATAATCAAAACGTGAAAAGGGTTTTCACAACAAACATTATAAAAACGTAAAAAGGCTGTCACAACAAACATTAATATTTGAAACGTAAACAAAGGTTTTCACAACTAATAGTCACGCATAAAACTGTGAACCAAACGACACTGAGCAGTAATACTACGTTAACAACACTTCTTAAATGAAATACTTAATTAGCATCCGGATTAGTCATTGAATTAGTGCGTCTTAACTTTGCCAAAGCAACTTCATGAACGAGAATTTTAATCGGTACGTTACTGTTACATTACTAGGAAATTGGTATCAAAAATCATTTAATTAAATCTACGTAAGTACTGTAACATTGCCTGATATATTGGGCTACAATGTAATTGCTAAATAAGTTGGCAACTTTTAAATGATAAGGATAAAGCGGTTAACACATAAAATACACACTGTACAATCTGACCTGTTTTAGCTTCGCCTGGCTCTAAATTTGGGTACTGCAATGAACTCGCCTCACAGCGTAGGGAAGGTTGCAAGGCTAATGGCTGCAGGTGCTGAAGACGCCACCAAGGAATCCCTCGCGGGACACAATATGCGGCCCCAACAAGGCAATCGCATGAAGACAACGACCATGGCACGCTCTCGCTATATTTAATCCCACAATAATGGTGGAAAACCGCCGACAAGGCACACGATATTCGAGAGCTACGGGCACAAACGGTGGCACCAACCAACACATATAACGGTCATCCTCGACGACCCGCAAGAAAGTCTTGGAAAACAAAATGCGGAACCAAACGGTATTAAACCTCGCAACAAACCAAAGTCACAAAATTAACTGTATCAGCAAGACACCGGACAAAACCAACACAACTTCTCGCACAAAACAAAACGCGCCCGCGCCCCTTAAGGGGCGCGGGATGGTGACAACGTAACGCTATACAAGTGTACTCTGTCGCGGCCCAAACTGAATTTCCACAAGGGACGCTGAACTGAATTCCAGAGAGACGAGTTCCAACCGCCAAAAAGAAGCGTCATCAAGCCACACCAAATAGCCAATCGAAAGGCGAAACGCTAGCCGAGTAAAACAAAATAATGTTGGAGCGATAAAAAAGACTAGAGGCCCTCTCATTTGCTCTAACAGGCGGAATTCTAAACTAGCCTGAAACTAGCGTTGCGGAACTGAGCCCAGACAGCCACTTGCAAGGAACAGTAAATAAAGGGTGACCCAAAAGATTACCAAATCGAGATAACTACCCTAACTACAGGGTGTTCGAATTCATTAATGCTAACACCAACGATGAAAAGTTGAATAGCTAGAGAGGGGTTTAAAGTACAGATAGGATGTTCTGAAGGCTTAAATGGTTAATTATATTGCTGTAAGCTGCCAAAATGACCTGACATAGTCCGCTGGTAGCCAAAGCTAAACGAGAATTGCGGGCTCGCAAATGGAAACCGCGGTCGATGGCGGGGTAAAAAGCATCCATATATATAGCGTTCATATACAAGACGTTGATACACCCACATACCACACTGCAAACACGGCAACCCAAAAAACTGATATACTGGTTTAGAATTGGGAAAAGCATTTAATAGTATTTAACATTACTAGCTTGGTAAGAGGGTTTTTACTGGCGAATAGAAGAATATGACTGGCGAACCGCAGGCGACCTTCTTGAGCCAGTAAAACCTGTTACCTTGCGTGTATTATTGAATATTTTATTTGTTCCTCACTTGTAAATAACTATAAATTTACCATTTCTTCAAAATATCAAACTGACAAACAACTAAATTCATCAATATGACACATACTAAGGAAGACAACTCTGGCTTTGCACGTTATCATTTATCTGTAAGCACGCTAGTAAAAATTTTACTGGCTAGCCAGTAAAAAATTTACTGGCTAGCCAGTTAAGAAACATTTTCAAGGTGAATACAGTGTCTTGATAAATTGATGTTTACAAGTGAGGAACAAATAAAGGTATTTATTTGTTCCTACAACTAAATTCATCAATATGGCACATACTAAGGAAGACAACTCTGGCTTTGTACGCTATCATTTATCTATGAGCACGCTTGTAACATTTTACTGGCTAGCCAGTTAAGAAACATTTTCAAGGTGAATACAAGTGAGGAACAAATAAAGGTATCTATTTGTTCCTCACTTGTAAACATCAATTTATAAAGTCACTGTATTGTTATGTTAAATACTATTACAGGCTTGATATGATAATTGGTACATAGTACACCCGCAGTATTTATCCTATCGATTCATTTTTACTACAAACTTGCCATGAAGAGGTTTTTTCAAATGGTTACACTATCTCCTTAACACGCTATTTTACTCTTTCCTACATTGTACCTCTTTCTTCTCTGAATTTTGCATAACCACACAATGCGATTAATAGCAGACTGTCAGTTTACCTCATCTCTACTGTTGCACGTGAATACCTCCTACTTATATTTTAAGTAGTACAACTTTGAATCCAGACCGAAAGATTTGGGTACAATTCTCACAGAATACAAAGGCTACGAATATCTAATAGCGCATTCACTGTGATTCCTCATTCTGCTTTGGCGACCGTGCGGTTTTGCATAGACTTCCTCAAATAGCAGAGGCCGATACTCCTGTAGTGGGATGTTACAAACAAGGTTAGCTGCATTTTAAAGACTTCTTCGTTTTTTATCTAAATATAAATGTCTAGTCAATTTTGATATTTGTTTCTGGGACTGAAATTATTTAGGGCATCTCTTTGCACCAGCCAATAGTTTCATTGGTGAAAACAATCGAGTTAGTCCTCAGAGGTTTTCTTCTTTGTCTTTTCCAAAGTCGTGTATTTGGGAACCGTGCGTACCCCCTGATCTGTTTTAGATGCCGGTATTGTAAGTAAGTTCATTATTCTTCATGTGCAAGTGTTTATTCTCTAGTTGCTTTATCTAAGTTTGTTCGTAAACGACGTTTCGGTGCTGGGATTGTCTATGGATTCATGTTTAATTTGTCTGTCTGTATGAACCAATGTTGTGGGTTATGATTGAAATTGATGTTACACATACTTTATGGTTTGCTCAGAGATCTAACCATGTTTCTTCATTTTTGTTAACTGTGTCTTCTTTGAATTTCTATTTGACTTATTGCACGTAGAGTTGAAGGTGATTTATTAACCTAAACGATCATGGTAGATGAGCAGGCTAATAAAAATCCCTTTTATGCTACTTCTTCCCCTGGCTTTGTTTTCTCCGCTCATCTCAAAAGGTTCGTTCAGTAGAAATGAAAGGCGTGAGGGTGTACGCTGGAAGAAAAGGCTCGTTCGGGATAGTCAAAACTAAAGGGTAGCGTAGGGGTACGGGGACAAGTTCGCGCGATTTATGTTAGGCACCACCTAATGTGTCTGCCGAGGATAGACTAGGACGGTTTTTCCTCGGTTACGGAAAGAGTTTTCAGCTCTAAGATATGACTTACCTTGCGTCGTAATTTCTGAAATGCTTATTACTTCAAGAATTCGCGCACTGAATTTCCCTTAACAAAATTACACGCTATACAATTTGAGCACCACTATATTAAGGTATTGATATACATTTAGACCGAATCCAGCTGAAGGCCAGAATCGCAATTCATAATTCTAAGCAAAACACCCTTAAGAATTTTTCCTGCTCGTGACATCACGCTGCGCGATAAAAAAATTCTAACAGGTGTCCTCCAGTGGTCCAATTGAAACACTCAAAATGTAGGTCACGTCAATTTTTGAATAATTTACAACGCTCATTCTTGAATTTATAAAATATATACACATAGCGGTAATTAAGAACGTGCATTAGTTACTAGTGGAACATATGTGGAGACGATGAACGCAAAACAAGAAAACCACACCTGTCTGAACGAACAAGTGCGGCATATCAGGTTCCAGCGAGCTTTATGAAACAGAAATACACAGTTTGAGTTTTAAGATTGACTACGAGTAAATCAGGGTAGATCTACAAGCGATATAACGCGAGGCTTTTCAGTGCTACGTCTGACCAGTGCGTGGCTTTACAAGCTGCTGATGGCGGAACGATGAGAGATCTTGTAATATCCGATCAGTGGTGGAAATGAAATACCGCTGCACAACAACGAAAGGGGTAACGGAATTTGAGACTTGTAAAATGTGCCTTGAGAATGTTTAAATCCGATGAAGTCAAAAATGCTAAAATTAGCCGGTAAAGTTTTAAAAATGGCAGCTACATTACACGGAACTGCAAAAACGATAGTACCGGCACCAGTTTTAAACCGATCTAACATAGTACAATACTTGTTAACAGTTGAACTGTGGACTACAGGTAGCAGCTTATTATTTAGCATTTATTCGAAAGATTCGCGGAGGGAAACAACTTTCAAGTTAGAGCACCGAAATTCTTGCAAAACATTGTCGATGTACAGTCTAAATACTACTGCATGAATAATTACTTCGAATTCAACAATGTACAGCCTAAATACTACTGCATGAATAATTACTTCGAATTCAACAAAGCTATTAACTGAAAATTATCATATCATAACATTTTTAGCTTAATGCTCCATCTGTAGAGATAAATGAGGATCTATTGTTTACAGGTATTGGAAAATGATTGCTAAAAACAACTTTCACATATACTGAAATTTACAGATGACTGCTGATCACCGTCTTAATTCAAATCTGATTGGTTTCTCTATTGACTGTTGTAACACTGCATAATATTTAAAGAGTTGGTTAATTTTCAAACTCGTTTGATTTAGATTTAGATGCTCTCGTACTTTCTATATTTGCTAAGTATTAGACTTGATTTGTTTTGGAAAAGTAGAAAATCGATTGAACCTACCATTAACTTTAAGTTAAAGACCAACTAGGCTGTCAAGCAAAAATAAATGTTTTCACCACATAATTTTTCAGCACGTTTATCAAGTTAAAGAGTAACGTGTTGCAGGGTAATCAGGGTTTTCAGTCTTATAGCACATGCTCTCAGAATGCCTAGAATTTTTACGAAATTGCAACTCTGCACGCCAGTAATTCAAAAATATCATTCTTGCCATAAATCTAAAAGCTTTCTACCGAGTGAGCTTTATCAAAACTGCTGAGAAGGAGGAATCAGCTTTAGATAAAAAAATCTTTTTTGCTCAAGACGATGCCATCATTTAAGGGTGAAATATTTAATAACTCTGACTGAGCGCGCCTTTGGCTCTCTGAGATTCATGTTGAAATATTTTTCTGCACAATTAAAGACGATATACCTCAATATCTTTAGGTAACTCTCGATAAGTTTAAATTTCACCAAAACGTAATCATTCTAAGAAGATATCTCTACCCGGAATATCAAAATGTTTCATAAAGCGACATCTGAATCTGCTAAGTTGTAAAAGAAAGCGACTATAGTCTCTGATTCGCCCCTAACTTGTCTACAGAATTGATTTCACTCTTGAACAGTTTAGAAATTAATAAATGGGGCTTTGTTTTTGCAGCGCCCTTAAAAGTTGTCTTGAACTTGCCCGCCTGCGTCGTTTGCGTTGAATTTATTTACTGGGGTTGGAAAGTTATGCCTTTATTTAGTATTGCAAACAGCTACCGATTGGAAATATTGTGATCTGTGAATAAACCAAAGAAACGAGAATGAAACGGAGCCCTTTTCATACTCACCCTTGTCAAAGAATTTATGGCGGGTATAATTTCCTGTTGCTTCAAAAGCAATCTAGTTTGCTTTCAAGCAGATTTCCCAGATTGTAGCCAATTTTATAGTCACTGTTTGATAGTGCATTTACATAAGCATTTGCATAATAGAATCAGTATTCTCTATTCCACATCTAGGATGCGATTGAGAAGGTTTGGTTTATGTTTACAACATGAATTCAAGTTTCAACTCACTCAGGCTACATCGCTTTTTCGTATCGTGAGTCGGTCTTTGAAGTCTTGGGCTCTACTTTTTCTAAAAGAAAGGGAGAAGGAAGTGCGGTAACTGTAAATTTAAAATGCTTTGAACCGTTACCAGAACGTTTGGTAGACAAAAACTGAACTGGTTGGGAGCACACAAACATCTTCATTTCCAGTGAAACGGGGCGACCTACCTCTGGTTCTGGGTTCATCGTCTTTGTTTTGCGGAAATTCATATTTAACCTATACTTTCTATAGTTCCTGCGACATCCTTCTTACATCTTCCGCGTCATTGCTTATGGGAACAATATCATCAGCCACTTTCAAATTACCATAGACAACCAGATACTGGAAACAGCGCATTAATACGTATATGTTGGACAAAACACTGTAAGATGAGAAAATAATAAAACAAAGTTGGAAAATAAAACTCAGTTTTGAGAGACCGCAATATATCATAAATTTAAAGAAAGCCGTATACGAAGAATGTGTGTTCCATAAAATGCCATGAGAAGTGCTACATTAGTGAAGAATATGCCCACGGGCAAAGGAGAGAGTCGTGCATTAGCCTAAAAGACAGAGTGCCAGAGCGGTAGCAGTACGCACTGCTGCAAACAAATGCAGGTAGGGGGGTCACAAAAATATATAAACAATACCCAAATAGATGGACCAACAAGATTATATACTAGAGATCAAGAACAGACCGCAGAAATGTTGGAGGTGCCACGATGACACACAAAGGTTTTCTAGGAGAAACTGGCTGTGGAAGACCACAGAATTCCAGTAGTGAGTCGTGACAGGTTGAAAAAGAAGAAGACGAAGCATTCCAAATCCTCGACCAGTACTAAACATAATAAAGCATTTATTCTCAATCACGTCTTTTATTCTGAAATGTGCCTAGAATATCCAGAAAACTCTTTTATTGTGTTTATTTGCAACATTGAAAGAGTATTTTGGTCTCTCTCGAATTCTAACAAACAAAATTAAACCGCGGTTTTTCCCCACACGCGCTTTGGGGTACATTTGGGATCAATTTTAAGGGTAGTTAACCTATGGGATTCTCTTCCTCGGCATAGGAAGTGTAACGCTGGCGCTATAGGACGTTTGATGTCACTTTTTACTGGTTAACTAGTTGCGTACTGAGCACAGTTTACTTCGAACTTTCTCTCGGCTATACATTTTTCTGCCTTCTTGAAACGCGGTTCTGGAGCTTTAATTTCATCTGGGAACGTTAGAGGAACTTCCCGTTTGCTGAGAGGGAGTGTCTTCCCTACGTAAGTCTAACTTTTAATAAATAGCTGCGGTGATTGTGATCAAGCGGCTCATTAACCCTCGAACAGGAGTGCTTACGTCAGACTCGCTAAGGGAACTCAGACTAGGGTCTGTGCCGGTTGGTTGGTTAACTATGGGTGTGCCGGCATCTACTCGGTGTAGAGAACGGTAGTGTCATCTTAGGAAAGAGGGAAAGGAATTTAAGTGGTATTAGTGTAGAGTAGAGACCTTACGGGTTCAAATGAGGGCAAATTTCGCCACCGATAAGACGATTCGATGGGGATCTGTATGACGGCAGACTCGTCACCGACTAAATGACTCGACCAGAGAAATATTTGCAAATTTGTATAAACCGGCTCGAAGAGGTGAGGTTCTGCAGGTCCGAATGCCGTAAATTTTACCAACGACTCAATGAAAGGGGAGGTTTAGGTTATTAAGAAAAGTCTTGGTTTCGGGATGCTAGTTGTTTTCTTCAGATGAGGCAGCGACTCGCTTGAAAGGATCAATCGACGGCTTCGGGCTGGGCAAGCTTGACGGGCTCGACTGGAAAGCCTTCTCTGCTGCAGGCGTCTGGGCCTAAGTCCCCTTTGAGACTTAGGATTTGTGTTGCTCCAGGTGGAACTGGACTCCCAGGTGGCTGGACTCACCTGCTTTAACCTGGTTGCACATGATCCTCTTACATTCTCTATCTCAACCATTTTTTGAAGGGGTCCAGGTGAGATGCGTCGTGACTACTTGCTCGTGGACTTTCGCACCGCTGTGCTTTGCCCTTTTCTATATGTACTTGAATTCAAGCGACAATTGCAATTGAAGTTCGCTGCGTTCAAATTTAGACATATTAATTATGTTGAAACCAGTTGCTATAATTTCAAGTCGTTAGAGTAATGGGATTATCTGTAATTGCGTCTTTTAGTGTTTCAAAGAGAATCTATCTATAGGTAACTCATTTTTCATCTAGAGGAAGTCATTGGTTATACCACTAATACACTCACCGGCAGGAAAAACGGAGCACTTGCATTTTTTTATTAGATTTAAAATTGTATCCCTTTGTGATGTTTTATTATTATATTTATTATTATACATTTATTATACAAGTTATAATGTTAAATGTATAATAAATGTATAATTATATATGTAATAATAAAACATCACAAAGGGATACAATTTTAAATCTAATCAAAAAATGCAAGTGCTCCGGTTTTCGTGCCGGTGAGTGTATAATTTTTCTAATTAGAATTTTATTTAAAACTTAGTTTTGGAAACGATTTTATAAAATATTCAAAAAGTCATTAAAAATTTGATATCGATACCTTTCTCAATATCTTTATATATAAATGTAATTTATACCTGGGTGTTTTACGTTTTTATTATCACCGATCGGTCTTACAACGGGGGTGATCAAACTTACTTTCTTAAGAAATAAGAACCCAGATAAAATATCTAAATAACCGAAAATCGCCCGGATATGACCTTATAACAGCGAGGGTACTAAAAGAACTCCCAAGAAAAGGTATAACACTGATAACGATAGTATTTAATTCCATCCTTCGTCTAACATACTGGCCTAGTCAACTAAAGTTCTCACAAATTATAATGATACTGAAACCGGGAAAGCCACCTAATGAACCTGCGTCATATAGACCAATAAGTCTACTTCCGGTATTATCAAAACTATTGGAAAAATTAATAGTCAAAAGAATTCGAGCAGGTACTTTTCTTGAAGATATTATCCCTCAACACCAGTTCGGGTTTAGAAAGGAGCACTCCACCATTCAACAATGCCATCGCCTAGTAGACATGATTTATAAATCATTTGAGGATAAGAAATATTGCTGTGCGGTTTTCCTTGATGTCAGTCAAGCTTTTGATAAAGTCTGGCATCAAGGACTACTATTTAAAATCAAAACATCCTTTCCTCACCAGTATTTTCTCCTCCTCAAATCCTACTTGGCAGATCGTCATTTTCAAGTAAGAATTGGTAGTGAACTCTCGGAAATCAAGACGATAAATTCTGGTGTTCCGCAAGGTAGTGTCCTTGGACCACTCCTATATCTAGTATATACCGCTGATTTACCCACAACACGAACAACTACAACAGGAACCTCCGCCGTTCTCTCTTCCCACACTAATCCAGAAACGGCAAGCCAGCAGGTACAAGAGCACATTGACCTTATTAGCATATGGATGGAAAAATGGCGCATCCGTGCAAATGAAAATAAATCCGTCCAAATTACATTTACACTACGGCGACAACTATGCCCACCGATAGTAATGAACGGTATCGAAGTCCCACAGTCCAGACAAGTAAAATATCTGGGAATGCACTTGGACCAATGAGTTACTTGGAAAGGGCACATAACCAAGAAAAGGCAAGAAATGGACATCAAACTTAAAAAACTTTACTGGCTCTTGGGTAGAAAATCTAATCTTTCCACTAAAAATTAATTACTGATTTACAAAACAGTTATTAAACCCATATAGACCTATGGAGTCGAACTGTGGGGCTGCTCCAGTTCGTCAAATGTGGATATACTGCAGAGATTTCAGTCTAGAAGCTTGCGCGCGATAGTAGATGCTCCGTGGTATGTATCAAATCAGACACTGCATCACGATCTGAAAGTACCGTACATCAGAGAGGTCATTACCAAATACGCTAATAACCACATACACAAACTTGAAACTCACCCAAATACGACTATACAACCGCTAGCGGATAATACATACCAAAGACGACTTCAAAGGATATGGCCGATAGATATAGCAACCTAGACGACTATCACAAATATATTACTATTGTAAGATAACTCCATTGTGTGTTATTCTTTCCATGCCATGTATATAGCCATCACATTAGCTTATAGAATATCTGCATATGTATGTATGTAATATAATATTCTGATTGTTAATAAATGAGATAAAAAAAAACTTTCTTACGTCGTCGCCCTTTCCTTCATAATGTAACGATGCGCCAGTGTTTTACGTAGCGTTCCTGGCCGAGCAGTTAAAACGTCTGACTAGAAGTCGCATTTCTTCTATAGCGTGCGAATATATTTTAAAAACAAAGAGAAGCGTGACCAAGCCGAATATCTTAATACATGAGCATACAATAACTTTTCGAGCGAGTTATATATGCAATTTTCCTGGGACCACAAAAAAACACATTTTTGTAATTTAATGGATGACAGATTAATTGTGACCACTGACATGTCAGTAGATTGTCAGTAGTTTTTAGGTTAAAATGACATATTTCCAGTCGTTTTTAACTTATAATGATATATTGTCAGTAGTTTCTAGGTTAAAATAACATAATTAGTTCACTGCAGAACGGAATTGTGAATTATTTACGACTAGGTAAATGATATTGTCATTTTTCGTGTCTACTTGACTGTATGGAAGCTGCAACTTTCGTATGTGGGCGTGGAAAAATATAATATGTATAGTACTGTTTAGTTTCACTGTTTCAGTCTTATTATGAACATTAAGGTATTTTTACTTATTTTAAACACTCCGTCCATGATTGCGCTTACTTGTATTGTCACTATGCGAATCTCTTGTGCATCTCCTGGAGTTAACAGCAAAGATCTAATTTTGAGAGACTTACTTGATTTATTATAATTTTATTTGGAAAACTATATTAAGTAGAAATATGCTACCTAAGTAGGATAGTTTGTTAGTATACTACATTTAACGAACAAATTCAGTAGAGGCTTTTAGCACAAATGGGCGCTAAATTTGAATAGAATTGATAACCCGGTTGTATGTACGCACCTCAATTTAATTATAGTTATAGCATTTTTTAATTCAACGAGTTTTTCATTTGTAACGTATAAAAACAGGGTTTTGCAATCTAGACTACTCTAAATAATTTAAATAATACTGTAGAAATAGCTTTCAAATTCCATTACGTTGGATGTAATGCTGGGATACCTGATCAATAGAAAAGCGATTTTATAAAAAAATAACTTCTCTGAATTAGAAAAGTCGATCATTTCAAAGGCTTTCACGACCATTGTCTGTGCCACACCTACG
Source organism: Agriotes lineatus (assembly GCA_940337035.1). Taxonomy (NCBI): domain Eukaryota; kingdom Metazoa; phylum Arthropoda; class Insecta; order Coleoptera; family Elateridae; genus Agriotes; species Agriotes lineatus. The sequence continues at coordinate 95,021,641 of OW679196.1, read as the reverse complement.
GTCCAATCCAGAAAGCTGTTTGTGCAATAAAAAAATCAAATTTTGGCAGCTATTAATCAGGATTCAAATTAATTACTGAATATAAACTGAATTGCTACAAATCACGCATCGACTGAAATCATGATTTGATTTGCATTTTGAATCGAATGAGATAACTACGACTTCTTAGAAATATGATTTCTCGATATTTAAGAAAATGCCGTTGTACATTTGGTGACATCCATAATTCACCCTGTTTGAACCCAATGCAGGAAATAGGCCTTTGCAGTGCTTTTATTTTCTCTATTTGTTCCTATGATAGCCTGATGAGTATCCATCTCTGTTGTCTTGTCTACATCTTCGTTGGATTATTAAAGTTGACGTTGTTCTATTTTGCCACGTGCTCCACTCAGACGTAGTAGAGGTTTGCTATAAGTTGACACAGCTTCCATACTTCTGTGGATATTACTTTCCATTGTTATTTGAACCACATTCAATTAGATTATATCTGAGGCAGTAGTAGTCATAGTCCCCAAAGCGCAACTTATAAAATTTTATTCAAATTGAAGTTATGTCCTCATGTTTTGCTGTTGTGTTCGTAGTGGTGAATCACTTCGTCTTCTTCAGAATAGGTAATCGAAACCTAAACTTCTATTATTTGTATTTTACCCAATTCTTCACTTCTATGATGATGTAACCAACTCTTTTAAAAATTGCTAGCTTTTTTTATTATTACATCTTTTAGATTCTTACTTAGAAGAAAAACCACTAGTTTATGCAAACAACGTTTCGCTAACACAAGTCAACGAAGTGAAATATCTAGGCCTACATCTCGATAAAGGCCTAACCTGGAAACCACATATATGGAAGACCCGCAAACAACTAGGCATCATGTTTAGCAAACTCTACTGGCTACTTGGCAGGAAATCCAAGTTATCCATAACAAGTAAACTCCTCGTCTACAAAACAATTTCAGACCCATATGGTCATATGGTATACAGCTATGGGGTACAAGAGCCAACTCGAACATGCAAATCATTGAAAGGTTTCAATTCAAAGCGCTACGTACTATGTGTAACACACCATACTTTGTAAGAAATAAAGACATAGGTACTAAGTAGGTACTAGGGACTACCTGGGAATCAACATCAATGGAGAAAACCTAACAAATTTACGATTTGCTGACGATATCCTCCTACTTTCAAACCAAAAAGAGCACCTAACAACAATGATAAAAGAACTCCATGATGCTACAGCACTCGTAGGTTTGAAGATGAACATATCAAAGACGAAAATCATGTCAAACATGGAAGATGCCCAGGAAATCCAGTTCAACAACGGAGACAAGATCGAAGTCGTTGATGAATATATATACCTTGGACAGAAGCTAACATTTACAGGTAACTGTCAGACAGCCGAAATAGAAAGGAGAATCCACTTAGGTTGGGCTGCCTTTGGGAAGCTCCGGCACGTGTTTAAGTCCAAGATTCCCCAACACCTAAAAACGAGAATATTCAATCAATGTGTTCTTCCATCACTAACTTATGGATCTGAGACCTGGACTTTTACGGAAACAGCAATAAATAAATTAATGGTCACCCAAAGAAAAATGGAGAGATCTATGCTGGGCATTCGTCTACTAGATAAGAAAAGAAACGAATGGATACGGAATAAAACTAGAGTAGTGGACGTAGCTCAGAAAATTGCAAAACTGAAGTGGCAGTGGGCCGGCCACATGATGAGAATGTCAGACAATAGATGGACGAAAAAGGTGACTGAGTGGAGGCCGCGAACGGGAAAACGAGATCGAGGTAGACCACGGACACGATGGCGAGATGATATTCAGAAAGTGGCGGGGACGCAGTGGATGAGTGGGACTATAAACAGGGAAGAATGGAGACAACTTGGAGAGGCGTATGTCCAGAGATGGAAGATATAAAACGCTGGAATTGATGATGATGATGACTAAGTGACTTGAAAGTTGACACCGTTAAGGAAGTGATAGTGAAATACAGTGATAATTACCTTAGAAAACTAGATCATCACCCAAACGCCCTAGCTCTTAACTTGCTGGACAATAGTGAAAACATGCATAGACTTAAAAGACACAAACCGCTAGACCTTCCACACAGATTAGTTAGTCAACCACTAACAAAATCACCTGTATAATATATAGTATTAGGTAGAAACTACAAATTGTTAATCATTGGATTACAATCATGTCACTCTGTCATGTCCTAAACCAACTAAACTATGTCTTGCTTATTGTACACACAGATTGCAAGAAAATACAATAAACAAAACAAAAAAAAACTTATAAGAAAGGCCACTTTACCGGATGGAAGCCGGACCAATCATTTTTCTCTGTTTTTGCTCCCTACCCTTTTGTTCTTGAAGTCTCAGCTATCACAAATGGGTATGTGCCACCTGATATGACTTTCTTATGGTCCGTATTCTGTAAATTCCAATACCTATACATACTCGACCAACGTCAATGTTTAGATTCTTGGAAAATGCAATGGAACGGGTAACAATTTAAATTTCACAGAGTTCCATTCGAATAGCCGACTTCAATTTTCCTACCCAAATGAATTTTAAATATAAAGAAATTACTTTTATTACCAAAATAGGTCATTGAAGTTGAATTTTCTCTTTCTGATACAAAAAGTATATGTAGCCAAGCTCGGAAGCTCAGTAGTTAAGCATTCTGCCTACTGATCTAAGGTTGCGAGTTCGATGGCTGATGCCGGTGAGATTTTCAAAATTAAAAAATGTGGACGAAAGCCTCTACAGAATGTCATCATTCGGAAGTGATGTAAAGACTTTGATCCCATGTTACTACGATGTGTAGCATGTAAAAGACCCGTTGCTAGGGTTGGAACTCCTTGTAATTAAGACTTTGACCATATGACCACAGCAGTCGGTGTGTAAGGTACTAGGTATTCTGCATGCCTAGACCTTGTGCATCAATAAACAAACAAAGAGTATATGTTTCTAAGCAACACTATTAGTTCCTAGGATTTAGCTTTACTTCCTATCAACTAAAATTAAGTTCTACTTGGTGGGCTATCGATGCAGCTTTTCCAATGCTTTTTAAATGAGTAACGTAAAAATCAGTCAATCATTTACAATTTTGAATATTTTGCACATTTCTTGGTTGCAGAAAAAATAGTATGACTCTGCTTGACTCGCAATGTTTTGCCCTCGCTCGGCTACGCTGCGTTTCGTCTGGCAAATGCAAACATGATTGCTTTAAGTCCTAATAAAACAATATACCTTGTTTTATTTGTAAAATACAAATTTAATTTGTAGTAAATTAAACATTTTGGTAGTTTTAGTGTAAGATAGATATGAGACACTAATGTTGTTTTTATATACGAAATAATAAGGTACTTCAGACAGTTTGCATAGGTTGGTTTACATACCCATATTTAGATATATGATATTTGCATGCACACGTACCGCGTAAACAAAATAAATGCGTCTTAGTATTTTACCATAATTTTGGTAAGAATATAATAAAATACATAACTCGGTCTCGAGGTCTTAGCAAAACACAGTTTTGAATAAAATTGCAATGAAGTCGCATCGTCCCGGGAAAGCAACTCCAACGTCATAAATTTTATTTTCTCTTCATTTCAGGTTCCATAAGCAACATAGATGGGGCGGAATACCACTGCAATAAAACGCAAGTTCGAAAGGTTATCTCGGGTGTCGTGGGAGCAGCTTCCAGTGTTACCTCAATCCAGGTTGCAAACCTACTTCGGCTCTTCAAGATTCCACAGGTTAGTAAGCAATCTAGGAATTATTTCAGCTCCTATTTCTCGCGCAGTGAACGTGCTCTTAAGCAAAATTAAAGTTGAGCCATTCAAACGGTGGCAATTTCTCAGCTAAAAGGGGCCAAAGCGAACAGCAAAAATCGCGTTTTGTGAGCTTTCACTCTGGCCAATAAAGGCGCTCGTAGGTAATGCCGATTCCATTAAGCTCAGAAATTATTAGTTACAGGGGTGAAATTACTTCAGACGAGATTGGGATCTTGTGAAAATCGTGCAAAAAGTGAATAGCTGAGATTATGACCTTGCCATTATTTGAATGGCAACCATTTCGTTGTTTGACATTTATATAACTGCTACGCTTAAATACGCGATGTAGACATAACAATTTGGTTCGAAAAATAAAAGCAAACTGCAAATAACGTATCAATTAAAACACACAATTTGTATTTACTATTTCATGATTGACAGAGTTTTACAGAGGAAATACGGAGTAAATGAAAACGTACCGGATATTTCAGATCTTCAACCATTAACGAATTATTGTTTATTTAGTGGGATAGAATAACCAATTTTTACCAAATTTTTAGACATTTCTTTGGCCAAAAATTGCTTGTATTGTTAATTGTCCATTTATTAGTTTAATACCATCATTTTTGAGAAATGAGAGAGACTTTTGTCTCTGAGGTCATGAAGCAGTAACGCATACAACCAAAATACAAACGTTGAACTAATTGCTTGATAGTTGTTTAGTAAATTCTGCTTTACTAAAATTCTAATCGTTTAAATTATAATCTCAGCAACAGCACAATAATGTTTTATTTAGAATAATTCCTTTCATTAATTTTAGAAATATTTCGGTTGGTTTTCATACACCCTGCATGCATTCTGAAGTCATATTTCGTTTTGCTTCAGCATTCTCAAAGTGTAGTAGATTTAGGAAAAAGTGAAAACGCATGTAAAGCTAGAATTTCATAAAGCTTTCTAACTTTACCTACATTTCCTGGATTTAAGCTAAATTTTTAAAATAAACAGGGATAATGCAACGGCACTTGCACCCATTTAATAGAAACAAAAAAGGCATGATATCAAACGTAATACTTGAAAGTCAAGTAACAACGTGTGATATCTCGACTTTTAGCAATTTTCTTTTAAAAGCACTATTTTTCAAAAATACTACTCATAATAGTTGTTGCCAAAATACGTTTCCAGTTATTGATAATAATTAATGTTACCGACTTTTAGAAAACGTACATTTTAATACATAGCTGCAGATATTTTATTCTTCCAACTTTAAAATCGACAAGTTAGGGATAGTACAATTTTTATTTATTGACATTACGTTTATTTAATATAATAATAACATTCACATAATGAGGCAGAGCTCAGTTCAATTTAATATCTTATGCAAAATGCAAAGTACCAGTCCATTCGAAATGTTTGATGGATGGCATTGTAGGTAATTGATATCTTGATATATTTAAAAATTTTAACTCAAGGTAAACTCTCTTAAAGCTTTTGTAGTTTTTCTTATTGTGGCTTAGTTATCTGCATTCGAAGTAACTTACAAATGATATTACACCTGTTATCTTAACATTATTCTTCAATAAAGATGGTTAATAATAGCAAAATTTAAAAATTCTTATATGCAGTCTTTAGTGAAGAATAATCTACAAAAGTAATTGTTAAGTTAGGCATTCGAACAGTACCGTAATTTATTTATTTATTTATTTATTTAATTCGCACTCAGCCAACAGCCGTTAGGCCAATTATAGGCGTCGCTGTGCAGTTATGAGGACTTCCAACTCCACTAACTTATTAGCTTTTGAATATTTTTGTCATGGGTTTCTTGATTGTCGTGAACAGACGTAGAGATCAATTCTCAATAATAGTAATTTTTGAAATATATACTTATTTATATTAGTTCTAGCGTTTGAAAATAAAATAGCATATGCTTTTCGGAGTAAAAGTGACTTTTGTGCCTCTCCCGGACTTGTCTGACCCGGTTACGCTCGTCAGTCAAACGCGTCGGGTCACGCCACACTTAATATCACTTTTACTCCTAATAACATAATATACTATTGTCTACAACTTTTAGAGTTCTTCTTGCGCCTGCTATAGCTATAGCAATTTTATTCTTTCACAAAAGGAACTGAAGTGCCATTTTTACCCCCAAGGGAGACAGAGACAATAATTTTGATAGTAATACTTTTTTTTTAATTTTAACGGTTGTGTTCTAATTGTTCTAGCAAATGTTTATAGTGATTTATTATAGAAATTCCTATCTCACCCTAGCAGCTGGTCCTTCAGGTCATTTTCATGACTATACTACAATCTCTTTTAATTTTTTTTTTAAATACAGCAAGGGGCACGAAACCTTACAAATTTAGCCCAAAGCGTTTTGATATTGCGTCGTTTATACTTGCTAAAATTCGGCCCTTAGCGTAGTTGTATTGGGTTGTGCGTTAATGATGTTGCGCTGCGTTTCAACACATTAAGGTCATTATTTAAAATCCGAAGCTCCGCTAAGTAAATCAAAATGTACCAAAAGCTAAACAAATTCAGTTATTGCAAAACAATAACAAAGCTCGGTTAGCTTCAGGTGTAGGTTCTCATCAGAACCCACGGAAGAAAAGAACTTTTCTTATTAAAACATTGTAATATAATTGTAATGTTTTTATAGCTACTAAATAATTTTCGTCGGGCACTTGAAGATTAATGCGATATGCGATTTTTAAAATATTAGAAAATATCTTTACTACCTTTGAACTCCTAATATCATATAAATTATAATAAGGTATACTATCTAACAGTATTACTAATGTCATAAATTTCGAACCTTAACCGAAGCAACATTATTTAGAAGTATATAGTGCAAAATGCGATAAAACATATAGCTGTCGAAGGTTTATCTTTACAATTAAATATTTATTGTTACGCCATTGTCCGCTTTTTCGAATTATCGCCCAGAAGTAATCTACGCTTGGAAGATGCATGCGACATTTCCAGACTTTCTCACGCAAGAAATTTACCCCTGTAATTCCCACAAAGGATTCTCACTCTTTCCAAAAAAGTAACATAGCTCTAGGCGCAACCAGTTTCAGAAGATAGTTACTGAACCAAGGTAACTTTGTCATAACGGACACGCCGGCAAATCAAGGCACCCAAAACGTCGCTACATAGCCAAAATATGCCTGTTGGTGTAGGCTAATATATCATTTTCAACTCAAACATTAGGAGATAAGACCAAAACACCCATGGCTCTAGGGAGCGACGACCCGCAGCGATAATGACTGTATTACAGCATAAATCGAAAGAAAAGAGCGACGCTACGCACAAATAGCAAAAGTCACGCCCAAAACCAAAATCCTCCAGCCGAGCTAATAACTCTACGCCCGAAATACTATTAGCGCTAAGGCGATTTTACAACGTAACACATTTTTAAGAAAATTCGGAAAAAAACAAATCGAAGGATTTGTACCAAAAAGTGTGCATGCAGATATCAGTCGTCCTATTTATTTGCAAATAATATATTCGTGTACGAGACCGGGATCAACTTCTTTGTAGGTATTGATCTTGACAATGAAAACCAATCCAAGGTTTTATTTTTTTTATATGATTTCTAGATTAATTTCGACATATATAACATCTAAACAGAACAGACTATGATATATTGAATGATAAGTTTTCTTCCTGGCCATCTATGCCGCCTCTATTCATCATCTATGGCGATCTTACTACCATGAGTACAACTGCATTACCTCCACAGCTTTATAAAAAGTTCGGTACTCACCTTCTAGAAGCGAATATATCTCTATTTTAAAGCAGCAGTGTCCAGTAAGCTTTAATATCAAATGAGTCTTCCTCACTTTTCTTTTATGCGAGTTATTCTACCCTATCCCAAACCACCCTGCCATACATAAACTCGTACAGATGTAAAATAGTAGTACATATTCTTGATAATAATAAGTTTTCGTAATGAACATTACTCACTGCTAGACTTTCATCTATTGATTCTTAGAAAAAATACCTTTACAGACATGTACTTTACATATACATACAGGGTGATTTTTTGAAAACGATCCACCTGAGATATTTCAGAAACCAAAAGGTAATTAAAAATTTCCGAAAACAGGTCCACTTATATGTCAAGGTCATGATTCACACTTTTGACGTTTACCCCTGCGCCCCCACGAATACCTCCCCAAAAATTTTAAATGGAATGACCCATCGCGTGGTATCTCAAATGAAAGCTTATCTTATAAGGATTATGGTGATGTGTCACTTGTCCACGTTTTTTATTTTCTCATACATTTTATGAGAAAGTTTATCATTGCCACTTCAGGAGAACGGTAAGCGCTAACGAAACCTAATTTTAATCAGGTAGGCGTGGAAAAAAAGAAAGCAAGCCGTTGACCTTTTGTCTAACAAACTGTCACATTAGTTGATAAGTGGACCTGTTTTCGAAAATTTTTTATTTCCTCTTGGTTTCTGAAATATCTCAGGCGGATCGTTTTCAAAAAATCACCCTGTATATCAAGCCTTTATGTAAGAGAACCATTTCTTTTATTTGTTCTTCTCTCAAAGGTAAAATGATTCAAAACTATTAATTATTCTGTAAGTGTACCAGCATGTAACGACAAAAAACATCTCCATTGATCCAATAACTGTCAACAATATCTTCAGGCAATTTAATTCTCTTGAAGTTCTTTGTTCTTTTAAAAAAATGTTTTGTTAATAATGAGATTCTGATTGTATTACATAGCACAAGCATGTTTTTATAAATTTTCCTCTTCCAAGCTGTAACTCTCTTCTGACATAATTTTATATTTATTTATTTATTTATTTATTTATTTTGTTCTTTGGGGCAAAAACAGGCTAAGCCCAGTGAATTGCCCACTACAATTTATACAAGATAACAAACTTAAAAATTAATTCAATTTAACATAAGTAATAGTAAAAAAAAAACAAGGAAATACTGAATAAAATGATTAGAAACTGAAATTAAGAAGAACAAAAATATGTATAAATTCTAGACTTAAACATTGACAAGGTCATAGCAAATATGTCGACGTCGGCATTTAAGGAATTGTATAATACAGCAAATCTGTTTAAGGGGCTGTAAGCGGCGGCGTTAGTGTTACACAACTCCAGATGGAGAGTTTCGGATCGCCTTAGCATTCTAAGAGGAATATTAATGGAAACTTTATATAACAGTTCAGGACAATCCAAAGCTCCATTTAAAATTTTGTGCAGCACCAACAGATCACATACCTTCCGTCGATTCTCTAACGTCGGCATATTGTATTTAATACAATAGTCGCGGTACGAAAACGGGCAACGATTATTCTCCTTATATGCTACGTATTTCATAAATTTAATTTGAATTCTCTCGATATTACTTATATATGATATATATTATAATCATTAAGATCTGTTAGAACTCCCAGGCCCTTTTCAAGTACCCACCCAACTATAATCTCAAACCTTCTTAATAGTGGCTGATATAACTTAGAAAGCCGCCATTTGTAAATTTAGTTCGTATGTCGCTTGTAGTGAAGTAAATTAAGTGAAAATAACTTTGTACAAAAACTCGACTTGAGTTTGGACAACGTTTTAAGTTAGTTTCCTGCAGGGAATACCTTTACAACACCGCTAAGTTATGTGTCTAATTCATTATGCTCTCGCATGTTGTTTCGTACCTACCGCTTACGGTTTTGATACAATTCATGCATTTTGGTATGTAATTTTTTGAACGGCTTTGCCAGGGCTGCAGATATTTTCACTAAGGGTTTTTCTTCGGTTTACATTTTACAAATTGTATGTTCCATAGCTTCTAATAATTTACGAGATTCCCTACAATTTTATTTTAATTAATTTTGCAAATATTGACAGTTTTTCTTTGTTAAAGGTACTGTTCTGAATAACGTTTTGTCATTTACTACTAAACTCTTACTCTGTTGTCTAGTGATGTCAGGAATTCAATTTAATTACCTATAGAATTTCCAGGAGCCATTACTGCAAGCTATGAAAGATATTGGCGTCGATGAGAACAATCTGAAAATAATACAAAAGCTATGATAAAAGCAGGTAGCGGAGGTGCAAACAGACGATAATCTGCATATAGAATTCTTTAACATAACTAAAAAAAATGCGCCAAGGATGCGTGGTGTTATGGTTACTTTTTAATATACTGGGTAGTGACTTGCACCATGCAGAATGGCAATTTTAATGTTACTTCTTAACTGTAAAAACATTTACTTCGCCAATTACCTTTAAATTAAAATACAAAGGCATTTTTCGTAGGGAAATGATACTGCATACTACTTACTTCAAGCGTTGCAGTACTTAGAATTTGAAGTCAAAAGTCTGGGTCATCAATGTGAAATGAGTCTTTTCATAGCCCCTTCGTTGGGACGATAAATTATGATACGACGTTTCGTACGCCTTAGTTTTTTATACATTTATTTGCCCTTCATATTCACCTGGTCAGCTCACTACACATACAACAGGAACAAGAGAAGCTCACACCAGTAAACAAAGATATATTTCCAGTAAAAGAGAGAACTAATTAATCTTAATATGCATTAACCTACGGTCAAATCCTAAAACCTACATGTATTAAGTGGACCTAGGTATTAATTTCCCGTACAAACAACTTCGCGAACATATTTATTTGTTCACTAATAGCATTAGTTTATGGTAGGGAAATCTGTTAACAGCCTGGAGCAAACGCTTCTCTCTAATTAGAAACAACGCTATATCAAAATACCTTAAACTGAGTAATACTCTGACTGGACGTCATTATGGACCCTGAATTACTGGATATATTGAAATTTTCTAAACACTGTGAGAAAGTACCTGGCTTTAAGCTCTATCGGCTCTCTGTCCGATTGCACCACGTGACAATCGTGACGCCACGAAAAACCTTTGTCATGTCGCAATGGCGTACTTACTCAGTAAACAGTTAAATTAGCAGTTACTTGATGTGGAATCCCTAACTTGGTGCACACAAACGCGTAGGCATTAAATTCTATTTCATACGCGGCTTCACGGGTTTTATTTAGCTCGCTGAAGGCGAAATTTTCTGGCGCTTGAAGACGTGTGTCTTGGGGATCGGCGCGCCTACGACTGACTTCAATTTCCCCGCAATCATTGTTGGATGCATATCGACCGCTGCACACACAAAGTTGAGAAATCCACGCAATTAAACAAGTCCGTAAGCGCATTTTTCGTCAGACTAGATAGCAATAATTAAATCTGCCAATAAAGAGGCACCTACACACAAATCGGTATATATGAAAATATCAAAATACACACTCCAGGCGAGGACTACTAAGTTCTCGTTTCAAATGGCAGAGTTTTGGCTGTCTCAGAGTTAATAATGCACCCTTAAAGGTAGATAGCGACGTCAACCACTGTGATTTTTTCCAGGTATCTTGGTTTTAATTTGAGCTATGATGAAGAGGTGAGAATTTACACAAACATGTCAAGAAAGTTCATTATGAATCTTCGAACCAACATCTTCTGAAGATGTATTGCAAAGAGCTGACGAGGTATTAGACGTTCTCTGAGAACATCTTTGGTCAGTAACATAATCTTTACATTCGATTGCTCTCCCGAATACTGATCTTATTCCACACCATTGACGCAGGTTTCTCACCATTTTTTTTCCGCCAACCTGTTCCACGCTTACCATCTATTTTACTCTGTAGGATGATATGCAGTAGTTTATATCTCTGGTTTGTCGTAGCATGCCCAAAATACTCATTTTTTTCTTTCGATAAAATTAGGGGCTTCTTGTTATTCTGTCCGCCCACGATATCTTTAAAATTTCACAGTAAGCCCATATCTCAAACGCTTCCAATATTTTGCAAATGGCGTCAGTGATTGTTCACTCGTCTACACCATGCAAGACAATTTTGAAAACACAGCAGCGCAGTTATGAGATTCATATAAAAATTAGTTGACAGGATGTTTCTTGAACTACACAGCTTTATTGCTTGATTCTACTCCTAGTTTCTTGAGCTACATCCTAAGTTTTGTTAACCCAACAACCGAGATATTTAGCAATTATCAGGATACTGTTACAGACTAAAGCAATACTGGGACATAATATTTTATAACAACGAAAAGTTTATGACTACGATATAAAACGAGTTGCCATCTTACTGTGAAGTTGTAAAACGATAAATCGGGAAGGTACAAGCATGGATTGCCCTAACTACGTTACGATGTCTTGTAAAAAATTCTTGTCAGCTAACTCATTGGGGAGAAAATGGTTCACATAATTAGTAATCAAGGCAACGACTTGTTAAATTCAATGAATATGTTGTAAATTCAATGAGAGATTGTAACCTGAGCGCCACCGATTTTGAGATTGATAATACAGGATTGTTCCTTAAAGTCGGAAATAGAAACAATTCTCTTGAGTTCCGACAGTGCTCGTGTGCGAGGATCAGATGTAGTTTACTTAACTTACCTGAATTGGATTTCTTGCAGCCGCTAAATTCCCTTAGACACAAACAAATCTTGTGATAAAAATCGCATGCAACATTCTAAATGAAATAAAAAGCATGATTAATTTAATTTAAGTGCATTGAATGTACATATACGCATATGTACATAATTAACACAAATGAATGGTACGAAAGAGTTAGCACTACTACTTAAATACTGTCATAAACTGATTACAACTGCTAAGTTTAATTATTGAGGTCTTAAATACTTAGGCTATTAGTTGCTTGGCGGGACCAAAGTTTATGACTAGTTTTAATCCATCAAATAGGTTTCTTAAGAGCATCTTCACGGCACAGTTCTCGTTGAAAAATTAGAGGTACTTAGAGCTGCTGTATTAAATCCAACGGATTGCTGCTGGAGCTGTTCCACATTCAACTGCTGTCGAAATGTTTATTAAATGCGGGAAATAAGACTTCATCAACCAGAGGTGTCTTTTGTCAAGGGTGACGCTACTAGATCCCCAGAAGGTAAATAAAAGATGTACATAGAACTTGCAATTCTCGGTAAACGCCGTTCTTCAGAAAAATGTGGTGCCATGAGAACCATTATTAAATTCTCCTGCACGATTTGGAGATCCCGATATGGACTCTTGGTCGCGATAACAATCTTAGCTCCTACAAATGATTTGTTACACCCCGGAGCAAAAAAGATGTTTTTGTTGCCACGAGAAAAAGCGGAAATCACTGCACAAACCAAAAGGAATGCTGCTTCAAAAGTTCAAACACTACGAAACCACGAGCACACAAAAACAACTGTTTGGCTTGTCGACTATACTGCACTACTGCAAGAAATCTTGTAGATGACTAATTTCAAAAACGCGGTGCCCTAACACATCCTCAGCATCGCTGGCCCTCTCTTTTCCACACACTACGCTCCACTTGTTACAGGGAATATTGCACAATATTTTGCTTAAATTGAACGTGCGAGTTGTCACGTAAGCCAAGACGGGTTGAAACTTGTCGCCGAAAGCGCGCCTCATTGGCGTCAAAGCTCGTTAAAAAGCATGACGTGGTTAGCTGAGCGAGAAATCCCAAAACGTGATATAGAATGGCCTCTATGGTTTAGTGGCGAAAAGACTAGGTATAGACTTGGTCGTACAGAGTTTGTATCTCCAGAACTTTGTCATATCACGATAGAGACGCAAGATGTCGTTAGTTATCTCATTATTTATGTAAAATTTCGCAAAATACGCCAAAACAATCAATTATTCTAAACAAGATATTTAGCATTCAGAATTCAGTTTTCTGAGTTACACCGTAAATCTGGTTAACCCAGCAACAAAGATATTTAGCAATTATATTGATATATCGTCATGGAACTCTATTTAATCGAGAATAGCTAATAGCATATAGTTTTAGATAGTGTCAAAGGCTGTTTTATAATCGACAAAATATTTATAACTCTTCTAATTTCTTTCTTAAGCGAAAATGCGAATGAATGATATTTTGCTCGCATTTTGTATATATCCTGAAATGTATTATTTTCATTCCTCCAACCATAAACATGAACATAAAAGCAATGAATCGATTAACAAACATTTCGATCTATCACTGCCACCACAAAAATAAGACTCCTCCAAATGCTAATTTTCACCATCTTTCTGTACGTCACAGAAGCATGGGCCCTACGTTTACTAAAACATAAAAATTATGAACTGAACATCATAAGACCATCTTCATCCTGCAGCAGCTGAAAATTATTTCATTCATTAAACTGCATCAATGTGGTTTTCTATGGTAGTAGGAAAATTAACATACACAACTCGGTCGAATGTACATCGTACGCTCGTGATTTACGTGACTTGGGTTGGCTACGTTTCGCTTTGGCGACTTGTTAGGTTCTTCTTCTTCAAGTGCCTATCAGTTCCGGATGTTGGCGATCATTTTGGCTATAGTAACTTTGTTGACTGCTGCGCGGAAGGTCCAGTAGTAGTTGTTGAAAACCAAGTTCTTAGATTTTTCAACCACGATATTCTTCTCCTTCCTGGGCCTCTCATTTTTGTGTCTAATTTCAGATCCCGGCTTTTAAAAACGTTACTCATTTTAATAAATACTACTCTTGATTTTTCAATGCGGCTTAAGATTTCCTTTGAGTGATCCCATTGATCGTTGAGGTTTGTTCCTAAATAGTTGTATTTTTCGACTTTTTCAATGCCTTTGTTGTCAATGGTAATCTGTGTATTTGGGGCCGGATTTTTACTGATGACCATATACTTGGTTTTGCTAACATTCAGTTCCAAACCGTATTTTTTACTGGTAGCTACGACGCTGTCTATTATTCTCTGCAAGGCTTTAGGACTATCAGCAAATGCCACTGTATCGTCGACATATCTTAAATTGTTCAAATTTTCTCCATTTACGAGAATCCCATCATCCATCTCATCAAGTGCTTCTTTAAAGATTTGTTCGGAGTATAAATTGAACAATAGAGGAGACAGAACGCATCCCTGTCTGACACCACGTTGAATTTCAATGATCTTTGATTGTTCTCCTTCCACTCTTATGAATGCTGTCTGATTCCAGTACAAGTTTCTTATAATTCTGATATCTTTATCATCCAGACCTGTGTTCTTGAGAATATCTAATAGTTTGTTATGCTGTACACTGTCAAAAGCTTTTTGATAGTCTATAAAACAGGCATAGATATCACAATTTACATCTCTGCATCTCTGAAATAAAACTTGTATGGAGAACAGAGCTTCTCTGATTCCAACGGCATCTCGAAATCCAAATTGAGTTTTTGCCATTTTGCTTTTTTGGGTATAGTGATGAATTCGGATACGAGCCATTCTTGTGGAATATTTCCGGTGTCATACATATTATTAAATATTTCAGTAAGCCACTTGATTTCGGTTTCATCCAGTAGTTTTAAGAATTCTACATGAAACTTGTCTGGACCCGGTGCTTTACCACATTTTGTTTGTCTTATAGCAGCTTCAACTTCTGATGCGGTTATGTGTGGTCCTGTGCCAGAATTTACGCTTGAAGGGGTTACTCTTGTGTCACAAAATAGTTCTTTAATGTAATCTTCCCAGGTTCGCATTTTGTCTTCCTTATTTATTACTATCTGACCTTGTCCATCGGTGAAGCGGCCTATTGTTTTTGGCCTTCCTAATCCAGCTGCTTCTTTTACCTTTCGATGAACATTGAATGTGTCATGTTTTTCTTGTAAATGTTATATACTGTAAAATGACACCTCTTAATGAAACATCTTACATTTTATGCCAAGTGCATGGCACCCGAACAATAATAACATTGGATTGTTTAAGATGTGATTGGGCGTTGTTATAACACACGATTGGCAACCTCCTGACAGATAATGGCAATATTATTTTCGCATTGCTATAACTGACTTGAGTAACCTCGAAACACCTTTTTATTTACTTTTTGATTTCAAAAGTACCTACTGTATTTTTGAGAATTTTAATTTTGGACCGCTTTTATGTCCTTCAAAATTAATCAACTCTATATTATATAATCCAGAAATCCTCTTGGGGTTCTTTATACATGGCCGACATAAGCAGGGAACTCCAAGTGTGATTATGCCTGCGATTAATTATTCAGAGTATTTCAAACATTATGGTTTAATCTTGTTAACGTTAATGAAATCTACCTTTAACTTAAATATTAATCGGGTAGAATTTTCGTTGGAAATCTAGTCGCGCTTATCAGTGTAACAAGATTACAGCTAACTGCTTTAAGTGGATGCTATTAAAATAGCTTTGGAGTAGGCAGCATCTTATATTGGTACAGTTGAATAGTTGAATGGCCCGACCATAGACTATTTAATTAACATGAAACATATGATAATACGAAAGCACTTAATAAGTTAGCAAATTTTATTCGGGAGAGCTCGACGTAAATGAGCTTAGAACGGTAGCAGTCAAATCTTGTTTGCCATATCTAATTAAAACACTTTATCGAAAGTGACAAGCCTAGACGGGCAGAAATTTATTAGTCTAGTTATGAATATTAATATGTGTTTGCCGTTTGATGTTGCAGCAGATGCTGCCACAAAGACGGGGGCGGTTCGATCGGACCGAGTCCTCTCTATCACTTTCACCCTTCTCACCTCCCTGGAGCGACCCGGAGGAAAATGGGTTTTGGGGGTTTGATAGAAATTACATAAAAACCGCATTTTTCAAGATCCCAAAAGCTTCAAATCTAAACGTTTAATAACATAGCTGGGTTAAATCGTTGGAAAACCGCGATTGACATCAAGAAAACAGATTACATCCACCGCCATACAACCTTCAGCGGGCTGTAACTGGCAAAACTCCGAAGAAATTTTAGCTGAAAGGGCGACGGCTTTTTGCTTCGCGCTTAGTTAGGAAAAGCCTCCCGCGGATCCTTCAATTATTAATGAATGCGTTAAATTAATCTTGAAATCCAAACACAATACCTTCATTTCCTTCTACGTGGCCCACAAAGACGGATATTTCCATTAACATCAAAGTTTAATAAGCTGGCTTGCTTAGAATTTAATCTAACACATACAGCTGGATTATGGGAACGCAGGGCACAATGAGCTAATTATTCTAATGCAGGTTCGGGTGCCAATGTCTTCAGCCGGATGATTAACAAAGTTATCGCCTCCTAGTAGCTAAAATGAGGCAGATTGAATTTCATATCGCATTTAGAGCCAACAGATAATTAACATCTCGGTTATCCCGCTCGTAATTATCATAATTGATTGCCGAAATTAGGCCGCCGTGCCCGCACATCGAGTTTTTAATAAACGTACAGCTCCTTTCAATCTTCGTAATTTCTTTTGATGTCGGGCTCGTTTGAAATTTCCAGGATAAATACACATCACAGCGGAATCCACTCAAACTTATCTCTTAATATTTCAGCCGATGCACAACGTGGAAAATTAGTAGGAGATGAAAATTGGCAAAAAACGACAGCTGCTTTTAATACCTGCTACGATCGGAGCTGCACAAAACCTGATGATGAGGAAAAGTTTTGTTCGACTTTTCAGTTTAAATTAAAACCTGAAAAATTTCGGACGATGAATACTCATCGACCTATGCAACTGCTCGTAATGTCTTCTTACATAAGCTCGCTTTGGTCAACTTGATAATTAATGTTTTCAGGAAATATCAAAAATTCCGTACAGAGTATCAGTGATTCCTGTGCTTACAAGACTTACGACCAAGTTGCTTCTATATTTTTTTCGTAAGAAAGTTGATTATACATTTAAATGTCATATACAATAAAACTCTTAGAATTGGATGTTATTTTAGAGGGCTTTGAGGGAAAATGTCAGAAACAGTAGCAAGAAACACTTTTACTACTCCGTTGAAGGATAAAATCAATATACATCTATATGTCCTCTAAGCTTCAGAACTGGAACTTCTCAGGATAGCACTTGAAGCAACCACCTGTTAAGTATAGATGTAGTTTGCGCAAATTAACCTTGAGATCAATTACAGTTCAGTGCCAAGGCACAAGCTTATTTTTTAGTTCAAAATAAATTTATCAATATATAATTACAGGAAGTTTACTGCTACTGCCTACGTGCAGCAAAAGCTTCAAAGCAAAATTAAAGTATGCAAGTAGCAAAGAAAATATTTAGCCTTTTTTGAGAAAAGCGAGTACAGTGATCATGTAAGAAACATAAACCAAAGTTTTTTTTATTACTCATATGTCTTACGACTAAAGAATTCCAAAATCATGGTTCGAATTATAGATAGATGGAACTACATACGTGTGCGACAAAAGGCACTTTTATGGACCTAAAAGTCGCTTTCAGCAATCCAGAAGCATCTTGGGATGTTTATTGGCCAGTTTTTTAAGGTAAAAATTTATTTGTTACTGTCGGAAGATGACGCTTCGATATTTCTCAAAATTTTGCTGCAGGTTCGACAACTTTGAATGCCGTCATTCATTTCGGGTCATTTCAACGCCTTTTGGATCCGTGACTTGCTTTATCTTCCTTTCTAAAACTTCTCGTGCTCAGTTTTGGGTGAGGATAGTTTTCCAGTCTCCATCTTTTTTTTTCTAAAATTGTAAGGGCCTATTACAGGCTAAAACGACATTTAATACAACGCGCCAGCTCATTATTTACGAAAGGCACGATAAAGCTAGACGACTAGCACGTAAAATGATTCACAACATCGGAAATATAACTCACACAGAACCGCTGCCCAGCCCATTACAAGAGTTGCCGACTAGGCTCAGTGGAGCGAGGGGTGGTCTAACACGAGATACCACAAGGGCAACAGCCTAATAAACGGTAAACAGATCTAAAATGATAAAGCGCCACCACAATTCCAACACGATAAAAGAGTATGCACAGGTAAACTCACTGAGGAACAGTGGAAGCATATGACGAGTTCACCTTTTAATTTTATGCTTAGCAGTAATCCGGACAGCGAGCCGGTTTAGCACCATCGGACCCACCTTTTTTAAAATCCACTTAATAGACATACTTCTCCTACAAGTGTAAAATATAAACACACAAATCGCATGCACAATAACAAAGAAAGCCACAGTTAAATTAACATGACATGATTGTATTGACCAAAATATTTTAATATGTAATAAAAGGCACATGTAAATAGGAAATGCATATACGGCAGTTCGGTAAATTGCGCAACGTCTTAACTCTATTGACATTAATCAGTAAACTGACATTAATTTGAAAAACCGATATGAACAGTAAACTATAAGCAAATAGCGGTAGTAAAGGGCAGCATTAAACTATAGTAGCGGTTACGACATATGACTGCTTAAATCTAAATAACAACCATGTTAACTGACGGTATATGAAATGTAATGACAGCTACACAACTGTAACGGTTTGAAAAATTCAAAAAGGTACACAATAAAAACTAAATAACCGAGACGTTACACCAACTGTCCGATATGTCGATGAAGCACACTGCACATATGGTAAGTTGCACACTAAACGTTAATAAACAATACAAACAATACCTACAAGGAGCTTGGCAGTGCAATAACCGATGTCCTAAGCTGCTGCAAGCAGCCACGGTACCCAGATATTGCAGGGTGCGAAACGGAAGGGAATACTGCAACATCTCAACGGACTGCGGAAGATGCGGGTCTCTCATCAGAGACGTAATGCGAAGTTCGCACAAAAGGCGGAAGGGTAAAGCGACAGCTTTGCGAACACTTAACACTGCTAATGATTTCCCACAAAAGAATCCGTCTAATGGACGAGACATAGGATTCTGCTACTCCGCCGCGAAGACGGAAACTCAAAAGGCTTACGATAATCAACACCCCAAACGGTCACTCACGCCCACACAGCAAACTAGTCACATGAAATGCATAACGAACGGCCAAATGCCTTGAAACGACAGGTGTCCTAATAACATTCTAACAACGGTCCACACAGACTAAAAAGGCACAAAACGCTAAACAGCCTTGCAAGTGCCACCCCGCAGGGCGCACTGCGGAAGGCCCACTTGAAAACCAACTGTCGCTTGCGAAGGCCGAGAATAATCTCATTTTCAAAACCGCGCCGGACAGCCTCGAAAATGCAGTCAAACAGCGCGATCGATAAATGAACACGCGTGCGGCGAGAGTGCAGACTGAAGCAATAACTCAGATGTGTGCGTTAGAAAGCCAATGCCTGCATAAAATTCGATATGCCCAAATTCAGGCGGAAAATACGAAAAACCCATATACAGGTGGGGTCGTAATTTAGAAAATACGCTAATTAGCCGTACGTTCGTACAATTTAAAAATGTCCTGACAGGTACTACGGTTTACGATCGGATTTACCTCCCAAGGAAATGGTTGATTCTGGGGTAGATTTGATCTTATTGGTGGATGGCTCAACCCAACCAATTACTTTAAGATATGCTAGTTTTTTAGAAGTAAACCATCTGCTGGGCATTTACGATGTAAGACAAAGTTTGTTTATAACTGGTTTCATATGAGCTATGCCTCAGTCGAATTTATTTTCAGGCTTTTTCTTTTCCCTTTTTTTTCTTAATGTGTTTGTTACTTAGTCTTTATTTCCATTATCGTTCTTCGACATTCTGACTGAGCTACCTGTTTAAGATATTAACAAGTTACGACGTTAGTATTTGGTATTTTCGTTTATTGTTATATTTTACGCAAAACTTTCTTAACATACCCTTCCCTAATTTTTATTTACTATGAATTGTAGGCCTGACGATAATACTCATTAAAAATATTTTACGGTACTTACCATTGTTGATATTCTCTTAACATATGAATACCTGTTAAAATAATTGAAATAAGTAGTTAGATAGCGATTTTTAATGATTTTTCAAAATCTCTTACCTTATCGATCTTGGCATCTATAAAAAATATGTGGTAATTGCATTTCAATTTGGCTTACAGAACCACTGCCCATAGCTAATTACTGACATTGTTATTTGATTTACTGTATAATTCTAAAATAATTTTCATCTGCCGCATTTAGCTTCTGTTTTAATTAAGGTTTTGTTTAACATATGTTTAAGAAATTCCTGAAAAGGACTCTGTTAAATAAAGTTCCATTTAAATAATTTAACGATTTTTTCTTTTATTATAGCAGCAATTTACATCTGCACTATCTGATCTTTCGAACACGTTCTTTCTTCCTCTTATAGTACATATATGACTTGCTGTTTCCGGTCTGTACGTGTTTTTACGATGTGAATGTTCAGCTGTCCTTTCCTCTTTTTGGCGGTAGGCCGGGTACTCTGGATCAATTCAGTTTTCAAGTTCAGTTTTTTCTGTTTGTTCTATCGTACAATATGCTAGGTTGTTCTATACCTTTTCAACTTCAAATTGGGACTAATCAATTTGAAAATGAGAATAAACAATTTCCATAATATTTTTTATTTCTCCGTATCATGTCTTCTACATAATCAGAAAAAGAAGCAGGTTCTTTATGTATATCCGATTGACTTAATAATTCCTCACTTAAATAGTAGCATTAGTTGTTCTATAAACTAACCGTTCACAGTAAGTTTACATCGTAGTGTGTCGTTGGATATGGTCTTGCATTTAGTTTTATCCGTATTTATGTTTTTAATGATTTTTCAAACTATCTAGTGAAATGTAAATATGTCATACTTGTTGCAGAGTCTTTTATTTAAAAGAGCGTAATCGCTATTATAATACATTATCTTTACTTTTTAAATTCCCAATACCTATGCTATAATTGAAGCTTTACTTCCTTATTTCTCCACATCTAAATGTTCGCAAACTAACAGTAGAACTATCTTTAATAACATAAAATACAGATTTTTATCATATTTAATGATGATTGTTAAGTACTAAAACCTAGGTGTTTGAAAGTCGTGAAATTACAATTTTTCGCTACCAATTGGCGTCGAAAGTGGGGCTCGAATGGGAGCTATTCTTGATAAAATGTGGAGTATTATTACCCCGCAACGGTGCATTTGAGTAAGATTAAAATTGCCTTCCTGGTAGTTGTCAGGGAAGATAGACGGTCGGCCTTACCTTTTGGCGAAAGTTATATTTGGTGTTTTGCCGGCTGGTAACTATCGGCCTAATTGGGCTAGCTCGCCGCGAGGGTCGCAGGGTTCCAGCTATGCTAAGAGATAATACAAAAAAAAAGGAGTGGGCGCCAGGTCCTCGACTCAGTTCTAATCCTTATGCCGGACCGTGCACAAGGTCAAGACAATTTCCAGCAGCACAAAGAAAACAATCAAATCAACCACCAAAGAAAATATCACAGCTTTATTTCAAAGAGTTTGGTGCGTACTATAGTGCAATGCTAACATAAACTAAATACAAATATCACAGCAGGCAATATTTTTAGCAACATCAAAGAACACACAGTATGCGACATGCAATAGTAAATATAAATACAAATTTAAATATAAGTATTGGGCAAATAGTAGCCCACGAGCAGCAATGACTATGACCTGAGAATGGGCTAACACATTAAAACATTGTGCGGTTACAACGGAGCGTAGCGATTATTAAATTTAAAAAAAAATAAATTTATCAAGCGCGCGTCGCGGAGCGAGTTTAAAATTTCGCGTATACCGGCTCGGAGCAATACAAGACCACCTTGGCTAACGTTTCAACCCCGAAGGTTAGCTAAATGACGCTATATCTATATTCAAAATTTTCTAAAGGGCGGAATCAGCGTGCGTTTGCGTGGCCACACATGAACGACGGTGTCCATATTAAAAATGCATTAAGTGTACGTATGTATATTTATATGCTAAAGAAAGCAAAGGCTTGGATTTGCCCCTTTACTCGGTTAACGGAGATCTACAATAATCACAACGCTCCCGAGGGGTGCTCACGAGACACTGCTACTGAAGTGTGCCTAACTTCCCGCCGAAGGTTTGACATGAAAATATTAATTATTGTTTTGTGACGAAAATAGCGAAGCTTTAAGGCGTCCGAACTGTGTTATGCAAGCGGGTGAGTAGAAGCGACGTCCAGATAGGACACAAGTGAAGCTCAAAGTTCTACTCTATAAATCTTTCAGATAACGCAGAGGTCAATAAGGTTAGGAGACCCGAAGGCACAAACGGAGCAATACACAGGTAAACCTTACGCCCTCAATTTAGCAAGTAGCAGAGGGTAACCGCATGTCATTGCGCGGCGGCCCGAACAAAAATAACACAATTTCAAATATTACTAAACTAACGATGCACGAAGCCTACTATCGTACAATCCGATGCTGAATAAAATCACACATGTCCGGAGTGCTAACGGCATGAAACAGTATGATTCAATTATAAGTTACAACAGGCGCAATGCATATTATCTACAATAACGTCTTGCCTGCAGGAAAGTTCACCAGAACCTAATCTCTCCGTTCGCTCCCTGTGGTTGGACGTAGCTAGAGAGAAGCAACGATGACGGCTGCAGCTGCGGGGTGCAGTGCCAGCTATGGAGGTTGCAAGATGACTTGCAGGTGAGTGTAAAGCAGTTGCTCAATCTTCAGCGTGGCCCACGAGAGTTGAAAAATTCACAGGCGATGCGACTATCTTAGGGGCCCAGTGCATCGAAGTGGATTCGAGCAGGGTGCAGTCGAACGGGGTAGGTCTACTCCAGACAGGAAGGATTTCAAGCAGATGGGGAGTGTTTTAACTCCCGCCGGGAATTTTTGGCTAAAAACGCACAGAACCCAAATGTACTCCCGATTAAGAAGAAACTGACCTAATCTTACCTCAAGCTGGGGGTCGAGCCGAAAGAAGCGTGCTAAAGTCGTTTCCAGGAGATCCGCCAAAGCGAAGGGATGCAAGTAAGTAGCTAACTAATCATTACGAACATCCACGATAACGCAGAAATGCTTCCAGATCCCTCAAACAATCTATTCGAAGAGGCGAGCCCTACCAAAGGGCTATGAAGCACTTAGCTGCAGAGGAACACCTACTAGCACGACAGTTTAGCTTGAAAAGAAAGCCGAAAAATTCAAAAACCCAGCCCACAGGTCATCTGATAACAAAAATTTGGGCCAGAAGAAGCCAAAAAACCAGTCAGGCAAGTTTGACTGCAGGAAAAGATAACATTGCTCTAGCAACAAATGGAATAGTTAAAAACAATTTGTATCACCGGTTGCCTAGCGGCCATACCCAAATATTTGTAGAAATATAGCAAGAATAAACCTAATTTGCAAAATATGAGTAATTAAACGAGGGATTGCTTACGAAACTGCATGATAATTATAGGAGAGTAATTAAAAATAAGATACAGCTAATTATACCTAGTTTAAAGCATGCAAACATTGACAAAAGCCAACCATAAATATTCAAGTTCAGAAATTCAGCTAGCGAAAGTTCAATGCTACGGGGGGCACTCCAAAAGTATCGTAACAAATCCTCCCCCAACAAAAGGGAGGGTAAATCACTCCAGATTTACCCGACCATACAAATGCCATCAAAACCGAATTGCCCAAAAAAAAAACGATGCCTGCCGGAAAGAAATACAAAGGGAAGAAACAGAGGACTTAAAAGAGTAGACAGGAAGAGAGGATGTAAGAGTTCAAGCACATCATCGAAGACAACTAGACACCAACCTCTTCCGTCGCTGCAAGATGATGTGAGCTGCGCCGGTGGAAGGGAAGGCTACGTCAGGTTGCAACAAAGATGCACCCGAAACGCAAACACCTCGGAAAAAATGCGGAGTGGGAGACAGGAAAGCGAACGACACAGAAGAAGGAAGGGAAAGGAAAACCAACCTCAACCAAGGGTGAAGTACTTAGGCCCAGGATCGACCTACAGCACTGAAGCTATCTCCAAATGACGGAAGATAGAACTGATATCCAAAATAACACGAAGTATAAAGAGAACGAGCACAGCAAAAAGAGGGAACATCCCTTTCAAACAAAAAAAAAATGAGACAGAGAAAGATGCGAGAAATGAAGGGACCAGATGTTTAGGTCGGGACTCCAATTCGAGAAAAAGGAAAGGTGAGTTGGGTCCCAAAGGTTCCGTCCGACGTCCCCAAACCAACCTCCCAAAAAGACGTAGACGAGACCACACACACAAGAGACAAGGTTAGCGAGAGGGACAATGCCTTGGAGAAAGATTCAGGTCCCAATAAATCCGACAAAGTCGATGCCCTAAAAGAGCGAACGAAACCGTCCTCAAAAACCAGACACACCCAAACGCAAAACCGAAAAGGACAGAGGCTCAACAAAAGAGTAGGGTTCCACGAATCCAGACAACGCTGAAGCCCTAAAAGAGGGCAGAAGAAACCGTTCTCAAACATCAAGCATGCCCAAGGCAAGGAGTAAGTTTCACTTGAGGATTGAAATCCGCCTAAGCGAGGGGATACCCTATCAACCAACCAAACACACTAGAACGTATAACTGACGGCAATAGACATCATCAGCTATACCTCAAAAATCCAAAAATCCAAAAGGGCACCCTACAAGCATCCACCAAGCTGACTCAAACCTCACCAAGGAAGCGGACAAAAGAAATCCTAAAAGAAATGAAGTCAAGCAATCAATCACTATACCAATCTATCCCAAAGATGGCTGGAGAGATTATCCAAATCGCCGAAGCAAATCTCCCAGACACATCGCCACCGAATAACTAACCTATCATCAATCCACACAAAGAAGAAAACCAATCAAAGAAGAACTACTCCAAAGCAATCCAAAGAGGTTCGGGAGATTATCCAAATGTGCCGAAGCAAATCTCCCAAAACGCATCGCCACCGAACAACTAGCAAACAATCCGAAGAATAAAAGAGGAAAAGAACCAATCAAAGAAGAGCTAAACCAATCCACACTAGAAAGATGGTTTGAAGAGCCTATAAATCCACAAAAGTGTACCCCTCAAACGCACCAATCACACTCCAAAATACTAATCATCACTGCAAAGGAAAAAGCAAGAAAACAAGCTACACAGAGAAAACACAAAAAAAACTCAAGCAAACTGAGTCAACAAATACTCAATAAAATTCGCAAACACGCAGCCAATAAAAATACAAATCATCAAAAAGATTCAGAAAAAAAAACAACAATAAGCAATTCTATAACTAGGAGTCAATCATAAAATAACACAAAAAAAAGTCAATACAATCTAACACCCTAAAAATTCGATTTGCACTATAGTACCACCAAGTACCCTAATAACGACGTAGTCAAAAATCCTTTCAAGGCCCCAAAGCGTTGGGCGTCAAAATCTTCTTGTCAGGGAAGATAGACGGTCGGCCTTACCTTTTGGCGAAAGTTATATTTGGTGTTTTGCCGGCTGGTAACTATCGGCCTAATTGGGCTAGCTCGCCGCGAGGGTCGCAGGGTTCCAGCTATGCTAAGAGAGAATACAAAAAAAAAAAAAAGGAGTGGGCGCCAGGTCCTCGACTCAGTTCTAATCCTTATGCCGGACCGTGCACAAGGTCAAGACAATTTCCAGCAGCACAAAGAAAACAATCAAATCAACCACCAAAGAAAATATCACAGCTTTATTTCAAAGAGTTTGGTGCGTACTATAGTGCAATGCTAACATAAACTAAATACAAATATCACAGCAGGCAATATTTTTAGCAACATCAAAGAACACACAGTATGCGACATGCAATAGTAAATATAAATACAAATTTAAATATAAGTATTGGGCAAATAGTAGCCCACGAGCAGCAATGACTATGACCTGAGAATGGGCTAACACATTAAAACATTGTGCGGTTACAACGGAGCGTAGCGATTATTAAATTTAAAAAAAAATAAATTTATCAAGCGCGCGTCGCGGAGCGAGTTTAAAATTTCGCGTATACCGGCTCGGAGCAATACAAGACCACCTTGGCTAACGTTTCAACCCCGAAGGTTAGCTAAATGACGCTATATCTATATTCAAAATTTTCTAAAGGGCGGAATCAGCGTGCGTTTGCGTGGCCACACATGAACGACGGTGTCCATATTAAAAATGCATTAAGTGTACGTATGTATATTTATATGCTAAAGAAAGCAAAGGCTTGGATTTGCCCCTTTACTCGGTTAACGGAGATCTACAATAATCACAACGCTCCCGAGGGGTGCTCACGAGACACTGCTACTGAAGTGTGCCTAACTTCCCGCCGAAGGTTTGACATGAAAATATTAATTATTGTTTTGTGACGAAAATAGCGAAGCTTTAAGGCGTCCGAACTGTGTTATGCAAGCGGGTGAGTAGAAGCGACGTCCAGATAGGACACAAGTGAAGCTCAAAGTTCTACTCTATAAATCTTTCAGATAACGCAGAGGTCAATAAGGTTAGGAGACCCGAAGGCACAAACGGAGCAATACACAGGTAAACCTTACGCCCTCAATTTAGCAAGTAGCAGAGGGTAACCGCATGTCATTGCGCGGCGGCCCGAACAAAAATAACACAATTTCAAATATTACTAAACTAACGATGCACGAAGCCTACTATCGTACAATCCGATGCTGAATAAAATCACACATGTCCGGAGTGCTAACGGCATGAAACAGTATGATTCAATTATAAGTTACAACAGGCGCAATGCATATTATCTACAATAACGTCTTGCCTGCAGGAAAGTTCACCAGAACCTAATCTCTCCGTTCGCTCCCTGTGGTTGGACGTAGCTAGAGAGAAGCAACGATGACGGCTGCAGCTGCGGGGTGCAGTGCCAGCTATGGAGGTTGCAAGATGACTTGCAGGTGAGTGTAAAGCAGTTGCTCAATCTTCAGCGTGGCCCACGAGAGTTGAAAAATTCACAGGCGATGCGACTATCTTAGGGGCCCAGTGCATCGAAGTGGATTCGAGCAGGGTGCAGTCGAACGGGGTAGGTCTACTCCAGACAGGAAGGATTTCAAGCAGATGGGGAGTGTTTTAACTCCCGCCGGGAATTTTTGGCTAAAAACGCACAGAACCCAAATGTACTCCCGATTAAGAAGAAACTGACCTAATCTTACCTCAAGCTGGGGGTCGAGCCGAAAGAAGCGTGCTAAAGTCGTTTCCAGGAGATCCGCCAAAGCGAAGGGATGCAAGTAAGTAGCTAACTAATCATTACGAACATCCACGATAACGCAGAAATGCTTCCAGATCCCTCAAACAATCTATTCGAAGAGGCGAGCCCTACCAAAGGGCTATGAAGCACTTAGCTGCAGAGGAACACCTACTAGCACGACAGTTTAGCTTGAAAAGAAAGCCGAAAAATTCAAAAACCCAGCCCACAGGTCATCTGATAACAAAAAT
This sequence comes from Agriotes lineatus, assembly GCA_940337035.1. Lineage (NCBI taxonomy): Eukaryota > Metazoa > Arthropoda > Insecta > Coleoptera > Elateridae > Agriotes > Agriotes lineatus. The sequence continues at coordinate 94,993,744 of OW679196.1, read as the reverse complement.
TTGGGCCAGAAGAAGCCAAAAAACCAGTCAGGCAAGTTTGACTGCAGGAAAAGATAACATTGCTCTAGCAACAAATGGAATAGTTAAAAACAATTTGTATCACCGGTTGCCTAGCGGCCATACCCAAATATTTGTAGAAATATAGCAAGAATAAACCTAATTTGCAAAATATGAGTAATTAAACGAGGGATTGCTTACGAAACTGCATGATAATTATAGGAGAGTAATTAAAAATAAGATACAGCTAATTATACCTAGTTTAAAGCATGCAAACATTGACAAAAGCCAACCATAAATATTCAAGTTCAGAAATTCAGCTAGCGAAAGTTCAATGCTACGGGGGGCACTCCAAAAGTATCGTAACAAATCCTCCCCCAACAAAAGGGAGGGTAAATCACTCCAGATTTACCCGACCATACAAATGCCATCAAAACCGAATTGCCCAAAAAAAAAAACGATGCCTGCCGGAAAGAAATACAAAGGGAAGAAACAGAGGACTTAAAAGAGTAGACAGGAAGAGAGGATGTAAGAGTTCAAGCACATCATCGAAGACAACTAGACACCAACCTCTTCCGTCGCTGCAAGATGATGTGAGCTGCGCCGGTGGAAGGGAAGGCTACGTCAGGTTGCAACAAAGATGCACCCGAAACGCAAACACCTCGGAAAAAATGCGGAGTGGGAGACAGGAAAGCGAACGACACAGAAGAAGGAAGGGAAAGGAAAACCAACCTCAACCAAGGGTGAAGTACTTAGGCCCAGGATCGACCTACAGCACTGAAGCTATCTCCAAATGACGGAAGATAGAACTGATATCCAAAATAACACGAAGTATAAAGAGAACGAGCACAGCAAAAAGAGGGAACATCCCTTTCAAACAAAAAAAAAATGAGACAGAGAAAGATGCGAGAAATGAAGGGACCAGATGTTTAGGTCGGGACTCCAATTCGAGAAAAAGGAAAGGTGAGTTGGGTCCCAAAGGTTCCGTCCGACGTCCCCAAACCAACCTCCCAAAAAGACGTAGACGAGACCACACACACAAGAGACAAGGTTAGCGAGAGGGACAATGCCTTGGAGAAAGATTCAGGTCCCAATAAATCCGACAAAGTCGATGCCCTAAAAGAGCGAACGAAACCGTCCTCAAAAACCAGACACACCCAAACGCAAAACCGAAAAGGACAGAGGCTCAACAAAAGAGTAGGGTTCCACGAATCCAGACAACGCTGAAGCCCTAAAAGAGGGCAGAAGAAACCGTTCTCAAACATCAAGCATGCCCAAGGCAAGGAGTAAGTTTCACTTGAGGATTGAAATCCGCCTAAGCGAGGGGATACCCTATCAACCAACCAAACACACTAGAACGTATAACTGACGGCAATAGACATCATCAGCTATACCTCAAAAATCCAAAAATCCAAAAGGGCACCCTACAAGCATCCACCAAGCTGACTCAAACCTCACCAAGGAAGCGGACAAAAGAAATCCTAAAAGAAATGAAGTCAAGCAATCAATCACTATACCAATCTATCCCAAAGATGGCTGGAGAGATTATCCAAATCGCCGAAGCAAATCTCCCAGACACATCGCCACCGAATAACTAACCTATCATCAATCCACACAAAGAAGAAAACCAATCAAAGAAGAACTACTCCAAAGCAATCCAAAGAGGTTCGGGAGATTATCCAAATGTGCCGAAGCAAATCTCCCAAAACGCATCGCCACCGAACAACTAGCAAACAATCCGAAGAATAAAAGAGGAAAAGAACCAATCAAAGAAGAGCTAAACCAATCCACACTAGAAAGATGGTTTGAAGAGCCTATAAATCCACAAAAGTGTACCCCTCAAACGCACCAATCACACTCCAAAATACTAATCATCACTGCAAAGGAAAAAGCAAGAAAACAAGCTACACAGAGAAAACACAAAAAAAACTCAAGCAAACTGAGTCAACAAATACTCAATAAAATTCGCAAACACGCAGCCAATAAAAATACAAATCATCAAAAAGATTCAGAAAAAAAAACAACAATAAGCAATTCTATAACTAGGAGTCAATCATAAAATAACACAAAAAAAAGTCAATACAATCTAACACCCTAAAAATTCGATTTGCACTATAGTACCACCAAGTACCCTAATAACGACGTAGTCAAAAATCCTTTCAAGGCCCAAAGCGTTGGGCGTCAAAATCTTCTTGTCAGGGAAGATAGACGGTCGGCCTTACCTTTTGGCGAAAGTTATATTTGGTGTTTTGCCGGCTGGTAACTATCGGCCTAATTGGGCTAGCTCGCCGCGAGGGTCGCAGGGTTCCAGCTATGCTAAGAGATAATACAAAAAAAAAGGAGTGGGCGCCAGGTCCTCGACTCAGTTCTAATCCTTATGCCGGACCGTGCACAAGGTCAAGACAATTTCCAGCAGCACAAAGAAAACAATCAAATCAACCACCAAAGAAAATATCACAGCTTTATTTCAAAGAGTTTGGTGCGTACTATAGTGCAATGCTAACATAAACTAAATACAAATATCACAGCAGGCAATATTTTTAGCAACATCAAAGAACACACAGTATGCGACATGCAATAGTAAATATAAATACAAATTTTAATATAAGTATTGGGCAAATAGTAGCCCACGAGCAGCAATGACTATGACCTGAGAATGGGCTAACACATTAAAACATTGTGCGGTTACAACGGAGCGTAGCGATTATTAAATTTAAAAAAAAATAAATTTATCAAGCGCGCGTCGCGGAGCGAGTTTAAAATTTCGCGTATACCGGCTCGGAGCAATACAAGACCACCTTGGCTAACGTTTCAACCCCGAAGGTTAGCTAAATGACGCTATATCTATATTCAAAATTTTCTAAAGGGCGGAATCAGCGTGCGTTTGCGTGGCCACACATGAACGACGGTGTCCATATTAAAAATGCATTAAGTGTACGTATGTATATTTATATGCTAAAGAAAGCAAAGGCTTGGATTTGCCCCTTTACTCGGTTAACGGAGATCTACAATAATCACAACGCTCCCGAGGGGTGCTCACGAGACACTGCTACTGAAGTGTGCCTAACTTCCCGCCGAAGGTTTGACATGAAAATATTAATTATTGTTTTGTGACGAAAATAGCGAAGCTTTAAGGCGTCCGAACTGTGTTATGCAAGCGGGTGAGTAGAAGCGACGTCCAGATAGGACACAAGTGAAGCTCAAAGTTCTACTCTATAAATCTTTCAGATAACGCAGAGGTCAATAAGGTTAGGAGACCCGAAGGCACAAACGGAGTAATACACAGGTAAACCTTACGACCTCAATTTAGCAAGTAGCAGAGGGTAACCGCATGTCATTGCGCGGCGGCCCGAACAAAAATAACACAATTTCAAATATTACTAAACTAACGATGCACGAAGCCTACTATCGTACAATCCGATGCTGAATAAAATCACACATGTCCGGAGTGCTAACGGCATGAAACAGTATGATTCAATTATAAGTTACAACAGGCGCAATGCATATTATCTACAATAACGTCTTGCCTACAGGAAAGTTCACCAGAACCTAATCTCTCCGTTCGCTCCCCTGTGGTTGGACGTAGCTAGAGAGAAGCAACGATGACGGCTGCAGCTGCGGGGTGCAGTGCCAGCTATGGAGGTTGCAAGATGACTTGCAGGTGAGTGTAAAGCAGTTGCTCAATCTTCAGCGTGGCCCACGAGAGTTGAAAAATTCACAGGCGATGCGACTATCTTAGGGGCCCAGTGCATCGAAGTGGATTCGAGCAGGGTGCAGTCGAACGGGGTAGGTCTACTCCAGACAGGAAGGATTTCAAGCAGATGGGGAGTGTTTTAACTCCCGCCGGGAATTTTTGGCTAAAAACGCACAGAACCCAAATGTACTCCCGATTAAGAAGAAACTGACCTAATCTTACCTCAAGCTGGGGGTCGAGCCGAAAGAAGCGTGCTAAAGTCGTTTCCAGGAGATCCGCCAAAGCGAAGGGATGCAAGTAAGTAGCTAACTAATCATTACGAACATCCACGATAACGCAGAAATGCTTCCAGATCCCTCAAACAATCTATTCGAAGAGGCGAGCCCTACCAAAGGGCTATGAAGCACTTAGCTGCAGAGGAACACCTACTAGCACGACAGTTTAGCTTGAAAAGAAAGCCGACAAATTCAAAAACCCAGCCCACAGGTCATCTGAAAACAAAAATTTGGGCCAGAAGAAGCCAAAAAACCAGTCAGGCAAGTTTGACTGCAGGAAAAGATAACATTGCTCTAGCAACAAATGGAATAGTTAAAAACAATTTGTATCACCGGTTGCCTAGCGGCCATACCCAAATATTTGTAGAAATATAGCAAGAATAAACCTAATTTGCAAAATATGAGTAATTAAACGAGGGATTGCTTACGAAACTGCATGATAATTATAGGAGAGTAATTAAAAATAAGATACAGCTAATTATACCTAGTTTAAAGCATGCAAACATTGACAAAAGCCAACCATAAATATTCAAGTTCAGAAATTCAGCTAGCGAAAGTTCAATGCTACGGGGGGCACTCCAAAAGTATCGTAACATAGTTCTAAAGAATTACAAAATAATCCAAAACGTTAAAGTAGCCACAGACTTGGGCGATTGATAAAAAAAACAAGACTTTGGTATTGTATCGCTCGGTCAAGCTGTAATAAAAGTACACCAATAAGTTGGACTGCAAAAACAAACGAAAATGTACCATCGGGAATATAAAAAGTCGAAGTGTACGAACTATTGAAATTCCCTTATATCGAAAACCAAATATCTCCAAAATTTCGTGTCAACCGACTAATGAACCCACTATGACAAATCTCCGCCTCGGCTGTGCGGATCTTTTGGTAAAGACCCCACCCCACTACATCCCGCCCTCGTATTGGGGGGGGTGCCTAAACGTGATGTGCGGTGTACGTGTGTTCGTATGTGTACACGATTCCGGTCCCCAGGAACCTTCCTGAAGTCTTGGACCTTTTTCATACGATAGGTACTCCGAAAACATTAACTTTTGAGGTATGGTCGAAGGCAAAAATCCAAAGATATGGCACTCTCTGATCTTTTTCATACAACACTAAAACCTCGCTAAACCGACATATAAATAAAAATCAGTCTCGGTATACCGACATCAATTCAAAAATTACCGTTAACCTATTCTAAGTTCCCACGTGTGACCCACGTGCCATGGGAGTGACCCAGTCAATTGTCATAATTAATCAAACAAGCTTAAATTTTTCATGTTGGGGCAAATTAAGCTCCACATTTATTCTATTAAATTGTGAATAAAAAGTCACTTGTAAAGCCAGTTTTTTGTAGAGTGATTCACCAAGTTGCCAAGCATCTGTGGGTGTAATTTTCCCAAGTGTAGGAGCTTCCAAGATAGTGCAATTAGGCCAGCAAGTTTTCACCTGGTGCGAGCCAACTTCAGTGACGATTTTGAGGCAGTTCCAGACATCGGATGGATATTTTTGTGCTACAGCGAGGAGGCCTACAGCTATCCCTGGGTTGAAGGATTAGAACTAGCAAGCCATATCGAAGCGAGTATTTGCCGTGGCATCCTTCCAGTGTGTTAACCAACAACGGAGCATCTCTTAAAAAAAGGTGGGATTCTATACAAACTAAAAGCAGCAGCCTCGTAGAAACGGGGTTCGTCAAGGATAAACCTTTTCCGAAAAGTTCAACGTGTTCCAGAGTCCCAGATCCACCGAGCTTCGAATAATTTAGGTGGCGTCCCCTAAAACGTGCGAATTGAGGCGGCAGTTGCAGTTTTTGCTGGAAATTGTACAAAAGCGAATCACGCGTGGGCTTGCGTCATACTAGAAACAAAACGAGGTTAGCCGTCACAGAATTAACCGTATTTACTTGATGTATCCTTGCCATTTTAGTGTTTAAAATCGAATTTTTTGCACTAACGGATGATCTTGTTTACTGCACTAAATTTAGAAGTTATTTAACTGTCGGTTGGGAACAGTAAATTTGCCCTAATATCAGAAAGTAATTGTCATACAACGAATTATTTGTCATACAAAATCTTTAATTAATTTTATGAACCGACCCCCTGAGCTCAGAATTGTTTTATGTTCACCGCAGCTAAGGCCTAATTTATTGCAAATAAATAAAATAAGGAAAGAGCAATAAACCATTTATTTTTGGTAATTATTATTATTACATTCTTTTAATTTGCCCTGAGTTTGACAGGCAATTCTCAATTGAAATTTTTATTTCATAAAGTGTAGTATCCCTTGCTCTAATTATAAATTGTATATTTTATTTAATCCCCATTTTAAGCGGGGGTACTATTTTACAATACATATGCATAGGTGCCTCAGACTAAGAAAATAAAAAGTTGGAAGATTACCGTTACTAAATTCTGCCTTCTCGCAACAATATTTCCGAATACAATGATAAAAAGGACTTGGTTTTGTGGCACAAAAACATAAATATATAAACAACCCATTTTCGACTGAAATTAGTTTTCTTGCCAAATCCACACGAAAAGCAAGACTTCAAAACATATAAAAGAAAAATCATTTAAGGCATCTTAAGAAAAAGGAGAACCATCATCGAAGAAAGTCAAAAGGCGGCTAATATGGTACGGAATTTTAAGTATAATGGATGACGGAAAGAAATGAAAGAAATCGCCCTAAGCAAACATGTAAAACAAGAATTGCAAAAGTAATGTCACAAAGAGACTCACGAGAAGACAATTGGGACGGCAGATGTTGACAATTAGGAATTGTTAACAAGTAAAATATTAAGGGCATTAAGAAAAACATTCCCTGTCATGCTTTTGTTTAATTATATTTTTTAAATTATAAATTTTTAACTAAGTAGTTCAGAATAGAAGTAGAAATAAACCTTAACAATCACTCCCTTACAATTTGAGAAAATTTTATTTTGCCAGTGAAACAAATAATTTCTTCTATAGTAGTGTAAATTGGTTTTATTGACAAATTCAATATAGCTAAGTTTGGTATAAGAAGTCTTAAATAGCAATTGTGAACAAATTTAAAACACATTGTCTCCTCCACGATCCTCCCTAACGCCCCTGGAAACGAATTTGTAGACCTAAGTTGGGTAGTAACTTTTGCGTATACATTAACGTTAAGAAGTTGACTACTGCTGCATAATCAGGTCGTCAAAGTTGTACTTTCCCTGCGTTGGCGATTAAGGGAATATTAAACACTTGAAAGAATAATATTCCCCCTTGCCGCCAAACCAAAACATTTCCAAGCCGAATACTTAGCACAGCCAAGAGGGTTAAAATACTGCGGAGTAGGCGGTTAAGTAATCAAGAAAACTACGGATAAAGTATCCGATAATTTAGAAAATCTAAATATGGGAGAGGCTTTTCGCTGAAAGAACAAGGCGAATTTTGCAACAAATTTAAATTGTTAATTAAATTAACTCTATATTGTTTTGCCATACTGAATGGGTTATAATAGTTTAGAATGATAGTAGTTCTAAAATTTACTAGGGCTTGAACAGATTACACAATTTCAAATCTATTAAATAAAATTAGATATATCCAGTGAAAAGAACAATTTGTAGACCTTCTATCTACCATTTATCATTTTAGAAGTGCTACTAAAGAGCATAATCGTTAACATTCAGAGAAAGGAATTCAGTACGGATAGCGACTGGATAAAATGGAAAATCGTTATCATATTTGGAATCATATCGAAAAACTGAAACCGAGATTATATTTGTGTGATGTAGACTTTTCTGTAAGATTACGAAACATATTGATTTATCTTTCTGTCATCAACATCGAATTGTTATTACATTAGATAAGATTTTTTCTACAAAAACGGTTAGTTGATCTGTCGAAACTAACAGCTTGTAATCAAAAATGCAACAACAAATTTTTACCTGGTTTTTTCGATCTTCATTAAAAAGTCCTTATGTAACTTAAGTAAAATATTCCGGCGGACCCAAAACAAGCTAGAATTCGAACGTGACGCGCGAATGGTAAGTAATGTCGTAATGCACCGAAATATATGGCTACTCAACACTATTTTGACTGCCAAGCGGCGTGGTTCTAAACGGATTGGTTTGTTTTCTGTTATTTTTTTCAGATATCTACAAATTTGAATATTTTTATGATGTCTGATATTACAACAAATAGTAAGTGTGAAGTTTTCTGTTCGTTAGGGAAAGCTCTGGGCGAAATTGCTTTAGTGCTTCGAAAAGCATTCCTTTCAAATACGAATATCACTCGTACTCTTGCATATCTATAGATCACATAGCATGTACTAAACTGCCGATTGTCACTGCACTAGGAAAATCATTTGAGAGTATATTACGGAAACTAATTTGAAAAATGCAAAGCACAGGATTAATAAGCGTGGACCTAGTTGAAGAACTCCAAGATATTCGTAGGGAAAGCATACATTCATAAGAAGTAAAGGAATGACGCAAGGGGATAACCTTTAGATAATTCAATTACACACCAGAAAGGAAGATCTAGGAACACATATTCGCAAAATTTACAAACCTATAATATGTATTGAAATGTTTATAATTGAGCTATATGGAACTGTATGGCTAAATGAAACTGTTCTCTTTAAGTGAATATAAAAATTTAATCAGCTATGCTGCCCTTGATAATTTATTAATCACAATAATTAATTCTTTTGCTCCGACTAGCTGTTAAGTTCGCAAAACTCTCATCCCAGGGTTGAGTCGTTACACAGTTACTTAATAAATTTAAATTCAAATAATTGGTCACAATTTGCATTCAATCTTACTCTAATCAACATAAGCTGTTGATAGTTACGTCACAGGTAAATAACAATTAACTCGTTACAGGTTTCTTCAAATCGTGGCTGTGTGTCGAAGTCCGGATTTTTTCTGCTTGAATCTTAACTATATAACTGATTACCGGAAACACTGCACATACATAAACTAGCCCACGTCTGGATAACAATAATACGACAAGTTGGAACTCAAACAGGTTTTAATTACAGAAAGATTTACAACATTCATACTTGGAAGTCAACACACAACCGACTTCTTTTGGCTTCGATTGGGCGAGCTTTTTTTTCTTATTTACAAGTGTTGCTAAGTAACCTACTACATTTTATTATTTGTCAGTACAACGACTATGATCTTATATATTAATTGTTTGTTTTCTAGAATTGTCAATTATTGTAACGTTAAGCTCACATTTGTTTTAATTCACATAACTTTCACTTTTATGGTTTTAAGCACTAACACTCTTAATTGGTGATGCTACAGGCTGCTTTATGCGCTTAGGTATGTTACATAATTTTTATTCAGTGTATCATTACTCGTAATATCATTAACCACCAGCCTAGCATGTCGCTGTGAATACAAATTCACTACACTTTGATTCTGTGACGCCTTGCCACCATTTTTACTAACACAATTTGATTGGCATTACTTCAAATATCTGAGAATTTACCAAAATTAGAGTACCACTTATCATTTTAAATCATAACATCGAATTACGTTAATCGAAACCTTGCCGTTGCCGTTTTCTTAGGACACATTTGATATTCTTACTCTAATTAAATTATAAATTACTTATTAGTTATGGTTTATAAATCTATGAATGTTTAATTCTGATAATACTTCTATCTGTAACGATTAATAAAGTACCAATGCTGTTCATGTTTGCTTTTTAATTAATTAGTATTCGTTTAATAATCATAAACTAGCCAGAATTTCTATAGGTGGCATACTATTTCAATATACCGATATAAATGTATAGAAATGAATTTTGGACGTCAACAAAAACGCCATAGAGTAAGATATAAGCCTACGAGAAGCGCTATTTGAGTGAAATAATCGGATTACGAAACTAAATAGAATACCAAATGAAGAAATTAAGAACAACTAGGTAGTGGGGCGGTTACAAAACACAATAGAAAGCAGAGACTGCAGTAACCTCCTTCTATAACTTATTTTGTGAATTCCTTTTAGCAAGTCTATGTGTTCTACCATGGTCCCACCCACCTTAACCTTTCAGAGTAGAGCCATTGTGAATTCACGAAAGAGTACACCCAAGAACAGATTGGCCCTGTTCGTTACTTTATTTACTAACTAGAACGCGTTGGCCAGCCTACGTCTGGCCGTGCCAGCGTAAAGAAACGGTTAACAATAAAAATGCTTGCTCAAGACGGTAGCCAGCCTACGTCCGGCCCTGCCAGCGTTAACAATACAAATGCTTGCTGCGTCTCCACTTGTGCGCGATCATGCTGCGCGTTCATGCTGCGTGTGCCGGCGCCACTCGGGCTTACGATCGGCATGTCTCGCGCCAGTGCTTACGGACGGCCGGCATCGGCTCTTATAATATAAGATGTGCTTTGAACTTTTTAAAAACTTATTTTGTAAAATGTTATTTGTGCTTTAACAAATTCGATAAATAAATAAGCTAACACAAATTTTACACACTGTGAGTATTATTGTCATATACTTTCATAGCGGTCTGCAATTGCAAGATTTTCTGGAATATTGGCAATTTTCTACGACACTGTCTTTATTATATCATAAAATTTGTTAAAAAATTTAAGTATGTTATCTAGCACTAGCAAGTTTCCCGTTCTTCGTACGGGCTATAAATGTTGTTTTTTCTTCTAAATCTTAAATTCCTCTCCCCCCCCCCCCCCCCCCGTCACTCAATACGCTAAACTGGCAGAAACTGCAAAACAATATTGTAGGTAAAAAGGAAACAATATTGTTCCGAAAACAGTTCTCTTGCCTCTTTTATGCTCCACGTACCCACTTGTATTCTTAAATTATAGCAGAGCACCCGTTTCCACCACTTGGGGGTGGAGTTTTAGAAATCCTCCTATTTTATTCTAAGAGATATTGAAAAATTTGTGAAAACACAGTTTACCCATTTTCACCCCTTAAGGGTGGAACTTCTAAAAACTCTTCCAGCGCGTGTTATCCTAAAATTAACCCAGAGCGAAAAAAAAAATAATAATTTTAACCCCCTATCTTTTTTCAATTTTCCTCTTTTACCACTTTAGGAGTGGAATTTATAAAAATCTTTAAAACCCCTTCCTAAAAATCTGAAAAAACACATCTATATGCCAAAACATAATTCTCTAACTCTACAAGCACAGGTGATACTAGGGGTTCAATAATTCACCCAGAATGCAGATTCGTACCTTTAAGGGTTGGTTAGGGCAAAATCCTGAAATGTGTTTGAAACATTTGCATTGGATACCTATTATGCAAGCAAACACCAAGTCGATATCTTACCGAGTCTAAGAGATATTGTGGAATTCGTGAAAACACAGTTTACCCCTTTTCACCCCCTTCGAGGTAATTGTTTAAAAATCCCTTAAACCCCTTTCCAAATATTTTTAATGACATCTACATGCTAACAAAGAATGTTCTAACTCAACGAACACAGAAGATATGAAGGGTTTCATAATTCACCCTGAATCCAGATTTGAACCTTTAGGGGTTAATTAGAGGAAAATCTTAAAATACGTTTCTAGGTATTTGCATTGACAATCTTTGCAAGTAGACACAAAGGCGATATCTTATCGGGTCTAAGAGATATTGATGAATCCGTGAAAACACATTTTACCCCTTTTCACTTTCTTAGGGGACGAATTTAAAAAAATCGCTTCTTAGCACTACCGTACGTAACAAATTGAATCTTCCACCCAAATTTCAAATTCCTAGCACCAGTGGTTACGGCTCTGCGTTGATTAGTCAGGGTTGAAACGTTCTTTTATATATGTATAGATTACTTTCTTGTTTACGATACATAAGGCATTTCTAGGTTGGGCACACGTCTTATATCTTATTTGCTGTTCGATAGGAGTACATAGCACATCGGCTCCTGGCTGGGGCCTTTCCTGTTCTTGAGCTTGATGGGTTGGTGCAGGAATATTTACCTACGATACCTTAGATTTTCGCTTTCAAAGCTGTGTCTGGGTTATCTGCGGATGCTAGGACCTTCGTTTATAAAAAAAACTCACTTTTCCCACGTTTGCTTAGTAAACAACTTAAGCATTTATAGTGGTTTATAAGGGCATTATAGAAAGTGGTCATTCCAGGTCAATAGAAGATGCATCAATGTTAGCATCACGGTGCATTGTTGAGAAGACTAAAGCAACGTCCACCGTCTTCGGAGTATAGGACACGAGAATAATGTTATCATTGAATGCAAACTTGGACGAATTGACATTTGTTTTTTTTTTGTTGCCGCAAACGAATTAAGACGTTGTTACTTCCCTTTACAATAAAGGAAGTATTGGATTCACCCCAAAAATTGGAAATTGAGTTTTCAACAGTTCTTTACGTTTTAGAGTCCCCTGAACCCAAAAACCATATTTTTGTTCATTGGTCTGTGTGTCTGTCTGTCTGTGTGTGAACAGAATATCTCAAAAACGAAAAGAGGTATGGCATTGAAACTTCATATATAAGTTTTGTATACTATGTAGATGCTACAGCAAGCTTTTTGAAAAAATTGCATAACCGGAAGTATGGTGTTTACTCTTGTGATTTTTCAGTTTTTTTCGATTTTTTCAAAAACGGCTTTACCGATTTTTTTCAAACTTTACATTTTTATTAAATTTTTAATGTGAATTGATGTGAGGTAGGTGATTTTTCAGTTGATTAATTCTAAAATAGATTTCTTTTTTTTTCTATTTTTTATTAACTCCTATTTTAAATAGAACACCCGGTATACTATTACATTTTTGAATTCAGCTTAAAATTTTAGAGAAAATTGGTCTTTTAAACTAACGCTGTCTTTTGTACCGTTTTTGTAGAATTTGCAATTTTTGAAAATCTTTGACAAATGCTGAAAGATTAAAAATCAAATTTTTGGCTAATTATAATATCATTGTAAAAGGAATTTGTGTGAGTGTATCACAACAGATTTGTTCTTGTTCTTTCACATTGTGCTTGCACAGATTAGTTTATGTTTTCAAAATACGCGTTTGGCAGGTTTTTTAGCAGTATACTGCCTAAACAAGCATCGTCTTCTGTCAATGGTGACGTTGGAGGTTGCGAAGTCTCAATGCCGTTAGCGATAGAAGGGTCACTACTACTCTTTTCTTTATTCACTTCCAGTGTTGGGGTCATTAGCCTTCTATGGGGCCAAAAGAAGCTTTCAGCGTTTTATACCCGTGACGGCTCCATCAGATGCACAAGTCCTTTAAATTCATTTTGGAAGATTTATGGGGTCCAGCTAGCTATGCTATAGCAGTTCTATGAAAGATATCAGTTCTTGTTTTAATAGGTTTGGGTCCTTGTAAGTCACATATAGTATCATCAATATAGATGTAGCTGCATCGCACAACTTCTTCCACCACCTGATCATCTAGAAAAAGCACCTATGTTAAGAAGAGGAGATGAAGCATCTTTGCCACGCCTCTTTACTCTTAGTGTGATCCCTTGTTCGAATTACTGGCGGTTGTTTTTTTTAACACATCCATTTTGTTTCGATCGATGAAGTACTTCATCTTCGTCCTCAAAACTGTCGTCGCTTTCTTCCTTATCTACGTTTTAGAAATCATTTATGTCATGTTCTTCTTGCGTTTACTGGCTCACCATTTCTATATATAGTAATGGGAACAACATCGATTTCCTCATCCGAGTTGTCACACACGGGTAAGTCTTCGTCATCTTCGTTATCTTCCATATTTCCTCAATATCCCTTGCGTTTAAAGGGTCAAACGTTTCCTTGAAGATCTGAACCAAAAATTATATTTATAATCTAAATACTAACTGTATACAGACCGCCCAAACAATTACTAGGTATCCACAGCAGTGTTGGTTAAGTTACTCTAAAAAAGTAACTAAGTAAGTTAATCAGTTACTCGGCAAAAAAGTAACTGAGTAAGTTACTAAGTTACAGAATTATCAAAGTAACTTGAATAAGTTACTAAGTTACCATAAAGTAACTCGTTATTTTTTAAGTTACCTTTTTTAATGAGAGGTTACTAATCTACATGCAATTACTATAAACTTAATATCAACAGAAACACATATTTATAAACAATTACGTTACGGTTATTGATAAATAACTCGATTAATAATTTTGTCTTCAATTTTGTCATTTTAAACAAGCATTATTATTATTATCTCTATAGTAGCAACCATAAGTAACTGTTTATATGCTAGCGAGTTGTTCTTAAATCGCTAGTGAATTAATAGTAGATTGTTCTACAAGTTAGGAAAAGTAAGGGTTTTCCAGCGAATGTAAAAGTTTTACGTGAGCATGGAAGAATCGCTTTTCCAATGTGTTGAACATGCAATTTTTTGGTGTAGTTGACAAAAATTTCTTTTAAATCATTTTGGTCAAAGTATGGAAGTGCAATGTTTACTGTACTGTAAAATATAAATAACCATTATACATTATAGACCTAACTTGAAAATGAATGAATGATTCATGTAGTTTAATTTTAAACTGCAGTATCCTATAGCAGCTACATCGCGTATTCGGTTACTTATTTAATGTTTTTGTTAAAATATTGTTTCCTTACTATTGAAATATAGAGACAGTGAATGTATTTTCGTCTGAATTAGACACCCCCAACCTGCACACAGGCGTTAAGAATGTACTTCCCAGTAATCCAAATACCTGCTCAGAGAGCTTCTAGTTGTTAAAAGATTAAAGATTACTGGAAAAAGCTGTCACCACCCAAATAGGGTCCGTCAAATATTATTTATTATCGACTAAGTACAAGAAGGTATTTCTGCGGTCGGTATTAGCATTTGCATACTAAAGCATTCAAAATTTCCACAAATTCTTCAGCTTCAGGTATATTTTCTTAAATACTACGCATTAAAAACAGAACATTTTCAAATATTTTACATTTGTAGCATGAAAATATAACTTGTCATATTCAGTTACTTAAGTTACTAAATAATTGTAACGTGTTATAGTTACAGTTACTGAAAACACAAAAGTAACTAAGTTACTATTAAGTTACTGAAAAGTAACTAGTTACCAGTAATGACTTACTTTGACTTAATTACTACCCAACATTGATCCACAGATAATAATGTTATGGTAATAACAAGGTAGAGCACAATAAAATATAAACATGCCGAATACCGTGTAGAAATGCAGCGTCAGCAAAATCGACATCGAGTCATTGTGTAACTTCTTGTACACTCTACGGTTAATCGTTGCACTTTAACCACTTGCACAATGCTGATCTAACGATATTTGATATTCGATATTCGTTTATTTTCTTCATGCATAATCCTACTTATCAAAAACTCCTCTTAAAAATTCAAATATATAATTCTCTGCGACTTCTGGTTTATATTTCACTTCCGTTCAGTAAGGCGAATAATCGTTTCGTATATTCCTAATTTATATTCTTTTGATTTTTCTGCATCTTAAAAATCTAAATTCCGACATTTCTGCAGACATTTTCTTTCAGCCATCGTTTTAGTTAATCATTATTATTTGTTAATGTGACACTCAAGTAAGCACATTCTTACTGCATTAATTAATCTCATATATTTTGATTTAAATGTTTGTTAGGTTCATTTTCACATTTTACTTATATAGTAATCATGAAATTTTTCAAACTCGAGGTTTTTGTGGAAATATCCGTTTCCGTGTCTTCTGATTTAGAGAAAGTGGTTTTCGAAGTGATGTCTGTCTGCCAGTGTGTCAATCTGTGAGTCTGTGGGTCTGTCTGTGTCCTCTTTACAGCGCAAACGGTTTCGTATATCGGCTTGAAAATGTATATCCGTTGTTTCTAATGAAAATTTAGAGATCCAATATTTTTTTGATTAAAATCGGGCAACCGGAACTACTTTATAATTGTTTAGTAAAAAATTAATTTTATGAAACAGAACCGTATATTATGCTATTATTTATAACTTTTGTTTAAAATGTTTTTTCGCAAGATTAATAATTGTTATAGTTTTTTTTAAAACCATGTTATATATTATAGAATCATCCAACAAGGTTTTTTGAAGGAAGTATAGTTTTTAAAAATCGTAAAATAAAACTTTTCCTAGCAGTAAAAAAAGTCGTGTGATTGCTGCACCTTATTTTATGGACCTGCAAAGAACACAATGTCGTCAGCATATCCTTCACATTGATGCTTACAGTTCCCAGTCACTTGAAGTCTGTCCATAAACTACTAGATTTTGTGTCTGTTATTGTCATCTTCTTTAAGCGTCTCAACTTGCTCATGATATGAAAATATTTAGTTGCTTCATACAAATTTTTCCTGTTCTTATAGTGTCATACACGTTGTTGAAATCAATAAATATAATGCAGAAAGTGATATTTTGTTCAGATTTATTTATCTGATCCGTTTTCCCGTAAACGACACAGGTATTTCCTTAGAATTGTCTCCACTTTTGTACTCAAACTATTGCGGAATGCTATAACTAAAATCTTCTACACCACATCTAACACCACGACTCACTAGTTTCTCATTTCTAATGTACTGGATAATATACTGGATATATGACTGCACCACTGCAACTAATAGTTGGCATTTCGTCACTTTTTCATGCATATATTATTATTTCGCATATTGACTTTTGTGAGAGAAATGTTACTTCCTTAATGAATGTCCGATACCCCGTTTTCTACTTCGCTCTTTCTTTTATCTACTTAGTTATGTCATGCTAGCTTGATATTTTCGTTTCCTCTAGTGGAACTGTAATTATCTCCTAAAATTTGATAATATTAAAACAAGAGAGTAAAACTAATACGGGAAAATGAGAAGTTGCATGATAATGACGTGGAATAAGCAAATTTCTAATATTCCATTCCAAAGGGAAAAATACTAGCATAACAAAAAAAATTGCTTTATTTCTGTAAATGCCTTGATACCTAACGGCAAAAGAAGTCCACATGAGGCAAATAGATAAATAAGCATTAACGAATGAATACAGGTAATGTAAAAATTTACGCACATTGCATACATTTATATTATAATGAGTATGAGCGCTTCTTATCATTTCAATATTAATTTAAAACTTCTACTTGTGCAGCTACTCAAAAATTGCTTATATAGATATTAGGTTCAAGTTTAATTGATTAGCCAAGTGCTCTGCTCTTTACTTTAATCTTTCATATTTATATTAGTTGGCTAGCTCGGAAGAACACGAATACTTGAGTGTGGAGTAATATAATAATTAGATTAAATTGCCATTAGATCCAATGCAAAATTGGTTAAATAATACTCTCACATTATTCAAAGTGGCATGTTGTCTATATTATAAAATAACTTTTAACATTTATATTTAATATTAAATAAAACACTCAAACTACAATCTATTTAAACAGGTAATCCTCATCTCGTTGTATTTTTTGCATATGAAAAGAAATTCTGATTTTAGGTAACTGCTTTCTTTGTTCACTTCACCGTGGACATACTCCTGTCCATAGCGAAGCTACTTCTGCACTGCTGGGTCATGCAGACGGAAATCAAGCACTGCAGTGAAGTTCAATCTTGGAATACATGTGGTGGTTTGATGGCCCGGCAGATAACCCTCACCAGTTCCACTGGGCTTAGCAAAGTGAAACCAAGCAATGCAGCAAAGGCAAGGCCCTCGGTTGCATTTAATAGCGAACTACTTAATTATATATAGCGTGTGCCTAATTTATAGCTCTGGATTTTACTTTCTTATATAAAACTTTATGGATATTATTTACTGTCCTATTGTATGGTTTATTCATGAAAAGCAGCTTCCAACATTCTTTTTTTTACTAGCTGGAGGTATATTTTCGGATTCTTATTTTTAATTAATTCTTATTACTTGGTAACTAACTTCTCTATTATTTTATATATTCACATAATATTACATTTCATATAATTCTGTAAAATGTCACAATTTGATAATTCTTAACTTAAACACATTTTAATTATTCTTTTTCAGTTCACGCCTTTAATATTGCTCGAAGGTACCTTCTGTCTCATCTCTTATTCACAATTACAGATTCTTTATGTGACTGATGTACAAATTTCCTTGAAATTATCGACATGGTCCTTGTGACCGACCGACCTTAAAAGTTATTTTACTGCATAATTAGATTACATTTGCACATTTATTTCTATTAAAAGTAAACCCGTCTTGTATTGATCTAATAGCAATCTGTTGACAAACTGTTTCAGTGGCTAAATGCAAATGCTACCTGCTCTCAATTTAAGTCAATCGTGTTCACCAAACACCCATTTAGCTCTAATATTGAAGTATTATTTATCGTTTTGTTAAACAACTTCTTTATAGTAACTAGTAATACACGTTTTTACGATTAAAGTATAACCATAACCAATTCTGTGTGTAACGTAACTGTTGTGTTAAACATAGCCGCTTGCGAGTATAATACCATAGCAATATGTATTGCTGTAAATACTAAGATTATATCAGTAGTAAACCCACAGTGATGCTACAATAATCTTGCACTAAAAGATAGACAAATAGCTTAATATTGCTATAATAGAAATTTAACAAACTTCATGTAAGAACTGAATGTTCGCAGTAGAATAAAAAACCCCCGTTTTTGTAACGGATTTATGCATAATACACTCAAAAACCTCGAAAGATTTGTAGTAGCATCTCACGACAAATCCAAATATTATTCTTCTTTATCGCTTTCGTGAGTTCGCGAAATATACGGGTGTGGGATTGAACCTAAAAAGTAAGTCAGAATCAATATCACAGCGAATTCTTTGCAAATTATTGTGCATACTATTAAAATCATGAGTACCTATCCAAATATTTATATTTGTGAATATCAATTAGTTTCCCTGTTCTAAACCACACTGCGCTTTTGCAGAAAATTTAAAGATGATCTGATGCTGGCGGGCGTCTCACTGTCATGACCTGTTTACAATGTCGGCATATTAAATATTAAGTATGTGTATCTGATTCCTTGCTGAAAGACGAAGCTCAAAGGCTTTTCGTATCTAACTTGCTTTAACGCGGCCTTTGTACTCCGCAGCATAAAAGGTCCCATCAGGAATTTCAAATCCTGAAATGCAAATATTGGGACCAGGAGAATCGGCAGGCTGATGCTTAGAATCCTTCCACGTTGCCAATAGCACGGTTTCGCAAAGTGCATCTCTGCAAAAAATCGTTCGCTCGTAAGCCAAAGTCTTATATTGACATTCCTTCTTGCCCAGGGTTCTTATTTTAGTGGAAGGAAAATGGTTTTCCAGGGGTGTAGGCCTACTGCTATTTTGGATGTTCCAACTCCTTAAGGACTTTGCGACATGTGCAATTAGATTTACATAATCTGCGACTTCCCTCATTAATATGCACACACTATTAAACCTTATTTACAGCAGCTAACTTTGTGAGGCTTACGCATGCATAGTTTGACCTCAGAGCTTGAGGGGAGGGATCCCTAAGCTCCGTTTCACTAACTGAGATGTTAGTTCTTTTTGCGCTTATTGCTTCATGGCAAGTTACTAATTAGTCAGTTATCCTAACAAACTATAATTTATTAATTAACCAGCGACTTGCTCAACCTGGAAAATTTTCAAGGACCTAATATATTGTTATTTTGAAATAGAGATTCAAATTTAAAATGATCCGTTGACTTTCATGAGTCATTTGCTTTACACAAAGGATTAGAATGATTTAGATTTTATCAAATTTCGATACAATTAAGAGGTCAACCCTAATAATTATTGAGGTATGTATCTACTGAGCAGATATTAAAGTTATTAGCAAAAATCATATCCAAAAAAAGTTACTTCAAAATTTGCATTAAGTGAAGAACAACAAGGCTTTTGCCGGAATAGATAGACTGTAGATGCTATATATATTTTACGTCAATTTCTATGAAAATCCATCGAATTCGACAAACCATCGTACCTTTGTTTTATCGGCATAGCGCAAGCGTTTGATCGGGTCAAACTAGAGGAGTTTATATTGCAACAAAATCATATCTACCCAAGAATGATAAAAGTTATCAAGTTCTAACTGCGTCGCCAGAATAATAGCAGTGGGTTAGCTACGATGTACCAGTTTCCTGGATAAGACAAGGTGACAGTCTGAGTCCTACGTTGTTTAACATTATCATGGACAAAACAATTTTGAAAGCGTCAATGCAGAATATAGAATTTTCTACGCTGATGATGCTGTAATTATGGCAGAAAACAAAGACGATTTGCAACGTCTCTTAATTAAATGACGCAGTGACAAGTTCAACCGTTGCGCTATAAACTAGCAATAGACGATCAATTAGTCATTAAGGTGGTGAATTTCAATTATCTTGGCGGAAATATATTGTAACTAAATGAATAAGGTCAAAATGAGCACAGAGTTAAATATTTTATTTATTGCAAGATAATCAGTACTTTACATTAATAAATGCACTTGATGTGAGCAGCAGTAACTAATTTGAGGGATAAAAGTTATCATGAAATAGAGCAGGTTTCAGAAGGGTAACGTTCAGGTTTCAGATATGATAATTGTTCAGAAGGGTCAATGCAATTTAATTTGTAACTGAGGGATTTAAGCTTAGGTACGTCAAAAATAATGCGAATAAAATGATACAGAATGATTTGGTAAGTACAGAAAGTATATGAGCGTTATGTATTAAAATTGTATAAGCCAGCAAACGGCAAATTAGCTGAAAGGTAAACGAAACGATGCTAGCAAAATAATGACTGCAATAGAGCAATTAAAAATGTAAGACAACCGATCGAAAGACAATTAGTGAGAAGCTAAAGGAACTCCAAGTGTATGAGTGCATTGTAAACCAAAGTGATTTAAAAGCAGAGCAAAGTGTAGTGACATTTAGTCCAAGAAAAAGGCAAATTTAGTAGTTAGGCAAAGACATGACATCAAAACTGTAGTCCATAAGGTCAAACAAGTTACGAGGCAGTTTTTTGTTATAATGACCAAAGAAGCTTAAAAATTGTGCTGGGGGCAGATTGAGCTCCACATTTTACCGCATAAAATTATAAAAAAAAGTATTTTGTACTACCAGTTGTGTGTAAAGTTATTCACGAGTGTGCAGGGCATCTTTGGATATAGTTGCCATGTGTTAAGAGGTCCAAGTGTAGCAGTTTTGTCAACATCAAGATTAGTCTAAGTGCGAGTAACTTAGGGGGCCCATTTCCATAAGTAAGCATCGTCCAGCAAAAATAGTGTCTGCTACGTGTGGAGGGGACCTTCAGGAGCCCGTGGGTGTACAAATTTTACCAAAAAGCCTTGCCCAAGTGCGTAATTAATGTGGAGTCATTGGAAAAAGTATCCAGCGTCCGAAAGGTATCCGATTAAGGTAGGATTTCATAGAAAGCCCTTGCAGCAGCCCCATACTTCGCGGGGTTTTTCAAATTCAGACTGCCTACGAGGTGTAGCATCAGGTTCCAGTTGTCCAAATCCATTCAGGTTCCAGTAAATAAGATAGCCTGTCAGATAGAAATTGTGCATTTGCCCTAATATCAGAAAGTAATTGGCATACAAGGAATTATTTGTCATACAAAGGTTTACTTAATTTTATTAACCAACACCTTGAGTTTAGGTTTGTTTCATGTTCACCGGAGCTAAGACCTAATTTATTGCAAATAGATAAAATAAGGAATGAGAAATACACTATTTATTTGTGGTAATTACTATTACACTTTTTAAATTTGCCCTGAGTTTGACAGGTAATTTTCAGTTGAAACTGAACGATTTATAAAGTGTAGTATCCCTTGCCATAATTATTTTATTTAAAAACCTATTATTATATTTTAAAACGGCGAAGGCTATTACAATATCTAGTACATGTTCAAGCCCAGAAGGCATCGTCAGTGACTGAATGTCTACAGGATACAGTATGGAGGAACAAATTAATAACAGCTGATAGCAAAACAGGAATATCATGTATCAGGTAAATTTTGACTTATACCGCGAAACACGTGGTTAAAACCTCCAAAACAAAGTAACTGTTAACGAAACTCGAAAATTAAACCACTACGCCCCGCAGCTGGAGTAACATTAAGGAACAGACCGAGGGCGAGGATAAATCCCAAGAATGGATTAAAGAAAGACGAAGGCAATGGAGAGACCAGGTAAAGAAGGTTAACGAAAACAGAATGAAAGAAATGGCGAATACACGTAACCCCATACCCAAGAAACCACTAGGGCGTCCACCATAGAGATGGCGTGAAAGTTAGACATCGCCATTTCAAGAAAATGCGAACACCTACCTAATTATGCTCGTTGGATAAAACAAGACGCAGTCCTAAGGTAAGAAGAAAAATATTTCAAATATGATACTTTTACTATTTAATTTACAACGTAACTAGTTAATAATCTATTCGTCGATATAATGGACGCTTTTCCAGCTTTTTTTGTTTATCTCTCTCATATTCTATCGAAACCCATGAGCTTAACATTTTTATTCGATTTCCATTAATTGGGGTATCGCTCGGCTTCCCACGGCTTGTCTCATCACAATAGAGTTGAGGTCGCAATATTAGTTCTTTAAATTCAAGAAGACTGTAGATATATGATTCGCAGTACATGACATACTCCGCTGAACTCTACAATAGAGGATTAACAATATTTCTTCACAACCGAACTGCTGTTAGCCTTACTAGGTGACTATACTAATTGATTTTAAAGCAACCTATGAAGATTAATGTGTCAAGCACCAATTGCATATTTAAGTGCATAATTTTACAAAACATTTACTGGTTTTATAATAGTTATTTATGCACCACGGGGGTAAAAAAGCGTTTCAGGCCCATGTGAATTATATCACACGACAAAAAGTGTCAACGAATATAATGCGTCAAGGGTAAAAAATAGCAGTTTACAAATGAAGTTCAGATACTGTGTGGAAATTAAGTTCAATCTTTGAATACCTGTCGTCGTTTGACGGCCCCGCAGATGACCTCCACCAGTGCCACTGGGCTGTGCAGATTGAAACCGTGCAATGCAGCAAAGTTCACACTTGATATATCTGTTGTCGCTTGATAGCCTCGCATACGATCTTAACCAATGGCTCCCTAATGCATTTAATTGCAAACCACTTCATCATATTTGTGGTTTGTGCGTTAATTTATAGCTCTTGATATGACTGCCATAATTAAAACTGCATTAATATTGATTACTTCTTTATTGTTTGGTTTATTTATAAAAATCAGCTCCCAACATTCTTTGTTTTTGCTCGTTGGAGTTATATTTTCGGATTCCTATTTTTATTAGGACTCCTCTCCTGAAGCTAGATTGAGACGGCGACTGTTCGCAATGTCCGACTTCTGGTTTATTAACCTGAAGGCCTGACCTGAAGCTAGATTGAGACGGCGACTGGTTGCAGTGGCCCAACTCCTGGTTTATTAACCTGAAGCTAGATTGAGACGGATACTGTTCATAGTGTCCAGCTCCCTTCAGGGCCTCCCTCGGAACGTGTAGAGGCGTTTTCCCGAAGCCGGAACGTCGAACCCGCCTGTGGAATCAACCGCGGGAAAAATTCTTCGCGAGCTGCCAGGAAGTCAATGTCCGCGGCCCGTTGAAATTGATGTAGGTAAGGGAACCAGGCCTAATTTTGCATCGCCGTCGGCGGATACGCTACGAACGCGGGAATTTCTAGTTTGACACTAAGGTGGTTATGTCATGCCTCATCGTAATTATACATGTTACCACCAACAAAACTGTGGCTTAGAGATTAGCCAGGCGGGACATTAATGCTACCAAGAAACGGTCCATTGCCGCTAAACAAGTGCGTTTCGCAAATGCCCGAGGAACTTGTTCAATAATCCGTCGTGCCCGCCTGTCGTACACCAGTGTCAGTAAGATTGCAGCTCACCACAAAGTAACGAAACGCGACGCCCCAAGCAAAACTGTTATTTCCGCAATATACAATTCATTTTACATTAAGTGATTACTTATTTTTGTAAATATAGTTGAACGTAATATATCTTTTTATTAAGTACTTGGTGTTTTTTATTAATATCCCCATATATATTTGAAGGAACGTAGTTCTCCGATTTGAGCTTAACTCGAGGTATAAATCTTTAACGCCCCTATTATAGGGGGTGAAACATTACAAAAGTAGTTGTATTTTTTAAGCTATACCCTTCAGTATTTATTTGAAAGAAGGAGACGTTAAGGCAATAAATCAACTAAAGCTCAGACCTTCGGTTGCTAGTATCCCCGTGTCACGAAGCAGGTAGTAAATATCTCAGAAGGTGCTCAAGCTCCAGTACAAGTAACGCTAAGCTTCCGGAAACCAAAACGTGTTTCGACAGGTAATTGCTCAATACTCAAGGGGCAATTACCTGCAGTTAATGTACCTCGGAAATAGGGCCGTAGAACTGGACTGACATAATTCTTTTCATAGGAAGGGGACCCAAATACTCTAATTATTCGCTCATAACGGAGAGAGTGCTTGCATTCAACGAGGAAAAGAGAGTTTGTCACTAACGCCAAGGAGCTTTCACGAGTGATGAAAAAAAGCTATAAATCAAAATGCTTATAATAAATCCAGTAATATAAATAAAAACCAGAGCTTACCGTCTTAAGATGTACTTGGTGTCGGCTAAAATCCAGAAATTCTATTTTTGAGACCAAAAATAGTGCTTCCAGTTTCAACAAAAAGGGGCCTCAAACTGGTTGCATAGCTATTAAACCAAATTATTGAAAATTTGATTTCCAGAACCACCAGGAAATTGCAAATGACAGACAAGATTCGTACGTCGCCAAGTATTTTGGAAAACCTTGAAAATTTAAGATATGCAACCACGATACTTGGAAGCCCGAACTATGGTATAAGAAGATTTTAAATTACCTACTGGAGATATTCTTGATAGATAATATGACTTACCACTGAATTATTTTTTATTCAATTGCGGGAGATCAACTGGAATGGCTCTTGGCGTATCTGATATGTTAATTCTTGAAGGCTGGTTATCCACTGCTTTAGTTAAATTCCGATATGGAAGAGAATTGGAACTACCGATATTTAAATGGCGTTTAAATAAGCGTTGAACAATAATAATAATAGACTCGTTTGTTCTGTAAACACGGTTCAACAACAAACACAAGCATATACACAACAAATGGAATGAAAAACTAAATTTCCCAGCAATAACTGCGTAACATTCGTTTCAAAAGTATCACGTCATTTTAGTGAACCTTGTATTATATACTTCTTGCCGAGAACCTATCCCATGTAGGTACATTTCATTTTAAATATAGGACGCTTGAATCGTGTTCTTTGCAATGTTTTTGAGAACAATAAAGACATAGTTATTGTATTTCAAAGCAAACCATCTTTAGAAGATCGTCCATTTATTTCAAATAAGATTTTCCAATCTTCGTGTTTTTCCTATTATTTCTAAAGGTAACATACGTTCCTAAACCTCCATATTGTGACGATGCAATATACGGATGTGGCCATAATTATACAGGGAATTTATTTTAATAGTTAACACTAGCAGTCCAGTGAGATAAATGTCTCATTTAATAAAACAAGAAAGACCGTCCCGGACGGACCAGCGTCCCAGGCGGACGGAAATCACGTGATTTCTCGAAAACCGGAAGTGTCACGTGACTAAAATTCGGTTCCTGACCTGACATGACCATTCCAAACATATAACTTTAATAACTTTTTTCTCTATCTCTTACGGTTTGGCTGCTGAAACAGCGTCCCAGACGGACACGTCTATTAGATAAAGGATAAGCGCTTCGTTTCTATGCCGCCGTTTAATCATACAGGTCATTTCCATAGTTACAAATGGGGCCAATAGATTAGAGTGTGTATTTTATGAGTTAACATATGAATTATTACTTATCAAAAAGACAATTAAAAGTTATCATAATACATACCACTGAAGGAAAGATACAACACACAAGTTGTTCCTACGTATTTACTTTGTTGTTGCATACCCACATTCCGGTAACAAAATTAAAGTTTCTTATCAGCAAGTACCTAATTCAAATTCGTATGTTAACTCGTAAAATAAACGCTCTAATCTATCGATTTCATTGGTAACTATGGAAGTGCTGGCATAGCAACGAAACTGCTATGTTAACCATTAAAATAAATTCACTGTATATAACAGCAATGAGATAACATGAATAACAAAATAGAATGCTTGAGTAAGAAAGAGATGGCCATACGAAAAAATTATTTTAGTACTCATGTTTAGTTGACAAATGTCATAATTAAATTAAGCGTCAAGCCTTCCCGAATATTTGCTACTATATGTTTATCTCTTTCTTACTCAAGCAATACGAGTTATTTTCTTGTCCATGTTTTCTCACTGCTGTTATATATAATTGTGGCCCCATCGGTATAAAGCATGCTAAATATATGACAGATAATTGAGAGCGGGTGCAGTTATATTCATCTTATATTCAGAACGAGATTTTGTGTACCTTTTAGAAAAAAAATAGGAATTTATTCCATCGCAAATACTTACCGCCTTTACTCACTAAGGTGTTATACTCAATAAGTACACTTTACATTCGATCTTGTACCTATATATAAACCTACCTACGTATAAACAATTTACTATGATATATGGTGTTTCAGTCTGATTGTATGATATTGATAACTTTATAGCAAATTATAAAAACATATTCGCTTTATCTAGTTGGAATAATTTATATTATTAACAAAATACTTTCAAGACAATATCCATCTGCAATCATTAGTAACAAAACACCTTCACGACAACTAATAGCTTAGAATTGTACTTACAATCCTTTGAAGAGGTAAGGGTGTAATGGCTTTTTTTATAAGCGAAAACACTCGGTGTTTAAGTTCAATCAAACGTCTGCAACCGCTTATTGCATTACTTAGGATGAGCTTGGAAATAATATTCTGCCACCCATTTATGTCAGAATCTCAAAACCATATTTTTAACGAACAAGGTGAATTCGTTGCATGATAGTCGTTTGAATTACAAGCCGTCATGATCATGAAAGAGAATGATCACATTCTTCCACTTCATCCACAGGGTTGCTTCCATCACGCAATTTTATTTCAAGGTGTATTCTGGAACATCGCCTGGGGATACAGCTTCAGATTAACGATTTCAGTATAGACTGTAATGGCATTAAAGCCCGAGTAACTGGATTTCATTGATACGTTTTTATACAGCAACACGCTAACAATCTGATAACAAAGTTTGGTTATTAGTAAGTCTTCTCTATAAATGCACTTAACCGAGAGCTTAGCAATGTCATTGTATGTCGAATCTTCTGTAGAGCATCACTAATAATTAGCAAGCTTAATAATTGCAGTGCATGCAACATGAGGTATATTGTGTCGTTCTGTAGATTTCAGCTGTGCTTATCCCATCCGAACATTCGCAACATCCGATGTAATTTATAGAATGTATGGCAACTGCAAGTTCGGAATAGTTTTGGTTTTCCCTGCGAATAATTGGCTAATCTCTTGGGAAAGCTGGGAATGCACAGAGAGCTTCCGTTAAGGATTAATTATGATTAATTATTATTTAGTTATAAAGACCCCTGCGTCTGCTTCTGATGTAATGTCGTGGGCGATGTACACATCTACAAGAGCGCATGCAATATATGGGAGAGCCTTTCTGATAAAAATACGGGTGTGTCTTTAACTGAAGTGTGCGACCACGAATTTGACACGGACAATTAGACACTTTCCAAAAACTTTCAGTCGGCTCATTATTCAGGCAGAGCAGCAGCCCGAACTCTTATCGATAACCTGAACGATGAAAAATGGAAACGCCAGCGCCAGTGTGGAAGGTTTAACCTCAACATTTTTGCTCTTTCGAGCACTCACTTGAGTCCCTTCAAAAGACTTAATCTGGGAATTTTCAAATATTTGCTGATAGAAGACAGCTTAGCAGGGAGAAATGTAATTACTCTTAGTTAAAATGCTTACTCAAACAGAGATAATCTGAAATCATAATTTGCAAATTGTGTTGCAACCAGCGCTTAATCTTTAATTAATGTTCCTTTAGGACGCGTCTAGAGGACCCTTTGGCTCCCGTGAAGCCTACGCGCTCTAAGCGTGTGTGAAACTGATAACGGATCCTGTATTAACATAAACTGGTGCGTTAAGTTGCTCGAGTCTGAGGTAGCTATTGAATTTGGGATGAAACTATATAATTTTGTGCTTGCAACCTAGAGGTCTTGCAAACGGAAATTACAACAATTACGAATTCCACCAACATGTTAAATTTAGTAAATAGTCAAACAATGTCAGAAAAAAATCGTATTACTTTTTTCAACTTATTCTGCACTTAAACTGGTTTTTACATGTATATAATATTGTAATATTTCAAAAGTAACCTCAATGTAACAATTGATAACAAGAAGGGTTGATTCAATGTAGTGACTTATGTGTTTTCATCTAATTAGGAAATTAGATATATAATGATAGAGAAGAAGAAAAAGTAAATAAAAAACCAAGAGGCTATGTATTGCATTACTGCACTACATAATCTACATCATCTTTTGGGCTGAGATACTATCAAAATTAAAACTGTTTTCCAATACATTGCTGTATTTTGTTACACTTTAAAATAAATGCAAGAAAAATAATCAACTAAAAGTGCGCCCAGCTAGCTAAAGCGACGTAAAAAGTAGGTAATAATATTTTTTGCACTCATGATTTCAAAATTCATATTTCCCGGTCATTCCCGATGCGCCGAAAATGACTTTTCCCGCACCGGGGTGTTTTTTACTTTCCCACAAAAACTATGGCAATTGTGTGTTCCAGGGGCGCTGTAAACGTCAACAAAAGCTAACAGGTGCTAGGATACGTATAAAAATTTAGTAATTTGTGCTGCCAACTCAGTAAAGTTGTAAAACACTAAATAATATTTGTTTAACTTTTTTAAATATTTTGAGTTATTCGTTACAAAAAACATTGTACCTACCTCTTTCGGGAAGAATTTTCCCGAATTCGCACTACATGCAGCACTCCCTTCGGTCGTGCTGCAAACAAAGTGCTCATTCGGGAAAATTAACTTCCCGAACTTGTTAGGTAAATAACTATTTTCGTACACCAGTTGATTATTAATTTTCGACTAGAAGATGATTAGAAATCTCTAACCCAGAAGGAAACGACATCGGCGTAGGGGTGTCGTTAAAGTTGGTACAGCTACGTATTTACATTTTCTCCACCTATTACCGTTTGACAGGCAAACACATACTACACACAAGACTACAGGAAAAAATATTTGGCGGCAGCTGGAGCTAACCCTTATTCAATTTATTATTATATGAGACAATTGCGCTAAGATAACATCACTGTTAGACTGTAATTTATCAAAGCTACTAGAATGGTCACAATCCAGCTTGTATATTGACCATATTTAAGACCCTCCCTGATGGGAAGAAGCTTAAAACTGGTGTTCGTTAAACGAACACTCGGATGTCTCACACATAGAATAATATCCGGTTTACTTCTAATTATAAAGGTAGGTAGATTTGTAATACTAGAAGTGGCAGCTACAAATGTGCAGGAACTACAAGCTTTGTAAAAGTTGTCCAGAAGAGACAGTAATTACAAGTGAATGATGTGCCAATAATACCGAAATAAAGGGAAAGCGAGTCTGCAGCTTTGAAGTAGTGAGGTGCCCCACTCCCTGAGGTTTCGTCTGAAGTGATGGAAGGGCTGTCTCTAGGCCTGGACACGATTGACCTACGAATGTGGTTGCCAGAACGGAGATGCGCAGGCAGCGGACCGAGAATCCGCAAAGGCCACGTATTTAATTTTTGTGGGTATGAAAGAATCCATTCACAGTCGATTACATGAAGAGGATTGTTTTTATTCGCAAATCATCTTTGCTGTCTGTTTTCAACTTGTATGACTCCGCTTACAACCAAAATAGCGATAAAAATAACATAAGAAGTAACCTCCTCCGCGAAGGTAACCAGCCCGCGGGCGTGAAGTCGCTTGCGTCCAAGCGCTAGGCTACTGAAGAATCTTCCTTCTTCGTCAGTTGCAAAACTACTCAAGTGTAAGGAAAACCATTTGTTGGTCGCCGGTTGGCGGTCAGAGTTAGCATCCCCGCTTACGGGGCAAGATCACAGGCGTGTAGACCAACATTCCCTCGCGGTGACAACTTACTTGTTGTTTAGTTCATGTGGAACTTATTTTCAACGGCAGATAACGGAGAGTTCTACAAAGTTTAAAACTGATAAAGGGTAATATAAACTTATTATCTACCGGAGCGACACTGTGTAGTTACTCATATAATCCATAGAATAATCGAATAAAGAAGTGAAATACTACAATCAAACGGAGTACATGTCGCCGAACTAAGTTAGAAAGAGAGAAATGTTGTTGACTTCTTAGAAAAATCGCACCTCGAAAACTATCGGAATGGGACGTTTCGCCGCCGCCGTTTCGCCACCGCCGGTTCGCCACGGCCGTTTCGCCGCCAAGCCGTTTCGCCACCAGCCGTTTCGCCGCCGGGCCAGTTCGCCGCCAAGGTTAACGATTTAAAATTTACAGAATGTTAATGTCTACATTTAAGATTATTTTCAAAACAACAAATTCCGGGTGAAATTCGGTGCACGGTCCGGTCTATTCCGCATGCGCTGCCAGCGAAGTAAGGTTTATGGTACGATCAGCGTCCGTCAAAATGTTGTGGGTGCCGTTATCGTCTCGTAATTTTTAAAGCAATGTTGTTGCGCTCTCGGCGGTGGTTCAGGTTAATGGTTTATGTTAGTTGTTAGGTCTTGATGATTTTTTTAGAGAAAAAATACGAGAGAGAGTCTGTTCAACGTTACATTTTTCTGTTCACTGTTACATTTTTGTGCATGCGCACTAGACCGGACCGTCCACCGAATTTTTACCCAAATTCCTTAACGTACCTAATTCGAAAATAACTACCGATTTAGTTAGGTTAGGTTAGCTTAGGTTAGGTCATGATCATGTGTGTATCTATATGTTATTCCAAATATTGAAATTGTTCTGGCGGCGAACTGGCTCGGTGGCGAAACGGCCGGTGGCGAAACGGCCTGGCGGCGAAACGGCGGTGGCGAACCGGCGGTGGCGAAACGGCGGTGGCGAAACGGCGGCGGCGAAACGTCCTAGACCCGAAAACTATCGTGCTTGTTATGAAACTCCGAAAACACATATTATTTTTCATTTAACTGCTGCAACTATTTACTTAGTCACATTGTTGTAAAAGAAATACATCAATTTTAATCAAATCTAGTAACAGTACTTGTTGAGAAATATTTTAAAATTGTAAGCGCAAAGCTTATCTAAGCTCGTTGAAAGTTACTTCAGCGGTGTTGTTTGCAACTTTTGGAAAGAAATGCTGAAGCCAAAACAAATACTTAATTTCACTCGATGTCTTATTTGCTGTATGGGTATAAAATTTAATATCTGCTACAAGTAGAACCTACAAGCTGTTCTAACAATTATTTTAAGTTATACTATATTATGTTCTATTATTTGGGTTGCTGATATAGGTTGCATATACACTTCCATTATCTATTGTTTACAACGTTCATGCCAAGACCTTTGAATATCATTATAAATTCTACAGTTTACCTTATGCTTCCATGTCATCAAGTCTTTATCTATAGCAATCGCTTTAAAATTTTATACCACAATCCCATATATGCTTGTAAGACAGAAATTTTTATTCAAGGATCGTCTCGTCCCCATATAGTGACGACCTTGTGCGTTAGAAAATTCTCGCTAATATTTAAAAATCCGTGTCAAGCAATTGTAGCGTTCCAAAGTCGAGCTACTACGAGATAATAAATCTGAATAATCACAAAACCTGATAGTTAGGCAACTTAAAATACTTAGGATAAATACAGGTTGCATAATTACCATCTAGTTCTTTTTGAATTAAAATAAATGGCTAATTTAGATATTTTCAAATTAATAATAAAAGATAAACCACTTCCTGTTTTGAATAAAAAACAAATTGAGGCTTCATAGCGTCCAGCAAAAAATAAAATTAAAAACTAACTCCCAGCCTAAAAGGATACAAAATAATAAACTTTCCATCCGTAAGGTTATAATTGATATAATTCTACAGTACATTAAAAAATAATGATTTCTTACTCTAATGGAATGGATTCATTGGGCAGTTTCTTAATAGAAAAACAATTATGAATTAACTGGTAGGTAAACAAATAGGGCGATCTGTACATACCTTAATGGAGGGTGTCTTTGGTTTAACTTTTTGCTTCCCCTGTTATTCTTGCTATCTTTGAGCAACGGGGCATCACGATCCGGTGGGATAGAGGCAACAGGAAGAAGGCCGCTTTATTAGTTTGGCGATGGGGATCGTTCCGGTTTAATCGAGTTCAACACGATGGGCAAGGCAACAAATCCTAGCATTATGGGGTCGCCTTTATTTTAGTTAGGTTAGTCCTAAAACCTTAGTAAACCTATATAAACTGTTCCTTTTATTCATAACCCAAAATATGTCAAGTTACCAGTTTAAAATAGGCATATGAAATTTAATCTACCGTCAATAACTTCATAATGATATAATAGGAAGATTTAATTACCTTTTCGGTGGCCAGGCTAAAAACCAGGTTATATTTGTAAACGTCAAAAAAAAGGTGTTTAATGTTATACCGTAGGTATCTGTCAAATAATGGGCATTTTTTATACTTCAGAAATGTGAATTGAGTTAGACGGGAAATCAATTAACAGCATTTGTTAAAGATATAAATAGGTTAAGAGGAGATAAAGAGCTCTTTAGATTTATTTTTCCTAAAGGTGTTGAATTTCCGCAATAGAAAGAAAGCTATGGAACTAATGGTTGATTAACCAATGTAAATCAAGCTAATATAAACTCTAATTCGATATTTCAGTATAAAGTATCATGTATAGAAACTGCCATAGTAGTTAACCCTTTGTTATATTAAACTCCCAATTAACATTAATATTTCTACGGCGTAAACGGTACAAAGTGGTTTCAGATTATGTATGTATGTATGTATCACCCAGGAATTATATGATTGAATGTACATAAATATTATCGAAGAAATTAACAATTTAATTAAAGTTGTTGGCGCTCAATATTTCTTGTTTAGTGAACAACATTTATACGAAAGTGAAGTAAACAAAAATCCCGCATTTATCATACCCAAATCGCAGCCGAGGATTGAGCTAGTCGGAGTTATGTGAGCCTTCTAAGGTAGGTGGCAATAGTTGGTACGCAGTTGCATATTGTATACACTTTTCCGTTTATAGGACTACTTTTTTCTGCTCTGATAATTGATAATTTTTAAGATCTAGTAGATTATAATAAAACCAGCTGTGCTCCTTTTCCATAGTAGTCTCACTATAATTATAAGGCAAACAAAACTAGGCAGAGTAGCATATTTGTATGTCAATATACTAATTGAAAATTATGATTAGATAATAATGTCAGGAGCAGACTATGACATGATTTACCATGACCGGAAACATCTATAGCTATTGCGTTGAAATTTCTCCGTATTGTGGTTTGAAGCGAACATTGGTATAAATGTCACAATTTTGCTCTGTACTACGTATACCATGTAATGGTAAGACTAGTATTCATAGTCTCCTTAATTTATTTAACTGCTAAGAGTCGCTTTAAGCAACGAACAACACCAACGATTCGTTAAGCAAGCGTAATCTGAAATAGGGATAACAATAGTTTTGTCTTCAGCAATCTTTAGCGAACTGACAGAGGGTTCCTGTAAAAATAATGCGGGCACAAGCAATAAATTAGTATTGGCATTTAGAATCTGAAGAGTAATACATAACTATAGCTCAGCCTTTTACATGCGGACGCTGTCAATCATAATGTAAGCAACGATGACAAATTACCAACATTAATAAATTTATTACATACCACAGCATCTACCCTGCTAGGCAGACAACGTGCTCTAGAATCGAATAGTCTGAATATTCATATATACGGATTGCAATCTGCAGTACAATGAAACATATATCATATTATTTTTAATCAAATATCTTGAAATTAAAGCGATTATTTAAAAATATCACACTTCACTCAGTAATTTTAAAAGAATCAACAGAAGTATAGCATTAATGTACCACATTGTACCACGTTCGATTATATTATCCAAATATACAACATGCGACTTCTACACTTCTCTAACACAGCATACTAATATGCTTAATATTTGTGGCAATTATGACTACGAGCTTAGTTTGATTTTCCAAAAGAGTGTCGGTCATTGCCACTATTGTTTATGGTGGCATATGTTATGTCATAACCTAAACTATTTTTTCATATGAAAATTTTAGTGCTCAGCTTTTGTATTGCAAATAAATACATTTTTAGAGCTTTTAAGACATTTTAGTTGTGCAGCCGTGATGGTGTGGAAATCTATCGTACGTGATGCCGTATAGAAAAATAATTTTTCCTTGCGATTTCTTGAATAAGCTACACTTAATTTTACAGAAATAAACTAGGCAATAGTTAGTCACTAAGTTGTGGTGACCACAGCAACGGAATTTTCCTTTCGTTAACTATCCTGAACAAAACGTTGCGGCCAGTGGGAAACCTCCTAACTGAAATGTCTAACTGCACATGATCCCTAACGGTATTTTCACGGTTCTAACGCCCTGCCGTAATGGGACTGCATTTCTGCAAAGAAACATTCGCCTCTTTGGCTATAAGAAACAGTGCTGTCAATAAGCTCGATGAGTTAGACCCAATCTTCGGTGAGTACGATCATCACACATTATTTTTAAACTCATTGTGTTGACAATTTTGAGGCTTATTTTGTTTTAGGGTTTTCAGAGCTATAAAGACAAATTTATATACATTCTTTAGTTTGAGAAAAAAATAATACAATGTAGTAGTAGTAGTATGTTTTGGTTATGTAAGAAAGAAGCACCGAATCATGCGTCTTTGGTCATAAATAAAGTAAAGATTTTCCAAAAATGGAACTAGAAACATAGCTCTTTCCTGAAGTTGTTCAATTGGAAATGTTTAACTAAGTCTACTACTTCTAACTAGTAAGCTAACACACTTTTAAAATTTTCAAAACACATGTTCACCAATTTTTTCTTTTTCTAACCAAGTGTATCAATTCAACTAAAATTTATTTGATATTTAGTATGACGAATTCAATTAAGAGTAATTTGAAATTAAAGGCAGTAAGTCTGCGTCACGTTTATCTTAAGCAATTCGCTTACTGTAATCGAGCCAGAATAACCTCAGAATTGTCTAACACGCTTCACGTCTCGTGTAACGTATGGAATCCTGGCGGAGAAATAGTGATTTATAACTTTTCGTTCGTGATCAAAGATAAGTGTGAATACTCCGGTCGTCCCAAGAACTTACATTTCCAGTAATGTGGAAATTGCCTCTCGCTAAACCACGTTATAATAGAAAATGATCCTGTCGTGAATCCAATTAACCACAAAAGATGGTGTCGCTTGCACGGCTTCGCACGCTTTGTAATTACGCTAAAAACACAAACTGTCTGAAACCTCGCCAGGCTTTAATTTTTATACGAAGCTAAATCAAAAGTCCTTTTTAATCTATTTTGTCTGACATATTTTACGAAAAGAAGTTGTAGACAATTTATTAGAGGCATTTTCCTAAGCAGCGCCTTACCGAGTTTAATTTAAAAGTAATAGTCGCTAGAAAAATTAATTGCAAATTTTAATTTAATTAACCGTTGAAAACTATGCCACATATATAGAAATCACTTGAGGGCATCAATTTTCTAACAAAGACTGTACCAAACAGACAAGTTTCCCATTACTATTACACTTTTCTCGAAAGGGAGATGGGAGTAAATCTAAGTTATGAACGCAAATGGCTAGGCATAATTGAATTTCTTGTAATGACGCTACTTTGTTAAATTATACTCCCGTAAATAATTTGATTACTGTAGTTTTAATGATAATAGAATATCAATTACTAAGTAGTGAAGCGTAATAATGTAAGCTACAAGTTACAGTACTCTCTGGAATAGCAGAAATGCTTCTTTGGATGAATCAGGCTGAGAGGAATGTACTAGAACAGACGTAGAAGAGAAATAGAATTAAATACTTAACAAATATAATAAGTAGTACTAATACTATACAATTTTTTTATGAATATTATAAGTTATAATCCCAAAGCTAAAAATACGTAATCCGTAAAACCAGTTGTGTTTTCTTCAACCACACAAGTTAATCGTCGTAGAACAATTACTAAGAATTATACCTGCTTGTGATATTACATCGCCTGATAAGTAAAATTCTTAGCAGCTATTTGTCTGTAGAAAATTTCACAGCGGAAAATGGGAATATAATATTGCTGCATTGGTTTAGAGCGCTTAAGACCTTACTGCACTTCTGACAGAGATAACCCGAAAACTTTATCAAAACATTCAAAATTACTGAAACAAGCTGTGAAGTAGGGACACTAACTCTAAATGTGACGTCTCGTACGCCTTAGTATTTTAATAATTATTTGCTATGTGTGTCCGATTTACTCACCGTAAAAATGAAACACTCTTAATTTCAGTCGTTGTTACGAAGGGTTAATATTTACCAAAATAGGAATTTGGTTTGCAGCTCGTAGTTTTCTAGGACTGGAGGTGACTTCAATTAACATAGACAAAAAAGCCAATTTGTTGCGTCACTTAATTTTGGAAGCTGCGATGCGTGGAAAGTTACCACACAAAATAATTAGGGGAATCATTGATTGCCACCCCGGTGCCGCGATGGCGACTAACGTCACAGCTTTACAATGATCGTCTACAAGTTAAGAGCTGTTTCGAAAATTTCATACTCACCGGCACGGCAGCACACCAGGAAAATGGCGTTTACTTGACGAGTAAACGCTGTTTTGATGCACCCATAATTTATATGCAGCAAATTATGTACTGCGAGGCTTCCCGCCGCTTCTATTTCTTTCGCATTAAGATGATCTCAATGCACTCGGGAGTCGCAGGTATTTGCACCTCCAACTAAAGCGGGCCCTCAATTACCGCTTCAGGATTTACATATATGGAACGCTTCACACGCGATTTTGATCGATGCACATACAGGATTGGGCTCTCTCATTTTATGTTATAATAGATTACAGCGTTTAAGACTAATTACTAATAATAAATTTGAAATTTAACCCTACAGGTAAGGGATGCTAAAGACCCGTTTCATTACTTATTACAACAGATGAAACATTGGCGGTAATTTATGTATTAAATATGTTAGCTTAGTTTATAGCAAACTGTCGGTAAATTGCACATGCAATACTAAATAATAAATCATATTTAACTATTTAACTCGACAGCGAGATGCAAAAAGCAAGTGACGTTTGTGTCGTCGAGCGCTAAGCAAAAATTTGGCAGGCGATAGTATATCGCTAGGAGCCAAAAGTTAGTCAAGCCATACTTGATAGCCAGGCCTCAGTGAAACCAAAATGGGTATCTTCAAAATGGCCTAGACATGTAAATTTACTGCAATCATACATTGGCTGTTATGAAATTTTTCTCAAAGATTGTCATTCACATGTGCATCTGTAAGCTACTTGATAACGTTTATGAATACATTTTTGCAAAATACTAAAAAGAGAAACCATCAACAGTTGATTTAGAAATATACGGGTGCTATCACAATACAAGTCTCGCAACTATCATACAATAAAAAAATTATATCACTAGTTATTCTTAAAATAACAATACAAGACTGCCCCCATGTTATTAATTTGTTGATATAAAAAGTAGAGACAGTTAAGTTTATTATTTTCTATCGTTTTAGCACGCAAAATAAATTGTAAGAACCATATTATAGTATGTTGAAAATAAATTACTAAAACGATATCCTAATTATTCAACATAACCGAAACCTCGAGAATTAATTTTTAACTAAACCAAAAAAACTATGCAGTAAAAATACCGCGTCCCTAATAATTGCTCAAGTTCTACGGATTTTTGGTTCACATTTTGTTGGGATTTTTCTGCTCCGATATGGGGGAACATTGCAATTTGGAAATTCCGTGAGAAGTTCTTTTCTGACGTCAAATGTTTTGACGGATTCTTGGGAGCAAGCTAATCCACCTTGTGGCCGCATTTTTTGCATATGCTCAAGTTTCGAGGTAAGTTGCTTGCAGTTTCTTAGTACCGTGTTTAAGATGTCTGTGATCCTATTTTGGGTATTTTCTTTAGCCGTAGTTGGGACCCCGAGTTGGAATCCTGGTAAATGAAGTGCCTAGTGTAACTTACTTGGGTATTTTTAAAGTGTTGTATACCTATGTATATTTGCTTGCCAGTAGATTCATATATTCCGAGGGGCACTTTGAAACAATATTTGTTACAATATTCATTAATCTACCTTACCCGATGCTAGCTTAGAAATTAATCAAGGACTTGTATGTAACAAATGCAAATGATACTGTGCTTGTGCTTTTGTTACTGCTGTTTTTCCTGTATACCTGGATACACTTGCCGAAAATTTGTAAATTCGTTTTCGCCCTAATGAGCTTCTCTTAATTATTGGTAAAGTATTTAAAGAATCGCACACCGTTTCCATTTGAGCTAGTCAGCCAGCAATTGTAGCCAAGTAGCCATTGAAGTTATATTTTCAGAGCTTTAGCTAACGAATAGCTTTGTTATGATAACACTGTGTTTAAAAGATCGTCGGTGTTCACGGGATCAAAACTGATGTGCTGGCATTATTTTGTCTAAACTAACTGGCTTCGTTAACTACTTGAACAAAAGTTTCCTAATGTTTTTGACACAATAGATGATATATTTATAGGTCGATATGATAGTGTTGCAGATTTTAATGGCTACTCGGATTTGTATGCCATGATTTATTTCCGTGAGCGAACTTAAGCCGGTTGAGAGGGTTCGAAAAACCCGGGCCCTAAGATTGCGAAGAAACCCACCAATATGAGTCGATGGAATTGTATTTCACAATTACCGTTTGGGGCCCACAAATATTTCTAGAACTCGGGTCTCTACCAATGAAGTTCCCCTTATTTTATTAAACTTCCAACTACTACTTCTAAACAAGAAAATTGTGTAAACCAGACTGTAGCGATTCTAAAACTGTTTTCTTTATTTTTAAAGATCGTTGTCTACGTTTCGTTGCCTATGTAGTTGTGGTATTTATTTGTGCCGTTGTTGATCTTATTTCTTTTTTATTTTTCTTTTCTAACCTGAAATTCATTCTCCAGCTTGCTTTTGATGTATTAAAACATATTCTAAGGTTACTTATCGCACGATTGTGCTCTGTCATCTATCTACTAGCTTTATTGACAGATCGAGGAAGTTGCACTTTTCAGACCTGAATAATTTCCATAGAAAGTGAATTCTATAACAAAATTAGTAAGTTAAGTACAGAAATAAAATAGATTGAGGAAGTATCCTGCTCTTCGCTCCTGCGAATTATATACAATACTCAATCCTTAGGTACTTATAGCAGCCCTTGTAAATAAAAAAAAAACTTTTTGGGTATCGTTTTTCTAACTTCTTTCCCGATATTGTATCGTAATATACTATTGGAAGTGGTTGATATTTGAATGAGCTGATTGCCTAGTTTTAAATCTATCTGGTTAATTTAAAATGTATTGGTATTTTTTAAGACAACTTACTCTGTTGGCAGTATGAACATCTCAGATATGACAGTATTTTCCTGTTACCTTGACTTACTTCATCAATCAACCGATGTCATCAATCGACTAACGAAAAGAGTTCCGTTCTCTTTTTCTCGTTATCCGCTAGTTTAACACATTGTACCACTATTTTCTAACTCTACATTGTGGCACATGGTTGTTATAATGCTCAAAAAATCGGCAGCAGATTTATGTATGTATGGAATATCTATCCTAGCCCAAGAGCCTTTCATTGGTAGCAGTAGTATAATAAGTAAACCAACAGTTTAGATCATAACAGCAACATGGAATGTAGTATTAGGTGAGAAATATATTATCCAGGTCTTTTACCATCCTACATACACTCAGGAACACATGCACTATATGTGTTTTAATATATCACTAGTACTTATAGACGTACATACTACAGAAGATCCAACATCTTCAGCTTCATTGGTTGTTATTAGCTCTTTTCCTTGAATTGTACTATCTGTGGCTCTTCTTCTATTTTATACTGTATATTTGACACTTCTGCTGCTGATACAGACCTCCACCCCATGGATTGCTTCAAACTGACAGCATCTGC
This sequence comes from Agriotes lineatus, assembly GCA_940337035.1. Taxonomy (NCBI): domain Eukaryota; kingdom Metazoa; phylum Arthropoda; class Insecta; order Coleoptera; family Elateridae; genus Agriotes; species Agriotes lineatus. The sequence continues at coordinate 94,953,707 of OW679196.1, read as the reverse complement.
TCTCCCATTCACTCTCAGCGTTGTAGATGTTCTTCGTGAACAATGGCCGGTACAGGTATCAACATCCTCTTTTCACAGAAACTTTGCTTATGTATTTATTCCCACAACTTGTAGTGTACACTTTCCAGCTTTGTGTGCCGTAAGAACACGACGATGTTTTTGTTGAACGCAGAGCAGCATATTTTCCATAAATTTCTACAACATTTAATTCATTAGTTGTTTTTCCATCACCTAGAAGGGTACGTTAAAATTTATTCTTGGAATCAGGAATTCTTACAATCTATCTCTCAAGGGGTATGACCGGGTTCGGTGTACTGTGACTACACAATAATTTTAAAGATCTTACGCTCTCCGGCTACCAAGCTAATACCTGTAGTCATTAGTCCCTAACTAGGGAACTCTTTCTCGATATCCACGGACAGAGCTAACCACCTATCCGGATTATGAGCAAAAGAGAGCACAACTTTGTATATTTAAATAGTCCGCTGGCCTAATATAAGAGGGGGAAGAAGAAGAAGAATAGAGCCTTTGTCTTCGACATCATCAACAGTGGTATTCGCTAATTTATCACACCGACATGCACTTGTGAGGCTCAAAATTAATACAACCTATAATAAACCACATAATTTATAAAAAGAGTCTAGAAGTAAATTTTCTATTTTAAGTGTAACCTACCTTTATCATAACGTCGAGAGTTCGATCCCCGATCTCGGTGAGGTTTTAAAAAAATATTTAAAAATGTAGGTGAAAACCTCTACAGAATGCCATTATTCGGAAGTGATGTAAAGCCGTGGGTCCCATGTTACTACGAAGTGTAGCATGTAAAAGGTCCCTTGCTAAGGTTGGAACTCCTTAGTCTCCGTAAAATTCTAAGTAGGACTAAGGTACTTGGTACTCTGCATGCCTAGACCTTGTCCATGGGGTTGGAAAAATGGGCCTATGAAGGCCTACTTGCTAGACATAAGTCTTCCCACAAATAATACTACTACTACTATCTTTATCATTAAAAACTGTTATCTGTAACTTCTAACAAAAACGTCTTCCTTGCTTTATAGGCAATAGACTGACGCTTAAGGAAAGTTATTAACAGTGGATACTTGATATCAATTTCGCCTTTAATTACCAAGGTTGTTTTTAATATAGCGAAGTTTGGTGATAAAAATGGAAGTATTAGTACTTTTCATGAAAAAAAAGGGAGTACCATGTTTTCACTTTGTGGCTTCTTTCCTGCGCACACCATTTTTTTCAATGATGTGTACTCTGTCACCTACTTTTGCTTAGATTTATTACGTAGTAATTTCATCACTACCGAACTTGCCTCCTTCAAAACATCAAGTGGCGTATAATCTATGTAATCAGATTCTTTATCGATATTATTACTATCTCCATTTTGCAGTGCACCCTTGAATGTTGCTTATAACTAAGCCACAAAGCTAAACACAGTTAAGGTCTACACATTACCCTTTTGCTGTGACGTAACAATTTTCTCTCTTTATTTAACAATAAAAAACTGGACGAAACAAAAAATTTGCAGTTTTTGGTGAGGTCGGCTTTAAATATGGCTTGTTTTATAATACTGTCTATGTGACATTTGTTCAAAATGACAGTGAAATAACGCCAATAACAAGCAAGCCTAAAGTCTTTTTTTAAGCGGTAGGGACTTCTTCAAAGAGGAGAAGCGTCGGATTACATAGGTCAAAATGTCTTGGTTTGAATAATGTGCTATTTCGACCATCTCTTACATTAAAGGTTAGGTATATGTCAAATTCTTTACTACCTGCGATCTAAATTATCTTGTTGAATTTCAATGTAATATACGACATACGTTTTAAACGCTGTTTTGTTATTTCTGACGTCACAGAAAAAGAATAATGTGTAGATTTTATTACTATCGTGACAGAATTGGAAATAGTTATTTAAGCATCAAGGGAAGTAAGTAGATTCTACCAGTCGAGAACAAGTTTGCCAGCCCTCGCTCGCTCGGTCTAGTTACTTCCCAAGCATGCGTATAATATTTTTCTCCATGCCCAACAAAAATTTGAATAATTTTCTCTTAATAATTCCACGTTAATTATAGAAAATTAATCTATTACAAACAAAGCAAATAGTCACCTAGTGTTGAGGTGTCTAGTAGCAATTGTTTTTCAGTTGTTTCTCTTACAAAACTAAAATTACTGTAATAACACGTAATTCACTTACTTCCCTGAGGGTGTAGGTTATATCTTACTTCCCTAATGAATATGTCAAAGTAAGTGTAACTTACTGGATGGGCATGGAGAAAAATGTATTTTTGTTTATGTTTATGTCACCCATCGTGAACACCACACCAAAACTTTGCAACATTATGTTGATTTGGAAATTTGACAAAACGTCATCACAGAAATCTATAATTACTATACACTTCTAATAAATTCCTAAAGCATTTTTTTTTGGAAATTTTGCCTTAAGAAAAGATTAAATATACAGAGTGGTCATCTTAAATGTTCGAAACTTGTGACTGGCATATAGACAACATTATCTACCACATATGTGTATCATACGATAAACGTGGTAAACGTCACTGCGTTTGTCAAATAATTCAGCAGGCCGTGGTGTATTATTTAATAATAGTTATTTATGTACCAAGGGCATTATGAAGATATTTATGTCCTTTCGAGGGCGATAAGTTTACAAGCCGGAAGGCCTCTGGGCCAAGGGTTTATAAGACACCCGGGTGGCTATGAACATCAAGTAATGCCCGTGGTGCATACAACGCTTATTTTCTACTTTTAATATGCAAATAACTTGAGAAGCGTGCCCTCGGGCATTATGGGCTGCTTTATATATCTCGTATCACAGATATAAACAACAACATATAGAAATTAACGTGTACTTAATTAAGTGTTCTTCTATGAATTTTGCGCTTTTCACGGTCTTATTTGTAACTCGTAATAGTAGTTTACGTAGCAAGTCCGGAAAGAGTACTTTTACAGGACGCATAGGCACAGCATTTGAAATAAATATAAAATATCGCTGCAATGTTGTAAAATGTAATATGTTTTCAATTAGTAGTTGCACCGTCTGTCAGGTATGTCTTTCTTCAACCATTAATCGACTAGTGTTAATAAATAATCAATCTATAGTGCTACTTCTTCAATAAGTCGATTACTGAAAATTACAGAGGTATCGTAGTAGTAAATTTGTGCCAAAATATTTATTAATTATACATATTAATTGCAAGGAATTGTATACGCTTTTCATCGGTTTAAATTCTAAAAGAAATAGGGTACCGCACTTTGCGTATCAATAGCCGAAGTTCAGCTCGCGTTCTGTATCAAATGGTTAAGCGATGTATGTTTTATTGTGCTGAACACATTAACCCGAAAATGGAATCTGCGTTATCGCAGCTCCGCATTCAGCTAATCTCCTCTGCGTTGTGCGCCCACGTTTCATTCACACTAAACGTCTCGCAGTTTACCTTAAGAATGTAGAGATAATCTAATTCCCAACTTTCAAACGTGTTAATTACATTGCTCTTTGTACAGTTGCAATGCTTTATAAACTTGTTCGAAGTTTCCCTGGCGGTTTGTTTAAATAAGTTCGTGTCCTTTTCTTTGAACGGTGAAAATTTAGTAATAGAACTGAGTGTTTATGTTTGGTTTAGCTGCCTTTTGTCCAATTAGCGACTCCGAAAAAGAGATATTTGTGGATAAAAATATAGATCTTTGTTCTACCTCGAGTATAACTGCTAAACATACTCTAACGTTTCTCATCGGGTAATTAGTGTGTCTGTATATTTTTTAATTAGCAAAATGCTCAAATTTGCATGTTCAATGCTGTTAATCATCACGTCCAACCGAACTTTTTACATTTTTATATCTGCAATTTCTGAGAACTAAGTTCTATGTTTGACACCGAAAGGTAAAAAGAAACTAGATATTATGCATGAATATGACTGCAATGTAGTTATAGAGCACTAACAACTTAGATTTAGCAACGGTAATGCTGTTTTCACCGGGGGTTTTCTGGACCTAAGCCTGCCAAATGTAATTAGGTCTTGGTGAATGGGAAGAGCTGGGTTTCCAGAGATTTTCTTGAATTCCCGGACGATTATTTTCTTTCTACGAATTTTTGGAGGTTCTATGTGGCTTAATAGTGGTAGCCACGCAGTGGGTGTGGACTTGATGGATCCTGATATAATCCGCATGGTTTGGTTGAGGAGAGTGTCGACTTTTTTGACATGGGGGCTATTCATCCACGTCGATGCACAATATTCCGCTGTTGAATAGACTAAACTTAGGAAGAACCTACAATAGGAAATTGCAACGGCAACGGTGGAATCATGATATTAGGAACGTCATAAATAAAATGGTTTAATCTGCGAGCATGTAGTATTACTAAATAACGAATTCAGCTATACTAAAAGCACAAATTGGTTTTGGTAGGAACATACACTATTTTTTACGTTTGCTGCCGCTCTAAATATGCTGCCGATTAGAATAAAAACACAAAACCTATAAACGAGAGTGTGTCAAATCTTATACATTGTTAGGCGCTAGACGCTCCAAAACGCAGTAGCGACAAAATTAAATGACTGCAATCGTGGAACACTTCAATTTCCAAGTAGCGAGTTGTGGATACCTAAAACAGTCCCGTAATCATTATCGTTCAACGTGCAAGCTAAGCTACTCCAGAGAAGGGAGCGAGTCAATACTAAAGTGATCAAAACCAAATACGGGCGCCACCAACATTATTTGTACAACAGCTCGCGAATCTAAGTGGGAATATTCCCTGGTGATATTGCAATCGCAACTTACAATGAAGAGATTATATCAAAAATGCACTTATCAGACGCAGGCTCTTTGATAAGGTAAAACTTATTATAGGGAGGAGAAAGACTTAATAACGGCGCAGTTAAAGTAATTTCTATTTTTAATTAAAACATGTACACAAGTAATATAAGGGTAGTTCTTCGTACCGAAATAAAAAGTTGCATATAGAATTGAATCAAGCCCAATACTAACTCCGCGGCGTGTAAAGGCTGTGTTTAGAGCATCACGTGTGTAATTTATAATTTCAAACGGATGTGTTTTAATACATAAAGGGCAAAGCTGGCATAAGCAGAAAGATGTCCATATCGTCAATTCCAATTACATAAACTGGAAAATTCATCTACCTAAGTAAGTCCATAATGAGATTTAAAATGTATAAGGTTCTAAAAAAAGGAAAACAAATAAGCCGTGTAACCGAAAAGGCATCATCCAAGTACAGATGCCTTTGGAAAACACCACTGACCTCTACGTAAATCGGATCAATGTCCTCTCATCACTAATACGTAAGTAGAATAGGGACACCATCCCCTCCACTTTTTATTTGATTTGCGGATCGCGGTTTAATTCGCGGATTTATTCGCGGATTTCGCTGTTTTAATTCGCGGATTGACCCAATTAATTTCGCGGTTTGATCTAATTAATCACATATGCAGTTTGATATGTAATTTACATATGTGCTATTGATTAAATTACGCATTAGCTTCCGATTAAATTACGCGGAGACCATTTTTCCTTTGCTTCCGGAATTACGCGGCGGCCATTTTATTTTCGCGCAAATATTAGAATTTGAAATTTTTCAGATTTTTTTCTAAGTTCAATTATTTTAATTTAAATTTTCCGGGGTGTCGGCCATCTTGGTTTTCTGCGTGCGGACTTCTCGCTTTTGTCGTTTTAATTTCAATTTTTGCGGAAATATTTGAATTTCAAACTGGTAGATCTTTCGTCTCCCTCATCTGGCGTTGGTTGTCTCTCTCTTGCATTCAGAGAAGTGCTGTTTATATTTAAAAAAATCTCTGGCCCCAAGTGGATTTGAACCCTAGTTGTTTGGCTAGTACCCAGACACCGTATCCACAAAGCTACCGAGCCGTTGCAAATTTTATGTGTATAACGGAAAGCTACTTTCTCTGCTCTGACGTCATTCTGCCAGATTTAAAACAAACTATTTTTTCAAAAATTTAAATTATAAGAATGGGACTGAATAGCCTGTGGTATTAAACGAGCTGTGTTAATTTTAAAAACTGCTTTTGCAACTGGGTTTGCCATAATTAATTATTTTATCTTTATAATATGGGTGACGCGCATGAGTGGATTAACGATATTTCCATTGTCCCAACAGAGATTCTCATTGTCCCTACCTACTATATAGTTGGAAATTTCCGCTCGACGATCGAAATTTCATCGATGACGAATCACGACAAATAATGAAACGGCAGCTGTAGGTCAAGTCTTTCGTTAAATATATATATCAAACCCGATTTAGAAATTTATACATGACTTAATTTATATGAAATATTGTATGAAATTGCAAATAGAAGGCTTTTAAACTAGATGTTTTCTTAATTATGCAGAGAGTGCTCGTTTATATAGGGAGGCAGGTTGGCCGAATGGTTAAGGCGTCAGATTTAAGCTCTGATCTCGAGAGAGAATACGGGTTCGATTCCCGTACCTGCCATATTTTTTATATACATTTATTATGAAAGTCTTGATTTAAAGTTAGTTTATTCACGACGGCTCTACCAGAACAAACGACTGAGCTCCTTTTCGACTAAAATGGACCAAGAGCGAAAGATGTTGATTGTATCGCCGGAATTTGTCCAACGTCTTAAGTCTGGCGAGAATACGGAGAAAAATATATTATCACAGCTTGATGACAAAACGCAAAAAGTTTTAAAGTCCAAATTAACTGATCACGATAAATGGGGGCAGTACTCCCAAGTGTTACAAATATTCCTTCATTTCACAAACCAGGCACGGCAGCCAATCAAAATACCTATTGAATCAAGCAGTAACAGCCTATCAAATGCCGTTATTTTATCTACACCTAACAAAACTTTTAAGAAATAAGCTGAAGTTTTCCTACGCATTTTGAGTGTCTCAAACGATGTGAGCTGGGATCACAAGGGTACCGTTACTATAAAGAGTGAAATTTTACCGGCGTCTAACATAGTCGATTTAGTTCACGACACTCTGAGGCCTCGAAAAACTATTAATCCACCCGGACGCCTACAGTTTGCTGATTACATCAAAGACCTTAACGTTGCTCATGTGCTGCTGCCTAAACCTAAGCAACAAAAAGTGCCAACCCCGACTGGTACTACAGGAAAAACCTAAATGGAAACTGATAACTGCCAGTCCCATTTAGAATATAAATTAAAAACACCAGCTACTCATCTAAGTCCACATCAAAAAGGTTCAGTCAGAAGAACGCCGATAAGGAAACGCCTCCAAAAAAGGGCCGTTAGAAAAATGCCTCTAAGGCAGATGTCAACATCAAAAACGAAGAGAATTCTAGATTGGGAGCATCTTAAACTTTAAAATGACAAAATGAAATTCTGATTTTATTACTTGCAGCCTTTTTAATTTAAAATGTTGTGCACCTCAAACTACAGTTTTGTAAATTGCTAGCGAATTTTTAGAAAATAAGACATTCAGCTGTACATTTATTTTTATATTATTAAGTATTATACGAAATAAGAACAATATATTTGTTTATTACAAAGTGTTTGTGTTTTTTTATTTCTACTCTGCTTTTGTTTTTCAAGAATCTGCATTAATTACAAAATCTAAAGTTAAAATATTAGTAGGTATTTGAAGTTATTTTACAGTTACAAAGTGTAAAATTTCAAACAAATCAATCTACGATTTCATAATGGCGTGATATAATTTAAAAAATTGTGATTTCTTTTAATTTTGTGCGATACATTTTATAAAAAATTTTAAAACATTTGCAAAATTTTTCAACGAAATTGTGTGTTTTATTCAAATTTATGTTAATTTGTGATCAACATACATATATTTTGTATAATTTTAAGTGATATGATGTCAGTTTTGTAAAATTTTAAGTGAAATGACGGGGTCAGAACATTTTTTCAACAAAATTACTTGTTTTTATTCAAATTTATGTTAATTTGTGTTCAACATATATATATTTTGTATAATTTCAAGTGACATGATGTCAGTTTTTGTAAAAATTTATGTGAGATGATGTGTAATTGGGTGATTTTTATAAAATTTTCATCGTGTGTTGAATTAAAATGTAATTTTTTGTATAATTTATGTGACATGATGTCGATTTTTGTAAAAATTTATGTGAGATGTGTAATTGTGTGATTTTTGTTCAATTTTAAGTTAATTTTCGTAATAAAAATGAACAATGAGCCTACGTAACTGAAATTTTGCTTATCGAGATGCTTGTGGTAGAAGATGTTTCAATGAAATTGTGTGTTTTGATGGTGTCAGAACATTTTTTTTTTCAACGAATTGCGCGTTTTTATTCAAAAATTATGTTAATTTGTGGTCAACATACATATATTTCCATCAAAAGTACAAGAATTTTTGAATTTTCTTTATCGAAATGATCGTGGTAGTAGATTTTTCAACGAAATTGCGATTTCTTTTAATTTTGAACGATGCATTTTATAAAAAAAGTGTAAAACATTTGCAAAATTATGCATAGTTTATGTAACATGATGTCGATTTTGTAAAAATTTATGTGAGATGATGTGTAATGCGTGATTTTTGTTCAATTTTCGTCGTATCTTGAGTAAAAATGTAGTTTCTTGTATAATTTCAAGTGACATGATGTTAGTTTTTGTAAAAATTTATGTGAGATGATGTGGACCAGAACATTTTTCAGCGAAAGTGCGTGTTTTTATTTCAATTTTATGTTAATTTGTGGTCAACATGCATATATTTTCATCAAAAGTATAAGAATTTATGTAATAAAATGCACAGCGAGTCTACGTTACTGCAATTTTGCTTCTAGAAATGTTTGTGATAGAAGATTTTTCAATGAAAGTTGTATAAAAATATTGTTTTTGTCGTTTTTGGTTAGAACTTTTTCAGCGAAATTGTGTGTTTTTATTCAAATCTTACTAAAATTGCAACAAGTTAGAGTTACGTAGTTTAAAAATTATTAAGACATCATATCGATGCCTATCCACGCCAAATACTGTTTTTGTAGAGAATTTGAAACTGAGCTAGCATGAGTTCTCAAAAATTTGAAAAAGTGCACGTTTGGATATACTGCTGAGCCATAATTATATATAACAGCAATGAGATAACACGAACAAGAAGGTAATACGTATTGCTTGAGTAAGAAAGAGATAGCCATACAAAAATTATATTAGTAGGCATGTTTATACTTGACAAATGTCATAATTAAATTAAAAAATTGCCACTTTTCCAACTATCAATAGAAAATTAATGTTTTTTTTATTTAGTCGTTAAATAAAATTTTGTATGGCACGTGTGTAGTTTTTATATTTATCTGCGTTATTTTCTTATGTACCCCTAGACATGTGTAATATTTCTGAATAGAAAAAAGACTACGATTTCTATTGATGTATCACACAGCCTAGGTTACTATTTAAAAAAGTTTAATATGGCGACTGCATTTAAAAGCTATTAAAATTGTATATTACAGCCCGAGATGGGAAGTATTTCATTACTGTCGAGAGATTAGTTAGCTGATTGAGACGCGAAGCGTCGAAATCAGCTATTATCTCGAGACAAAGGAAACTTCCTGTTGAGGTTTGTATACTATTTTATTCGCAACCACTTTATTCTAAACAATAATTGGAAAAATTATTACGATACGATAGGTTGTGACGCGCATGAATGGATCAACGAGATTCTCAGTGTCCCTACCTACTCAGCCGTCGGGAAGTAGCGGGCTGAAATGTACGACTTCCCCCACTCAAATGAGGTCAGGAATGTTAACATTACATATATGATTGCGAATAAAACCATTTTTTTACTTCAGAATATGCAATATTCCTCAAATTAACATACCAAATATAAAACGCATATCTTAAACTGTTTGGCCAGGGCACCAAAGGCTATTGATGATAATGATGATGATGATGATAAGAATTTCTATAGTATCTATATGGAATGTGGAAATAATTGGAGAAAGTTTACGTATATTAAAATTATGGGACAAAAACACTTTATAAATGTTCCAGAACTACACTTTCCACTCCAATCAGATAATCTATTATCTGCTCGGACGGGTGCTTTCTGTTTTTAGTATAAACTGGCTGCTATACGTATATCTCTTGCATTGAATTCAACTTCACGAATGATACTAATTAGTTGGGCGTGTTTAATAAAGTCAGATACCCTTTAATAATTAATGAAACAGGCATAAACGCCAGCCTTTACATCTAGCTGACGATGAACGGTTACTTGAATAGTAAATAATAAAGCCCCTTTAGTACGGAATCCATTTCTGAAGGCAAACTATGAGTCGCTGATGTTTTTCTGGTAATTAAAATATCTTCTGGCCTAGGTAATTTTCAAAAATTGGGTGACAATGTGGTTCATTATACTAATGGTTTATGATCGTCTAAGTACTTAGCTGCTTATGCCTTGGACAATTTAAAACTCTACACCCGTCCTTTGGAATTATATCACTTGTGTGAGGGACAGATCTTCATGTAGCACTTTTAAGACCTCCTCGTATTTAATCTCTGACCTAGTAATACCTCTCCGTCGTTATTATTAAAATATACCACGACATTTATTTCTGTTTTCTCCAAAAAAGTCTTCAGTATAATGATTGTTCTATTCACTTAGCTTCCCGGCGATACTTTATTAGCGCTTTTTGACATGCAATTTAGCTTCCTTAGTGATAATTCAAAATTTTACGCCACTAAAGTGTACCTATTTGAGGGCTGTCAGCTAGCTACAGAGAAAACGACGTGCAGTTCTTAAACGATGGAATTTCCGATTACTTTTAGCTCCAACAAGTTTTCCTTTACTTACAACAAATACACCTAGATAGGTCAAGCAAGAACTTATAAACTGCCAAGGACAGCTAAAAGTCAAACGAACAGGCATCTGTGATGTAGTAACAAGCACTGAAGCCTTCCAGCCTTGGTTGTGGTTTAAAGTAATACCCCCATAAATGATGTTACGGATTTGCCCTGGATTTGACGCCGGTATAGTAGCAGGCCACGTCAATATGACAATGAAGTGTCAATCCATTTTACGATGTGGAAAGAATTTCCGAAAAAGGTGCCCAATTCTCAGATCTGTATGCTAGCAATCTTCCTTCATTTATAATCCATACATGAAACTTCGAAAACAACGTTGGCGTACCATATAACCACCCACACAAACCAATGCGAACAGGGACGCTACTTATTTTCGGCAAAACAATTCCTGTTATTTTTTCTAGCTGCTTTCGACAACCGGTAACACAGGTACTCTTTTTAAACGGTCATTCTGCGTTTACACAACGACCGCGTATACATGGTCGTGCATTATATCAACTAATATTCAAGTTAATTACGCGTTTGACACGTAATAACTTGCTAAAATGACGTTTTATTTGTTAAGAAATATTTTACGGATTCGGTTGCTATAAAGTTTATAGCATAGTTTCTCTTTGCAACTCTGATTTTTAATTTTTTAATTTCTCTGTGTGACATATCGCTCCTAATGTTATTATTCTTCTTTTTTTTCTAAACCTCTGGCCTATTATTTCCAGATATTGAGTCCTTCTATCTTTTGCTCGAACGTTTTACGCTTTATTTTCACCTTGGTGACATATGTCTTGTAATTTTAACTGCTTTATTGTTATCCATTCGTGAAATATGACCGTTCCACTGGCCTCTTCGTCGTCACCAATTCGATTATAAGCTGTATTTTACATTGCTCTAATTTTTCGGCGTTTGGTATGCGCCGAGCCTTGTTTTAACAGCAATTCCCATAAGGCCTTCATATGTCAAAACGGCCCTGACAACGCTTTTATAAATTCGTACTTTAGGGTATTTGTTATTCCAAATGTTATCATTTAAGCAACCAACTATTTTTGTCGCTCTATTAACTTGCCCCCACACTTCCTCTTGTAAAAGTTCGCTACTTGTTATATCTGATATGTTTTATCGGACTTTTTCCAATGTCTAGGGTGTTTATCACACGACATTTCGGAAAAATCTACCAGACGCTGTATAAACACAAAAAGGAGTTTTAAAATTTCCATAGACTTAAACTTACTCCACATTACAGCAAACCGCCTCACCTATACGGCCTACCCTAGATACACAAAGAGGGAATACCCCTAAAACCAATAGTTAGTTCCATAAATTCACCATGCCATCCTCTATCACAGTTCCTGTTAACAATGATATCCCCAGTAGCGGCCAAAACAACATTCGCCGTAAAAAATACTGAACTCTTTGTAGACAAAATCAAACAAACTCACATAGCTCCGAATGACATGATGTTGAGCTTTGACATAGTAAGCTTCTTTGCAAATGTGCCGACAGATCACACACTAGCAATCATCAGAAACAGGCTAGAATTGGATGACACTTGCCAAACGCACAGATCTACAGGTAGATACAATAATGGAGCTGTTAACGATCTGCATTAAGACCACATACTTCCAAGCAGGCGAGCAGTTCTACCAACAAGAGTTCGGAGTGGCCATGGGATCTCCACTATCTCCAGAAGTCAATAACATCTACATGGAAAACTTTGAAGAACGAGCTATATCTCAATATGAGAACGAGCCTAGTCTATGGCTGCGATACGTAGATGATACGTTCGTAAGATGACCCCATGGAAGAGAGACACTGGACGGCTTCCTGGAATGTCTCAATAATAAAGCCCGATCGATTAAGTTCACGATGGAAATAGAATCGAAATGCAAACTCCCATACCTAGACGTACTAGCCCAGAAGAATGGTGACACGGTACAAACAAAGGTATATCGAAAACCAACCCATACGGGAAGATACCTACACTACTATTCTAACCACCACAACAGCGTGAAACGTGGAGTCGCGAGTTGCCTATATAACCGAGCCAAGACCATATGCTCGGAGGAAGAAGACCATAAACGGGAAATTGAGATAATCACAGAAAGTCTGCAAGCTAATGGCTACCCAAAAAGAACTCTAAACCAAACGCTAAAAGAGATGGAGAGAAATACAACATCGGCAGGGGATGAGAAAACGGAGACAACAACCACGGCCGTAATAACATACACCCAAGAAGTTTCCAACAAACTGAGAAGTATCGGAAACAGATTCAATATAAGAACTGCCTTCCAGTCCGCAACAACTCTAAGAGGCATGGTGACGCATACCAAGCCTCAGAACGAAAATCACAGTTCAAAGAACTGTATGCACAGCGTACCGTGCGAGTGTGGAAGACAATACATAGGGAAAACACAACGACCCCTACGAGCGAGATTATTGGAACACCGAAAAAATATCAGAAAGGGCGAAACCATCAAATCCAAGATCACAGAACACGTCTGGAACGAAGACCACCACATACAATAGAATAACGCATCAATTATAGCTAAAGAGGAAAACAGGTTCCCTAGAAACCTGAAAAAAGCTGGCAGTAGAACCAATTATCCAGGCTAGCGCATAACTAAAGCCCATTTGGATGCCACTACTGCGCAGAAAATTACAAAAATAGTCTACTGCGCATACAGCGGTAAGATATATATAAGTTTAAAACTAAAATATATAAGCGCGCTGGTGGCCTAGCGGTAAGAGTGACAGACTAGCAATCACAGCGATCAGCGGTCCCGGGTTCAAAGACGTAGAATATTAGTCCTTTTCAGGACTAACCAGGAACACCTGAAGGCGGGAATAGATTAAAAACTCCAGAAACGTCGTGTGATAAACATCCTAGACAGTGGAAAAAGTCCAATAAGACATACTTATTTATTTATTTATTTATTTCGCACTCAGCCAACAGTCGTTAGGCCAATTATAGGCGTCGCTGTGCATTTATGGGGACCGTCAACCCCACTAACGACTGTCATGATGTTGTTATGACCGCCGGGACCAACTATTTCCGTGACTCCCATCCAAGTTCTGACCAGAAAGAGCGTTGCTTAACTCTGCTGATCGAACGTGGACGCTTGTTCAAGCTACATCACCCGGGACCACAATAGACCATTGCCAAAAATGACATCATTCAGAGAACAACTTGTTATTTCTGTTCCTAGATATGTGAAACTCATCTCTTGTTCTATTATATTGTTTTAAATTTCTAGTTTACAGTGGTTTGGATATTATTTATTGCAAGGGTTTTTGTCTTTTTGGTGGAAATTTTTAGCTTTAAGCTTTAGTAAGCATTGTAGGTAGTCGTCGCTATCCACAATTGATACTGAATCGTCGGCGTAACCCAATACTAACTTCTCTGTTCTACATATTATCTACCTTTTTCTTTAATTTCGTTTCTTATTTCGTTCATAATAATGTAGAACGGTAAGGAACTCAAAACGTTACCTTGTCGAATACATTTTGTTATTGGTAAGTATTTTGTCAGTTACTTTCACATTATTTTTTATTTGAGCATAATTATCTCAGTATATATAAATTTAATCAAGTCATTAGGACATTGGGCTTCTCCAGGAGTTTCCAGATAAATTTTAATTCTACACTATCGAAGGCCTTTTCTATTTCTACAAAGCATATAAATGCTCGCTTATTATATTCCATTGCTTTTTCCGTCACGTATACAATAAATAGAATTTACTGGCTAAGTATTTGTGTGCAGAAATCCCGCGTTTGCACTCAAAGTAAGTACCAAGTAGCCTTGTACTGAGTAAGTACGCAATTGCGACACCACCAAGGGGTTTTATGACGTTACTAATCCTCCGATACGCCATCTGCCAGAGATCTGAGAGTTTTTGAAGACAGGTGCTTTGCCACCGTATTCATGAAAAATGTCCATTTATCACGCCTTTTAAGGTTGATGACGTATGCCAGTTATTTATGGTCCAGGGCCAGCCCAATTCGCTACATTTTAATTTTAGCCACGTGTCGTTTCAATGTTCTAACGAACGGGCTACGAAAATCCTCATTTCAAGTTGCACCAATAAGGTAGACCAAACTACCTCCTCCTAGTATGCCCAGTATACTGACCAGGATTTACAATTTAAGAACCTGGCCAATTTTCTAAGATATTTTTCCTATAGTAGGCAGATCCACGACTTGGGTTATATATTTTCCTAGGCGAAATCCAACAAATAACCGGCGAGACAAAGCGTTTCGGCGTCTAACATGCTCATATTTACCAAAGCTTCAACAAACTGAGCTTCTACAGAATCATCAAGAATTTTATATTTCCTATATTATAAATGAAAGTTTAACAATTTATTCTCAGCGACAGACGCCCGATATTTTTACTATTGTAGAAACTTAAAAATTAAATAAATGTCATTCAATTGCAAGCAAAACGAATATTGAAAATACAGAAAACCGAACATTGTGTGTACAATTACGAAGATAATTTTATTATACATTTTTCATGGAATTTTAATACATATTTTGTTCTTCCGAATAAAATAGATCAGCATTCGTTAATTTTGGCTTTCTTTCCATGAAAACAATTTTAATCTTACTGAAGAAGCTTCATAATTTTCTTTCTCTTGACTAGGTAAAAGTGATTCACTACGATAATTAAAAGCTTCTTCAATTTTTGTGTCTATTTAGGTGATTTCGTATGCTTTTACGGCCAGTATCACTACGTAACAAATGGCTTTCAGGAATGGGCTGTGTCATTGTGGAGGTAGAATACCTCGAAGATTGATCCAATTTCGTAAGGGACTTCATCAGAAGGGAGAAGAAGCAAAAGAGCAACAGCGAAACTGCTTTGCAATAGCAAGGGATATAAAAGCAGGTTATTTCAACGTGCCAGCCACGCCAAACGTAACAGTTTGCTACCAATCGGGAAAAAAGAGCGAAATAGTGAAGAGTCATCGCGGATGAGTGAAGAGGGCGCAAAGTCGGTTTTAGAACTAAATGAAGAAATGGCAAGAAAAATGGAAGAAATCAGCGTTTTCCACATGTAGAAAACATGGTAATAATCGTCTTGATGGAAGTTATTGGGGTGTTTACGAATATATCAAGTAAAGAAAAATAGAGATCTGCATATAATTGAAGTGAAAAAATATGTAAAAAGCTGTCGTCGACATTGTATCACTAAATAATTTTAAAAATCAAATTAAGTTAGGAGTAGACATATCTTCACGTTTCTAATTCTAATTTTTAAATAAAAAAAACGTTATCGATGGTCAAATTCGTAGGGCAGGCGGGCCGCGTATTCAGTACCAACATTTTGTGGGATATTGCAAGGGAACGGGCCATTTCTACCTGAGCTACGGAGCACCGACTTTTCGAATTCCTGCGTTACAGCTATATTAAGTAACCCACCAATTTGTTGCTCCTTTTTGTACCGTACAACATTTATTCTGTATCTATTGGGGCCCATTTTTGCTAGGAATAAATCCTGCGCTAAGTAAAAATTATTACTTGTATTTATTTCTGAGTTAAATCAAAGCTAAACAAAATTTTATTTTTTAAAGTGCCCACTCTGTATATATTTGTCTGAAATTTTCTCGATTTTATGCCAGGTAGATGTATAATGTGTATGCAAAATGTTGTCTTCCTCTGACAAATAGTTTTTGAGTTATACAGCCAACAAGCAGACAGGCAGACAGACAGACAGAGAGGCAGACAGACAGATAGACACACACAGAGACAGGCAGACACATAGACAGACAGACACACAGACAGAAAGACAGGCGGAATTGAGACAAATTGTTTTTCGTCATCTAGGGACCCTGAAACGTGAAGATCTAGAGAAATCTCGATTTTTTCGCGATTACAATACTTCCTTCATCTTTTAGACAAGAAAAGTAAAAAGGATCTTATTGTCGTTATCGCGTTGCTCTTCAGCGATGCCTGATGGTGCGACATTTCAATGTTGAATTATGGTGAAAATCGGCATATAATGCCGCTCCGTGTAGGTGGGTTTGCTATGTACAGGATGTCCAAGTTTTCCATTTGGGTTGGCGAGACACATGTACACCGAAAAATAAAAGAAAACTGTTACTTTTTATCTCCATGGGAAAGTTGATACCTGTATGTATTGAATGCAAACCTTCCGTTTTAATTAAAATATACCAGAGCCAAGGTTTCGAAAGATGTCATAACGTCAGGTGAAAGAAGATGGCCCATGGTCGCACCAGATATTTATTTGTAGAAGTGTCCTTAAAATAAAAACTGATTGGGAACATGCTCAAATAACAACTGTTGGGTTATAATAATTATAGAATCAAAAATACACGCTTTAGTAAAAAAGGAATTGACATTACAGCACCAGGAAAGCTTCAGATTCAAAGCTTTTAGTGGATATGAGCTCGGCAAAATGTGATGAATTGCGTACATGCGATAAGGATTTGCCGAATACTATAATTACAAGATTCACGCAATTCTATCATAATTCTAACCGCTTGACTCAAGAATTGAAATCCGATAGTATTTGCACGGTATTTCCATGTATTTTTAGACTCTTTTGACAATAAACCCATAGCATGAGTTTTGAAAACATAATACCTACCCGTATTTCCCTTTCAAAATACGAGAACTTTTTCATTTTTACTATTCTACACGAATTTCGAATACGAAAAATCCGTCCATATTCTGTTTCCACATCGTACACTCCAGATTTTATATACGCTGTGCAATAGCTTGATTTCAAAAGGATGTGCCACCTTTTAAGATCATCCAATTACTTTAACTGTTTATAGAACAAAACTGAATTTTCTATTCAATGCCCTTTAGTAGTATTTTTCATCTCGCCATTATCAGTCTGTTACAGGTATATACACACATCTGAATAAACACAAAATCCTCCGCCGGATACAGTTGCGGAAGTTATTGTCAAGTAGCACAGGTATGATAAATGCAGCACATATTGTATAAAATGCGCTTCAACGATGCGAGGAATCGCATATTTGACATCAGGTTGGAGTGATTTATGTGCCCTCACATAAACTTTCCAACCGTGTTAAACTTGGAACAACCAAAAACTCCCCTATGCGAATGCGTTCATCATCGAGCAAAGTTTCTGTTGTAAATAAATACGTCCTTCAACGGAGACGTTTACATTACATGCACGATAAATGGGATTTCTTGGGAATCAAACGTCATATCAAATCACAAATCCTGCAGAACGCTTTTAGTTTTTATTGTTTATTCAGTTTTCTTCCTGGTGTTTTGCTTTCCTTTTGTGAAATTTAATGTACACACAACAAAAAATTCAGTCGGAAGTCCTTGATGTAGTTCGACCAGACTACCACATCTGACTTACGTTTTTAGTAGATTTACGCACGCAAATATTCGTCCGTTTATACCACAAGCCAAGCGGTTGAAAAATACTTAATCATGATATCGAAGAGTTTAATGTCATGCGTGTGACAGGAAACTAAAAAGCGACGTTTTTGGCGAATAAGTAATTGAAGCTTTAAAAGTTTGAATTTTACACATGACTAGCTCTGGTTTACTCTATTAAATTATGAGAACATATTTATGAACGCCTACTACTTAGTGCAGTCAGCCATCAGCTTTTGATGAAGCCAATTTATAAAGCTAAACAACGCTTTTCAGATTATCCCTTCTGTTAAAAAAACGAAGTAATTTAAAATCCGGGTTATAAAGTATCGCTAGATAGAAAGCTAAAGCTATAAATTTGTTTATGTTCAAATTTTAAGATTGAGTGAACTGAGCGGCTGAACGAGCAGTATATTTAGATAAATCTCATATGCTAAATCCATATTCTTAACAAGCAGCAAAGACACTAATCTGGCAATATTGACAAATTTAACACCGATTTTCGCATTGAAGAAACCTGAATTTTAAAGTGTTGTAAATACTTAATTAAACCATTAAAAAGACTTTTAAAGTAATTTACTGCTAAAGAAGCAACTAATTTTATTTGCATGCTTTGATGAATGTTGCACTAAGTCAAAGGAAATTTATTTTCCAACGTTGGCACCTCAGCTTCCTAACTGATTAAAAGCCAAACACTGGATATGTTTCGATTTCCCGAAATAGTGAATCGCTGTTGAAAATAATTGCATACGACTCACTTCCCTCTATTGGCAATTAGGTAGGGTGGAAGCTTTACTCGTAAAAAAAGAAAAAAATTGGGTGGGTTAATCCGCTTCCGCTTTTTTATGGGATAGCATTTATCTCTGGATAAACAACATAAGGGGTTGGAATACATCGCAACGCATTGCGGGGTAATTGTAGTTGGATGTAATCGACATTTCAATTTAAAAGAAAGCTACTTAATGGCTTCATTATGTGCAATAAAAGTGCCCCTTACTGCGTCAGCAAATTGGACTAGTTAAAATGAAGTAGAAAAGATAAAATTTATATAATGCCCTAGGGCCTAGGGTGACTGATAGTAGAAAATCAGATCAGATATTACGACTTCAACGGCATAAAACTTTTTAAATATCAAATGTAGCAACTGAAGATTAGAATGTAAGAACGGAAAGTGATGTAAAGCTAGTTTTTGTTGAAAAGAACGGAGCATAATAACAAAAATTGAAATGATAAGAACTATACAGTTCTGTGTATAGAACAATATATTGACAGAAATGTGTGTTTTTTTCAGCAAAATTGTTTTTGAAGCAATAGAATAAAAAAGCTAACAGTGCAATACGCTTAAAAAGCTTTAGGAACAGCTCAATGTCAGTCAAGTATGACATACAAAGGCCACCTAAACCTGAATATGTAAAAATACTACGAGAAAAAAATACCGAAAAAAGAGAATAATGTAAATAACAAAATAGAACCGGCACAAATAATAAAGGATAAAATTAAGTTAGGAGTAAACATATCTTCACGTTTCTAATAAATTAAATACATTTTTAAATAAAAAAAATACGTTATCGGTGGTCAAATTCGTATGGTAGGCGGACCGCGTATTCAGTACTAACATTTTGTGGGATATTGCAAGAGAACGGGGCATTTCTACCTGAGCTACGGAGCACCGACTTTTCGAATTCCTGCGTTGCAGCTATATTAAGTAACCCACCAATTTGTTGCTCCTTTTTGTACCGTACATCATTTATTCTGTATCTATTGGGGCCCAAATTTGATAAGAATAAACCCTGCTCTAAGTATAAATTTTTACTTGTATTTATTTCTGAGTTAAATCAAAACTAAACAAAATTTTATTTTTTAAGGTGCTCACTCAGTATATATTTGTCTGAAATTTTCTCGATTTCATGCCAGGTGGATGTATAATGTGTATGCAAAATATTGTCTTCCTCCGACAAATAGTTTTTGAGTTATACAGCCAACAAGCAAACAGACAGACAGACAGGCAGACAGACAGGCAGAAAGGCAGACAGACAGACAGACAGACACACACACAGACAGGCAGACACATAGACAGGCAGATACACAGACAGAAAGACAGACGGAATTGAGACAAATTGTTTTTCGTCATCTAGGGACCCTGAAATCTGAAGATCTGGAGAAATCTCGATTTTTTCGCGATTACAATACTTCCTCCATCTTTTAGACAAGGAAAGTAAAAAGAATCTTATTGTCGTTATCGCGTTGCTCTTCACCGATGCCTAATACTACGAGAAAACATACCGAAAGAAGAGAATAATGTAAATAACAAAATAGAACCGGCACAAATAATAAAGGATAAAATAAGAGCAACAAAATAAACAAATATGTTCAACAGAGAAGTAACAGAAGAGGTTAAGAGTAGAGCAAGCAGCCTTCAGTGAAGAACGGCAATGGGCAGTAACACTTGATTCAAGAAAAGATTATTTAATAAGAAAAAACACTAAGAAATATGTTTTTGAATACAAAAACGTTGTCCCACGGTAGAGCAATAAACAAAATTTGACAAACTAGAGCAAACTAGTACCTACCAAATTCGAACATTTAAAAAATTCGTATAGAACTGGGTGAAAGTTCTTAGAAAATATCGCAATAGTTCGTAATGCTCAAAGAAGTACAACAAGGGGAGGCCATTACTGATTGGTTCTACAAAAATTGTGAAGTCGCAATACTTCATGGCTGTAATCAAAAACCCAAAAAGAATATAATTCATACAAGGAGTTAAAAAAGTTAAAAAATTTATATAAGAGATACACAGTGAATAAGCGTACACATAAAAATATATCGAACAAAAGTAGAATCAACTCAAGATAATTTTCGAAAAAAAAATTTTTTTTAAAACGCAATAAGATCAAGAGACCTCAAAAACACGGGTGGTAAAATTGGGCAAAAGCAGACTTATCAACTTCTAAATGAATAATATCAAAATGAACAGCTAATGTGGGGGAGCTATACGTAGCAGAAGAAAAAATATAGGAATTCACATTAGAGGAAGCGATCAGTATAAAAAATTAAAACTAAAAAATCCTACAAAGCGACGAAAGTATAGTAGAAATCTAAAATACTACTAATAAATTTATGGAGGAGACAGGGAATACTCGATTAATGAAAAAACAGATAATAATACCAACACCTAAAACCAAAAATTTAACCAACTGCAGAGAAATAACGCTACTGAACACCAGTTATAAAATAATGTCCGCACTGCTGCATTAAAAGTTAGAACCATATACAGAAATAGGTGACTATCAGAATGGTTTTGGACCCTGTATATTCACAGACGCTCTAAATGTAGTTATTAAGTATTATAAACAATATACGAGTATAATATTCAAATTCAGATGCTCTTTATACACTTCATAAACAATCGTTTATCAGATGATTGTAACGCGGCCTCTTACTCCGAGCACTACACCTACTGAATCATTACTTTAAAATGCCCTGGGTTCGCTAGCGTAATCATTCGGTGTGCTATGAGACCCTTTTTTCATTCCCAGAGTGGCTAAGAGCAACTAATATTGTTTAAACCACACTCGTGGACACCTGAAATGTTGTACTCACCAATGCAAACCTTAATGACAATAAAAATTCCAACAATTTACAATGAATACATAGAATCTGTAAATAAACAGGAACACACAAAGAAAAATGTACATGGAAACAAATACACCAAGTAGTTATACACTACGCATAAGAGAGTACCGCGCAGGAGAAGTTAATTTCACGTACCCAAAATGGTTCGTACCTGCAGTCGTCTATCCTTGTTTTTTTTGGGGACGCGTTGTGATTCATCGCCTCCAAATGCACACGCAACAAAATAACGTCAAGCCATCCGGTAGTTGACCTTTATCAGTCAGCGATACATTCGCTGACAATTTCGCAATTCTCACATAAGACTAACCTGGTTCCTGTTCCTCCCGTAGCCCAAGAAACGCTGCAAGGCTGCTATCGAAACGGCCTTTGAATCTGTCGATTCGGCTGGCGTTAAGCGTCTTCAAGGAGCTGCTATTCTTCCTGGTTGGCGGAGGTCTACAGTTAGATCGTGCAGATATCACGTACCACTTTACTTGGTTCGCTATTTGCGAATCCAATTAACCCGCACTGTTCGAAGGTTGTACAGTGAGTAGCTTGATTTGCCGAGCTTACTGGCTTGGGCCCGAATGCCTCCTCTTGCAGGCCTCTAGCGTTGATTCACATACCGACCGGTTATTCCCCGAACTAAACGGCACTGTCGACATATTCTTTCACGTAATCTCGGCGCGTTACACCCTATAGTCATTGACTGCGTATACATCAATTATTACTCTATAGTGCTAAACTAAATGAATAAACACAAGAACACTTACTGTCAGGCTTTATTGCTAATTGGCATATAATGAAAAGGTGTAAAGACATGTGGCACAAATTGACCCGTTTCATGATCAGAAAGAATATATCACAGAAGATGGAAAATTTAAAAATCCTTATAAAACTAATGAAACTAGTAGAAATTCCAATAAATAGTTCGTATACGGTGATTAAAATTGAAAATGGAGTATCACAGTTTCGGTGTAAGTTTTGGTGTAAGAGACGAGGAATATGTTAAAAAGGCGAATCTGAAAAAAAAAACTAGAAGACGCTGGCACTTGTCTTAGCAATAAGTATTAACTATTAACTATTACCACAGCTACGTCGACTACCTAATAGCTGTCCCTTTATGGCGCTCGAAATATTCTTAGACCTCCCATAGTAGATCACGACCAAACCAACAGGAGGCTCTCAATGATGAAGAAAGGAGACCGATAAAAAATTCAAGTTATAAATTCCGAGCACTAAACGGAACAATCGGACAGTAAAATGGACTAGCACTGTAGCTAAGGGGGCGGTTATGTGGGAGTAGAATAGCTTGGAATACCCCGAAAGTTAAACCAATTCGACAAGAATCGAAAAGAAAGTTAAATTAACCACGTGCACTTAACCCGAAGATCGAAATTTGGCTGATAAGGACAGGCATATTAGCACACCTACTGCATTAGTGTAGTCAGTCTGAGAAATAGCCCGGACTACTCAAATAAACCGCACAGTAGTTAAAGCTCGAACTAAATAGGTTTTTGTCCGTAATGATGCTAATAAAAAATTTATATAATTAGAAATGTTATATATAAAATTGGATGTACTCATATTATCACATTCACTGCTATAAAGCTGCAATTTTAGTATAAATTTTAGTGCATATTATAGTTTAACAAGATGCTATACTTTTAATGTGAACACATTTTCAGCAAGAAGTAGTTGTAGTTTGATATCTGCATTGATTTTCATAAAATTAAAAGCTAAACAAAATGTTCTATTTTCCATTGAGACTCAAATTATATTTAAATCCTGTATTTTTATTTGCATTCGCTGCTATCAATGTTTTATCACTTCTTTTAATTTATGGAGGCGTGACATTTATACCGAACCACTCATTTGATTGACGGTGTGATATTGCATTTAAATAAAAAAAGTTCAAAGCCTTGTTTCAGAGTTTTTAAATACAACAGGACACTGAATCTTTAGTAAAAGAAATATTAAATTGTATACAATTGAAGATATGATAATTGGCCAAATTCTCTTCTTCACCTTACACAACAATCTAAATTCTTTAAATAACAATTCAGGTGCTGGCGATTTATGTCAAGGTACAACTTTTGCAAGAGAAATAAACTTAGTAAAAACTCGAAAGAACCTTACATACCATCTAAACAACAAAAAATTAAGCAAAAAATGTTTTTAATCCTAAAATGTTGGTTTTATTTCGTTTTATATTTTGGCAATATTGTGGTGATTATTGTTTCTAAAAATGTATTTTATTAAATTCCTATGTAGAAGTTTTTGAGGTGGATAAACAGTCTTAAATAAAATCCAGCTTTTTATGGTCGCTGGTGTAAGTTTTAAAGAATTTGAATTTTAATCGATCAGAGGTGGTAATCGGGTAGGCAAAGATGGATATAATCCAAATACGTGCTTAGCTTAAGAGTAAGTATAAGTGTATTCATTTGAAGTGAAACACATCGTATATGTAATGCGATTTTATAATTTCTGAGAATTGCTTGAAAGGAAACTTTTAGTTATCGGTTCTATTGAAAATACAGCTTCAACTTGCAACGTCGATATAAAATCCAGCTTATTCAGGTTGGTACACTCACTAAGTGGTTTTGAAACACACTCGCAATCGCATCATAAGCCTCGAAAAGGTCCGTCCTTTCCGAGTAGAAACAGAGCACAGATAAAAGTAAACAGAAACGGATGATGAAACAAACAAAACTTGCAGCACGGAATATAAGAGGATATTTTTCAACAAAGGAATCAGAAATATATCATATTATAAAAACAAAAATTATTAATATACGATATTAACTAACATCTTCTGATGTGAAAAGGACATCGAAACCTGACAGTCAGAGTTGCTATAATACTCGATAAGAATGGAAATGGGCACATATAATCATATGTAAATATAATTGTACATTGTGCAACCGCTAAGCGCTCTATTAGGCGAAATTATTTCGAATCTTGCAACACTTCAGTATAAGCAGGATAGCGAGCTGTGATTACCCAAAATAATCAACAACCAATAGCGTTCAACTGTTCAGCTGCACTACTCGAGAAGAGAGGTGGCTTAACACTAAAATAATCAAAACAAGTAAGGGCGTCATCAACTTGATTATGCACCAACTCTGTAGACTAAGTTGGAAAATTTCCCAGTAATCTGGTAGTCGCAAGTTACATTGAAGAGATACTTCAAAAATACTTTTATCAGGCTTTCTGATAAGTTATAATCTATTATAGAAAGAAAAGGACATCAATGCGACGTCATTCGCGTGATCACTATTTTTAATAAATGCAGACACATAACATAAGAGGACAGTCTCGCATACCAAAATAAAATATTGAATCTGGTTTGGTTTTGCTGGAGTTTCAGCAGGCGCACATTTTGAAGTTACGTGGGAAGGTTATCGAAGACGGCGTAGTGAAACAAGTTTTGCAAAATATTCTGTGCTATTATTAAAATTGTAGTTCGCGTATTTATTGTAATGTTGAGCTCTATTCCGATAATTAAACTGGAGAAAATGGGTGTTAAAAAAGTCAGTAATGAAACAATGTTTTCTTTTTTGTTTCTCCAATAATTTAATGATTGTTTACTTCCAGGAACTCACGAAGATATTGATGTGGTGTGTTATATTTTATAAATTCTGAGTTGTTACGTGTGCAAAACAAGAATCTCATATAATTTTTGCTTGTGTAAATCTCGTTAAGTGTGCCCAGCATAATTAATTTTCTTGCATACGCAAGTAGTGAAACATCAACTATATATAGCAAAGGGTCGAAAGAAACCGAATATCAGAAGTAGGAGACCACAGAATAGAAAAATTTGTAAAATCGGAATAAAGCAGCTAGTCTAATTCTTGAAGGTGATGACGATGATAACTAAAATACGGCTTCATCATTATGTTTCGAGATACTACTAGAATATAATTGTTACTACATTTTGTAATAAGTTTGGTTTTCTTGACAGCAAAAAGCCGAAGCGATAGGTCACTATAATCTTTTCTTTCTAAATAATGGGAAGATATATCAAAATAATTACTAAGACATTTCTCATGGTATCTGAATGTAAAGAAAGCTCACAATAATTCGCAAATTTAATTAAATGAATTTATTTAACTAAAATAAATTGTAGCAAAACAGTTATCGCTACATCATTATAATGTTTCTCAAAAGCACACAGTGCCATATTTCACTGACTTTCTTTGATAAAAGTTCCATTTATCGCGCATACAACCCTCACAACGAAGTTTAACAAACACAATATTTGTAAAAGCTTTTCCATCCCTTGAAACAGAGCGATTCCCTTGGTTTCTATTTCAGTGGCCTAGCAATCATTCAACCCATATCCCTTTAATATGTCGGCACTATTTGTTACGGAAAGTTTTGGTTCTCAGTTGAGCTTTGGTATGCAAAACCCCGTGAAAGCAAAACAATTGTCTCGGCTTTCTAATTTATGGACGCGGACTAACGTTTTAACTCTATTTCCCTCTTCCGACAGAGACTCCCCTTTGTCACCCGATTTTTACAGCACTTCTAAATGCAGCTTTTAAGTCGCAAAGGCTGTGATCCGTTTACCCATAATTAACTTTCATTGAGCCTATTAGGCAACAAACCCGGAAACATAACAAATGCGCCAGCGCAAAGTTTTGTTTCGGGAAATTCAAAAAGGGAAGCACCGCGCTTTAAAATTAGAATAAATAGCTCGAAAAGCTCGTTTAATATACGACCTATTTCGGGCAACGTGCGTACAGAATGGAAATGAAAGCACTGCTGTTTTCGTTCGGCGAGCGCCGCTTCTTCGAATAAATTTGTCGTGAAGAGAGATCAACCCTTAACTGGAGGATAACGCCAGATTACCGTAGTTGCCACCCACATGACTTGACCTACGTTACCAAAGACTTCAAAAGTTTTTTCGAGGTCAACTTCATTCCTCACGCATGTCTCTTGACGTTTATACGTCGTTTTTATTATTTAACTTATGTCTTCATAAGAAGCCGACTATAAATTAAACTGTCAATTTTACATTCATTAAACGAGCTTAAGGCTATGCATGAATTTATGCAATTACATATTTTCCCTTCCACTTTTAAAGACATTTCAATAATTTCGAACTATAATGTAAGTAGTGTCCATTTTAAACGTTGTGAGAAGCACCGAAAAAAGATATTAAATTTTAAATATACTTTACTTACTCTACTTATAAACATACAGGCGAAGTTTGAAAATCTTTTCCGAAAACTGAATTGCAACGATTGATAATAATTCATATTTTAGATACCAAAGCAGAAGCTGCCGCTACTGTCCCCCCCCCCCCTTCTCTCTCTCTCTTGCGCTCTCATAGATATATGTAACCGAATTTTGAACAGATACTTCAATTTTAATATACTAATCAAGGCTATACATACAGCTATTCTAACGTGTGTTACAGATCCTGTATCGAGATACTGGAAATATTTATTATGAAGATATTCTCCCCCACTAGTTGGTCGCCAATTCGTAATATCCCCCTGCTTTTGGACACCTTTCTGGCTATTATATTACAAATGTATCTTTAATTTTGAATATAACGTGTTGTTTGGTGATTTATATGAGATATTTATATTGATTCTATTTATCTCAATGTAATAAACTGACTTACCTTTATTTAGAATTAACTTACTTCAATTAATGAAAGCTTTATGAATCACAAGAAACGTATATCACTTTGACGTTTATTACAATTTAAAACATGTCAAGCTGAAATTACTTATAACCACTGTTTATTTCGTTATTTGTGTGAAATGCAGTTTCTATTTGGCAATTAAGTACAAGCAGGACATGCGCAACAGCGGTGGTTGGGGCGCATCCCAGCAGCCACCCGGGATGGACGAGGGGACACGAGATCGGAACGAACTGTGCAACTATGCGGTCGTCCCTTCGAAGTCGTATTATATAAACTTGTATTTAATAGTAAATAAATTAGTTAGTGAAAATAAAAGAAGTATTCATTAATAAACATGATCCTTCGAGCCGGATTGTGAACAAGAAAAAAACCTAGGAAGAAAATACTTCAAATCAACAATGAAAACCACGAGGCCTGTCCATTGTTCCAAGCGGTGCTACCTTCCACGAAACGAGAAGTGAGGTCGTCCACCAGCAAGAGACGTGCAGCTCGGGGTGATTTCAATTTCCTTTGTAAGTACATTCCATTCTTTATTCCTCATATATCCCCTTTAATTCTGAGTCAAGCATAGAAAACTTAGCAACTTTAAAAATAAAAAGAGGTCATTTAAAAACCACCCTCACTAACTTTAAAAAACATTGCAACAAAATCGATGTAAGCGAATTAAATGATTCAATTATAACGGAATTAGAAGGCCGTTTAGAAAAGAGTGAACCATTACTAGCTAATTTTTGCGAAGTACATTTACAAATTAAAACTATTTCTAACACTGATTATACCGATGAAAGCGATGATCCCGAATTAGAATCATTTGAAGACAGTTATTTTGAGGTAACTTTAAAAGCAAAAAATATAATTTCATTATATCGCAAACCAAAACAAATTAATCCAATTTCAAATCCACCAAACAGCACGTCCTTTGCACAAGCTGATTCAAATAATATTCGTCTTCCAACCATAATTTTGCCTTCTTTCACGGGCTTGTAAGATCAATGGCAAGAATTCTATGATTCATTTAAGGCGCTAATACACGAAAACAATACCTTATCTGAGATACAAAAATTTTATTATTTAAAAAGCTCTTTAAAAAATGAAGCAGCTCTAACAATTCAAAATTTAGAAGTTTCAACATCAAATTACTATATTGCGTGGGATTTGCTCCGGGAGCGTTTCGAAAATAAACGTTTAATTGTAAACAGTTACATTAAATCCATCGTAGAATTTCAACGCATTCAAAAAGAATCACACGTAAGTTTACGACAACTTTTCGATACTGCTACTAAAAATATTCGATCATTAAAAAACTTAGGTTTACCTACAGATACATGGGATGATTTGCTTGTATATATTGTAGTTTCTAAATTAGACCCTGTAACGCGCAAAGAGTGGGAATCAACCAAATTACCCCAAGAATTGCCAAATATGAATGATTTAAATACATTTTTTTAAAATAATTGTCAAATTCTAGAAACAATAAAACTAAATAAATTAGAAATACATAGTAACGCAATCTATAACCCCAGAAAAGGTACCATTCATTCCAAGGTAATGTTAGCAACCAACCAACAACAGCTTTGCGCATTTTGTAAAAATGCTCATACTATATACATTTGCGAAGAATTTTCAAAATTATCGATTCCAGACAGAATTAGCGAGGCCAAAAACCGCCATTTGTGCATCAATTGTTTGCGAAAAGGTCATTTTACTCGCGACTGTAGAGCAAATGGATGTAGAAAATGCTACAAAAAACACAAAACCCTACTACATCTTGAATATACAAGAACGAATAGTACAAACAATGGAATTTTACAAAAAATGTAGCAATAATAAACCATTGACAAGCAGCGCGCCGGAAGCACAAGAAAACAATTCCGAATCGGTAGCACTAGTCAATCATTGTTCGTTTAAAAGGTTTCCGCAAATTTTGCTTTCAACAGCTAGAGTAAATGTTAAAGACAATGCAGGACGGCTCCATGAATGTCGTTTGTTGTTAGATTCCGGGGCTCAATCCCATTTTATAACTGATAAAATGTGTACATTGTTAAATTTGAAAAAATCTAAAATAAATGTAGCTGTTTCAGGACTCAGTCAGTTAAATTTTAATATTACTCATATGGTAAATGTAAATATATATGCTCAACATGGAGGTTATAAAATCTCTCTTGCGTGCTTGGTTTTATCGAAAATTACAGAGCCTTCACCATCAAAATCATTTGATGCAAGTATATTGGGTATTCCTGAAAACATTCTGTTAGCGGACAGCTCTTTCAACGTATCTGATAATATTGATTTATTAATCGGTTCATCAGTATTTTACAATTTATTATCAGTAGGACAAATCAATTTAGGTAAAGGACTTCCTACCTTGCAAAAAACAAAGCTAGGTTGGGTAATCGCTGGACCTATAAATGATCAGCTCAATTCTATTACTTCAAGAAATCATTTTGCCTCAGTTGAATCTGAAAATAACTTTACCTTAGAGCGCCAGGTAGAAAAATTCTTGTCGTTAGAAAATTGTAACCAGAACTTCAGTAAAATGTCATTAGAGGAGAAACTTTGTGAAGGTCGTTTTGTGCAAACAACGAAAAGGGATGCTTCAGGTAGATTTGTCGTAAAAATTCCGTTCAAGGAAAATGTTAGCGCTTTAGGCGACTCACGGAGCCTGGCTTTAAGCCGTTTTCAGAACCTTGAGAAAAGGTTCAGGCAAAATCCTACTCTAAAGCAACTTTATTGTGAATTCTTGGAAGAGTACAAACACCTAAACCATATGACACGAGTAGCTGACGACAACGATGATTCACAGGGAAGGTTTTATTTGCCTCACCATGCCGTTATTCGTGAGTCAAGCTTGACTTCAAAAATTCGTGTGGTATTCGACGGTAGTATGAAGAGCAGTACAGGAATATCACTAAATGACACTCAAATGGTAGGCCCAGTTCTACAAAATAATTTATTTTCTATTTAATCCGTTTTCGGAAACATTCAATCGTAATTAGTACGGACATTACGAAGATGTACCGACAAATTTTAATTGACAAAGATGATAGGCGTTTCCAAAGAATATTTTTTGGTTTAATGAGGATGAAAACATAGAATGCTACGAACTAAACACGGTAACATATGGGACAGGTTCCGCACCATTTTTAGCAATAATAAGGTGTTTGCACCAATTAGCGTCAGAGAATGCTGCGTCTTATCCACAAACTTCAAATATTTTGCGGGATGATTTTTTTGTTGATGATTTATTGACAGGAGCTAATTCGATTGAAGAAGTTAAACAAATTTATTTTGAATTAACTCATATTTTAAATTCCGTTGCATTTGAATTAAGGAAGTGGTCATCAAATAACACGGGTATATTAGATACAATCCGCGATAATTTAAACTCACAATCAGTAGTATTACCTATTTGCGAAAAAGAGCAAACAAAGACTTTAGGCATATGTTGGAATTCGGTATCTGATATATTTCAATACGACGTCAAGCTAAAAAATCTAAATCACGCAGTGACCAAACGAACTATATTATCTATTACAGCTCAAATTTTTGACCCTTTAGGATTGCTAAGTCCAGTCACTATAATTGCAAAATTTATTATCCAAAGGCTCTGGCAATGTAAAATAAATTGGGATGAATATATTCCAATGGAACTGCACACCAGGTGGATTAGATTCTCGGATAATCTTAAATTTATAAATAATCTCCGAATAAAAAGGCATGTTCTATGTAACAATGCAATTGAAATCGAATTGCATGCATTTTCAGATGCTAGCGAAGCTGGCATAGGCGTGGCCATTTATTTAAGATCAATTGATAAAGATAAAAATTGTCAGATAAATTTACTTTGTTCGAAATCACGCGTAGCCCCCTTGCACAGCCTGCCACGTCTCGAATTATGTGGAGCAGTTTTATTGGCCAATTTAGTTCATAAGGTGCGCCAAAATATTAAATTAGAATTTTCAAAATTTGTTTACTGGTGTGATTCAACTATAACACTTCATTGGATCAAATCCTGCTGATTTAATATCGCGTGGTACTACTCCGCAGGAACTACTTAAATCAAAATTGTGGTGGCATGGACCATCTTGGTTAGAAAACGATTCTTCTACTTGACCTGAGTAAAACTTTAATTTTTCAATTAACCAAGAACATTTAGAAATTCGTAAAACTGCTTGTTTAGTAACTACATCAAATGAGTTTGACCTATTCTTTAGATACTCAAATTTAGTTAAATTGCAAAGAGTTTTGGCATATTGTTTACGTTTTATTAGAAATCTTCGTAAAAGACGGGATAAAATTAGCGGACCTATAACCGTTAAAGAATTAACTACGACTCTCATTACTTTAATTAAAATTGCGCAGCATCAGATTTACTACGTTGATATAAAGAGTATAAACAAAACACGATCGGTCAATTCAAAGAGCCATTTGTTGCCGCTTAATCCTTTTTTTTGGACAGTGAAAATGTATTAAGAGTAGGCGGACGGTTAGGTAATTCAAATTTACCTTATGATAAAAAATTTCCGATAGTCTTGCCATCAAATCACACGCTTACCACTTTAATAATAAAAAACGAGCATGAAAAATTGCTTCATGGGGGAACTCAGTTAGTTTTATCATCTTTAAGGGAAACCTTCTGGCCCGTTTCTGGAAAAAATACAGTCAAACGAGTATTAAGAAGTTGTATTAAATGTTTCCGTTGCAATCCCACTAGATCGCAATATTTGATGGGCATGCTCCCAACAAATCGAGTAAAACCAAATCCTCCATTTTATAATTGCGGAGTAGATTACTCAGGTCCGTTTTTTATTAAAAACAAATATTCAAGAGGAGCCAAGTTAACACAGGGATATGTTTGTTTATTTATTTGTTTTTGTGCAAAGGCCATACATTTAGAACTTGTCAGTGATCTTACTACCGAAACTTTTATAACCGCATTACGACGTTTCACTTCACGCCGCGGGAAACCTTAAAATATCTATTCAGATAATAGTTCTAATTTCGCAGGAGCAAAGACGGAACTTAAAAACTTTATATGAATTTTTAACCTCTGAACTTACTCAGAACTCTATAGTAAATGTACTTAGCAAAGAGAGTATATCATGGCATTTTATATCCCCAAGAGCTCCCCACTTTGGAGGGCTCTGGGAAGCTGGTGTAAAATCAACAAAAACCCATTAAAAAAGGTGTTTGGCGATGCTCATTTAACTTTTGAACAATTTTATACCGCGCTGACTCAGATTGAAGCTGTTCTAAATTCACGACCATTGTCTCCCCTATCCAATGATTCTTCTGACCTTAATCCATTAACTCCCGCACATTTCCTGATTGGAAAATCCCTAGTTGCCGTTCCGGACCCTAGTGTGATGGAGATCCCGGAAAATCGGCTATCTAGGTTTCAACGGGTTCAGCAGCTCACTCAACATTTTTGGCGTCGGTGGAGCAAGGAGTACCTTGCCACTTTACAAACCAGGACCAAATGGAGGCAACAAAGTCCCTCTACGTTAAAAAGGGATCCATGGTAGTACTTCGAGACGACAATCTGCCGCAATTGAAATGGCAACTAGGCCGAATTGTCGATCTACATCCAGGCAACGACGGCATCGTCAGGGTGGTTAGTGTAAAGTTATCCACGGTAATTGTTAAACGTCCCGTAGCAAAAGTGTGTGTGTTGCCTATTGAAGAAGAAAGTGACGCAATTCATAGACAATCATACACTGTATCTATATAACACAAAAATTGTATATGTATATATCCTTTTATGTGTGTTCCACTGTTAAATTTTTTAGTTGCTCCAATATGTAACTGATTTTTGTTTTTGTATTGAAAGCCCTGCTTTCAAGGCGGGGAGTATGTTTATTTCGTTATTTGTGTGAAATGCAGTTTCTCTTTGGCAATTAAGTACAAGCAGGACATGCGCAACAGCGGTGGTTGGGGCGCATCCCAGCAGCCACCCGCGATGGACGAGGGGACACGAGATCAGAGGGAACTGTGCAACTATGCGGTCGTCCCTTCGAAGTCGTATTATATAAACTTGTATTTAATAGTAAATAAATTAGTTAGTGAAAATAAAAGAAGTATTCATTGATAAACAACCACGACTAAAGCATAAAGCAATAAGTCGCCTTTTCATCAGCTAACTGGATGTATCGTATTAACTATCCTACTCATTTGAACTTTTCTCTATTAGACAGCTATTATAAGCAATATAATATTATTGATTTAAATTTAGTATTCAATTCAGATACCTCCAAAAATATTTCCCTTTAACGTATCAACAACTTGACTTTTACCTTGTTTG
The DNA here is from genome assembly GCA_940337035.1 of Agriotes lineatus. Lineage (NCBI taxonomy): Eukaryota > Metazoa > Arthropoda > Insecta > Coleoptera > Elateridae > Agriotes > Agriotes lineatus. Next base: position 94,919,951 of record OW679196.1, on the reverse strand, counting down.
ATCTGACATCTACACAAGAAAATTCAAAATAAAATTTTAATGCTTTGATTCAAAATATGTTGAAGTTTTACATTAGTTATTATTTATATAAATAAATAACAAAAAGATAATTTCACATTATAAGCACCTAAAATGATTAAGTTGAAATTTACAAAAAATAATCATTATACCAACAGTTACTAAATCTAATTACACAATGTTTTTTAATCATCTCAAATCGAACTTGGTTATATAACCCACATTGAAAATTCAATCAAATATTCACTGACCTTTGTTGCCTTTTCCAGCGATACCTGACTTTGAAACTCGCTCTCCCTTGTTGAACACCCACGCTAGCAGTTCAACTCGTTGTCCCAGATTTAAAAGATCGTTGTAAAACTTATATTTCTAGTCATTATAATAGAAAACCAAACCGTTGACACAAGGCACAAATAGTCACGCACTGAAGCTACGTTAAATAACTGGTAACTCTATTGCATCCACAGTAGAACAATATAATTTAAGGTAATTTTTAACATTGACTTTTATTGCAAATTATACCTAATAATCTTACATTATTATATAAAATTATACTACAGGAAAAGCCATTTTACCACAGTCTGTATAATGTTAGAATTATTATTTATTCGCAATTGAGAGAATTAAACTCTCAACGTGATTCTTTACAAATGTCCACAAATATTATTTTAAATCACCCATAGTAACGCTTTTACTATGTCAACTACTACCAACCATTTATACGATTGTTCTTGCAGTATAATTATAAACTGGCTGGATTTAAAAATTAAAATTAATAATGCATGCGCTTGCAGGTTGAATTACAGGTGAAGTCATTGTTTTAATTTTACTGTCAAATTCCGGTATTTTAAATTCACCAATCCTTTGAAACAAATGTTTCAATTACAGCGTGGTGTCCTCTTGGACCTGTAGTTAGGAATTAAATTTTACTAGCATTTACTGCGATGCCATGTTCTCATTTGCTATATGGCATAATTTGGACAATCTTGTTATACTATATTGCCGTTCTTCCCGGATTTACATTTGTTTTCCTTATGATATTTTCCAGGACAAGATTGAGCACAACCCATGATGTCACCTTGTCTGACTCTGGAATTTAATTCAAATTCTGGTCACATTTCTTATCGAACTCTACAGGTCTTCATTTTTATTCCTACAGAAGTTGTTACAGAATTGAAATCTTTCCTCTTTAATTTCGTTAATTGTTACGTATCTGCCCCTTTTTTATTTCGATTTTCTAAATGATATCCCTCCACCTGTGCAATTTTCCTTCTAGTTGTGATTTCATTTTTTTATAAGTATTTTCCGTATTTAACAACTCTTTTTCTTGTTCCACACTACAATAGCTAATTCTTGCTTGTTGCCTTATTCTTAGTGCTTCTTTACATTAATCGACAATCCAGTACTGGTGTCTGTGCTTTCTGCGTTTTTGTTTGTCTCTTTTCGTCACTTTCTTCAAATGGTCTTGATATCTTGTGTCTTACTGTAACATGTACCAAGAAATGATCTTATGCAGAATTAAATTAAAATGATTGTTGATATTAAAAGCAATGCTACTGGCCATGAGGGCTTAAATATTGAAATTATAAAACTCTGCCTACCTATACTGCTCCCGTACCTGACTCATGTGAGTAATTATGCGTTGCTTACAAATACTTTTCCTGACAGTTGGAAGAAGGCGGTAGTATTTCCATTACCTAAAACATCAAATCCGGAAGAATTTAAAGATCTTAGGTCAATTAGTATACTGCCTGTTATGTCAAAGGTTCTAGAAAAAGTAATGAACTCGCAACTGCGAGAATATCTGAATGAAAATAAAATACTACCAGACATTAATTCATATTCTTTTTTGGGTATTTCGCCACTCTGCAAATTAAAATTATTAAATAACGTATTAAATAACGAACGTTTCGAGGGACAATCTGCCCTCGGTGTCAACGAATAACAATTAAAAAGGAACAAGAAAACTTAGCTTTTTCACGGAGATTGAAAACCACCAACCTCCAATGAATTGCTTGACATTGACGTTTGTTGATTATCTAAACCTACTTGATCTGATCTTTAAGAATCGATAGCCAACTAGTGTCTAAAAATATTGAGAAAGACGACACGCATTGTTCTTCGTTAAGTAAAATATATGCCGTCTCCTTAATTTTACGTTTAGTTGACATTGATTCTTTAGACAAGATCTTTGTGTTATGCCAGTGTACTTTATGATTATTATCCCAAGCATGTTCTGCCAGCTTAGACTTATTGAATTGATTTTCATCATATTTTTACGTTCTTTAACTCTAACTGCTAAAGGTCTGGCTGTTTCACCGATATAGTATTTCCCGCATTCACAGGGGATACTATATATACAATTCTTTGAATGTTGTTCTTCGTTGAACGGTTTAGTTATTTAATAATTTTAATTTGCAGAGTGGCGAAATACGCAAAATAGAATATGAATTATAGATTCACGCCACAAAGAAGTTTCAAAGATTATACTACCAGACATTCACACTACTTGATTATAGTAAGGCTTTCGATACAAGTAATCACCAAATTTTGCTTTCTATTCTTCATTACATTGGTTTGTCTACTTCTGCTGTGTCTCTATTAAAAAGTTACCTATGCAATGTGTGAAAACTTTTGGCAATGCATCCGACTTCTTACCAGTTGTACAAGGAGTTCCTCAAGGATCTATCTTAGGACCCTTAATGTTTATAATATGTACATCAAATTTTTGGAAATCTATTAAAACCTGCAAAATAAAAATGTTTGCACACGATTCTCAACTACTACATTCGTTTACTCCTGATAATTATAAAGATAGTGTAAGTGATATTAAAAACGACCTCAATGCAATAAGCCTGGTATCACGACAGCACTCTCTAATTATTGATCCTCAAAAAACGGTTGAACTTTTGTTTGGGAAAAAAGATACTGTTTTATTTTTATCTGATAAAATTAGCGTGATGATTGATGATATTCCTATTCCCATTAAGGAAGATGCTAAGAACTTGGGTCTCTTCATACACAATACGTTCAGATATGAAAAACATGTCAATAACTCTATTAAAAAAAGCGTCCAAGCTCTAAAATTAATTTATCCTCACAGACACGATTTATCGACAGAAACTAAATCCTTGCTTTGTAACTCACTGGTTTTATCTAATTTTTCCTAGTGCAGCGAAATTTATGGTTCATCCATTAACCAGGATGTTGCTAATAAAATACGGAATAAAAAAATATTACCATATTTCTCACAAATTAGCAGATTTGCGATGTTAAATATGCAAAATAGCCGTCATTTACAATTTGCTACTCTTTGTCACAAAATTATTACAACAAAGCTGCCGGCTTACTTATATAATAAAATAACGTATAAAACTGATGTCCATGCCATTTAAGATTCAAAGGTATAATATCTCCACCTTCACATAAAACGGTCTTATTTGAGCGTTCTTTTCAATACCAAATTTATAAAACTTACAATAATCTCCTTCCTGCATTCAAGCTATTTAATTTAATTACACTTAAAGCTAATATGCGTGACCACCTTTATAAATTGCAGATAAGCTAAAAATTGTAAATACAAAATAACATTAATTAACAAAATTTTGTGGACTACTAACATAGCATAATCACAGAATCTTTTTTTTTATTTTTTTTTTTTTGTTCAAATGTTTCTTTTTACTTTAGTTGAATATTAGCATTTTTTTAAATTATATATTCCCGATTACTCTAGGGCTTAATGGAAGATCAAAGGTGGTCATCTACCTATTTGAATTAAATCCTTGCGATTTCTCAATTGTATGATACTTCAGTTATTTGTTTTGTATGTAGTTCTGTAACTAATGAAAAATAAATGCATTATTATTATTATTATTAATCTGCTTCGCGCGTACCATCTATAAGACTGGTGGCACGTACTATATCAGTAAGAACATGACAATTTGGTTTTTCGTTCTTTCATTCGTGTAATCCAAGTACAATTGTAAACATTTTTGTGATAAAATAAGGTTTCTTCTACTCGGAGGCCATTTATTTCAGCAAAATCTACGATGAAATGATGACTTTAAGGTTATTAACATACGAAGTGATTATAATCTTCCCTTATTTTTAAACAAAAATTAAACAGATCACGAAAGACAATGAATACAACTATTTTAACTAATGCAGCTCTAAAAAATAGTTATTTGTACACCTAGTGATGAAAGTGATACTTTCTGTATGAGTTTGAAGGTATAATTATACGCATAAAAAACTTACATTCATACGTGTAGTACAGGTTACTTTTTTGCATAGTGATCACTTGTAACTCGAAATTTGGTTGAAAAAGACTTCAGAATTTACATCTGTCGATTTGACACTTCACAAGTTCAAGAAAATAGTTTAAAAAAGTGGTACTTTCTTTACGATTTTTTGTTAAAAAGAGATTACTTTCAGGATCACTATGCAAAAAATAATATAGTTTCACCATAACGTATGCAACAAAAACTGTGAGTAAAGATGATAACTATTACCTTTATTAATATTCTTCATAGAATAAATGCATTGGAAGTTCCATAATTTCATCAATATCTCAGCTTGAGACTAAGTAGCGTCTGCGGTTAACCTTTTAGGATTAAAGAGTAATTAAAATTCTGACCTAATTCTGTGAGGACACCAGAAGTATTACGATAATTGTGGATACATCATCATTAGAGAATTAAAATGCCCGGAATTTGCAGCATAGGAAAATTCCTTAATTTTTTCATAAATTAAAATTAAATGGCACAATATAGCTAAAATTAAGTAATCCCCGCCGATTAATAACTTAAGCAGAACTGTGTAAATGAATGGGTTTCATGGGTACAAAGACACAAAAATGACAGGTAATTGCTGCCCAGCATTTCCTACTATTGCCTATACTGTCAGATATACTGCATATCTATACAGTGTTGCTTATGCTCGTCGGTACCTGTAAATAGGTTAAATTCAGCTAAAGACTAACTTTGGGAATTTTTCTTGCAAAATCTTTATTAGGTACTCATCTTTTAATTAGCATATAAGAAACCCTCGTTACGTTAACGACCAGATTAAACTTTTTAAGTAAATGCCTCTAGGTGCCTGCTCCGATACAAGACAGCCCGCATACCCCTCGGGCAACCCTGTTTTAGAGATCCGAACTAAAATTAAATGAGGGTACCACTACGTCGCCAAATGTTGGGAAGTTTTTGGAAGTTAACTATTATAGTTTGGCAGCGGACCTTTTGTCCCGTGAGAGTTTGCATTTGCCACTTTAATCGCAGCCTTCAACTAGGAAGTGAACGGCGGCCAAATTTTCACAGCTAAATCTGTTGATATTGGGGTTGTGCGACCCAACGCTGAAAGTTTTATGAATGAGGCAGTTGGTGGTCTGGCACATAAAGCAGCACGGAAATTTGTTGTTCTCTTTCGATATCCGTTCCTGTTTCGATACGGTAATACTGCAAAGAAATTTCTGGAGATCACAGGTTGAGAGCCTGCGACCTGCGTCACCTCTTAGCTGCCTTGCACAGATAACAAGTATAAATCGTGAGGGCTGCGAACCAGGTCAACCTTGTAAGCCTCAGAACAAAGCTTTTTCCTTAGAGCTTTACAACGCTTTGCGTGCGCGAACCTCAGATAAGAGATACATTGTTATACAAAATGACGCTGTGTTTTATCAACTGCCAGACTGTAAAATGTCATGTCATAAATCAAATTTTCTCTGATTAATGCTGTGACCTTAAGTGCATTTTCGCATTCTTCATGTTGCGCCCGTAATTCCTCACAGTGCGTGCGACTTTATTATTTAAATTTTATCAAGATGTTGCATATGCATATTTAAAGTTAACCTTTTTATATAAATGACTATACCTATTGTTGCTATTCTGACATTTTAAGTATATGTATAATTGCCTCATAGTTTTTATTTAATTAGTTATAGGAATATTCCTCTTTATGTTGATAGCTACAATAGTTCTGAGTATTAGCGGTTGCTAATGCCTAGGTCGTTTGCATAAACATAAGCTAAAATATATAAGTGGTTTGTCAGTCAATTTAAGAATGATTTTATCGAAAGGCTTAGTAGCAAGTAAGATTCGGCTAATTAGCTAATTTATTAATTCAATTATATACTATAAACACCACTACTTAATACATATATCTGTTTACCTATGACACAATTAATCTCCAGTAATTATAAAAAACGTTTATATCCAATAAGTATTTTCTTTAGTTTCTTGCAGATATAGTTTGTGTAAGGCAAACTTTATATAAGTTATCAAATTTGGTTCCTATATGGTGGGAGATAAAGCAACGGCTTAAGAGTATGTAGAAACATTATTTTTTAGTTAATAGATAGCTATATTTAAAGTTTCACAGGTCATCCTTTCAGCCCAAGTGTTCTTTTTCATTATCTGTAAAATCATTGTTATCACGGAGCTCATGATCGCCACCACATTTATACATTTCTGTGCAAGTTAAATCATGTGCTTTACACTTGCAACTTAAAGCACACCATACGTTCTCACAACCACAACGTACAAAATTCAGTAACCATTCTGCTGAACATGGAATCGAACTCATTGTAGGAGAAGATGTAACAGGCTGAATTCAACATTACGACAACGCGCCAGTTTGTAACTGTACAAATCGGTATTTACGACAAACCCAAACAAATCTAAACGACTAGCGCATAAGCTAACTCAAAATCGGGAATGTATTACATAGGACAGCTGCCCCATTCCGTTAAAAAGAGTCTTCGACTAACTTCAGTGGAGCGAGGGGGATCCAACACGAGATCACCCAGGGCAACGGCCTAATAAACAAAAAGCAGATCTTAATTGCTAGAGCTCCACCACGATTGATACAAGGACAAAATGCATGGGTGAACCTACCGACGAAAAGTGGAAGCATAATGGATTCAGCTTTTAACTATAACCTTGGCAGTGTCCTGGTTAGTGAGCCAAGTGCAACATCATCGGACCTACCTTTCGAAGAACTCACTTGAACCGCTGGCCAAATTCCTTTTACAACTGATAATATACATACACAAATCGCATGCACAACATCATAAGAAAACTACAGTTAAACAAATACGAAATGTATTAACAAAAATATTTGAATGATTAAAAAAGGTTACATAAAAATACGAAATGGGTTAGTAAAGATTAACTATTCAAATTGCGTATCGTCTTAATCTAGTACATACGCGGTAAACTTGACATCAAATACAGGGGTAACTTGTGAACGATATTAATATTGAACTATCCAAAGCACTGACTCAATTAACAGCAATAAAAGACGGTAATGAACTAAACTGACAGGTAAGATATAAAAAATGAATGTTACAATGACCGCAACGTCAAGAAAACTGACTGAAACTTCGGCGAAACACTCGGTACACTTAAAATTCGTACTTTAAAGCTACTACAACATTATGGTAACTTGAAGAAGCTTAGCTTAGCTGCAATCGACATTTCATGTTGCTGCAAAAGGCTGCGGTTCCAGACAATGCGAAAGACACCTAAAGGAACTGCACAAAATCAACGGGAAGCTGCTGGCCGACGGGACGGAACCTGTAATAGTACGCTGATGAGGACGAAACCGAAGTCCGCACGGAAATTGGCAGAACGGCATGCAACGGCATGAATGGGCCGGCACTGAAATCTCACGGAAAATCCGCCAAACGACGTGTTAAAAGGTCTGCCACCCCACGATAAACGAAATCTCAAGGACCTATATCGGTAAACAACAAGAACACCCAGTTCGACCACCACCAACCACCACGTGCAGTTCAATAAGTCCATAAAAGTGGAACACAAAACTTGCGTCACATCGACAGGGGTTCGAATAACGGGATCAAACCATACGGCACACACGCACACAAAAAAACGTTAATCACACCATAAACAAACGTAAAACCTCGAGTACGCGAACTCGGAACAGCCGCGCAGCGGGACGACAACTTTAAAATCACTTGTTGCTTCTAGCCACGCTAGGTCAAATCTGTCGAAAAAGAGGGCGGCTAAAACTGCTCGCATCGAAAACGAGCGGAGGAAAAACCTCGTACTCGTTCTGTCTAACGCACGGCAACTCTCTTTTATTCTGGGTCTAATACGTACAGGAATTCACGTCGCCAGACGGGTCGATAAGGAACACGTGCGCGCCAATGAGCCCGAAACAGCGGTAACACAGAATGAGTGCGTTTAAAACTGCTGGATGCAAGCGGATAATTCGAAATGCTTACATACATGCCGAATAGTAATTTCGGAATCGAGAAAATGAAAATTCTTCGACTAGTTGTTCTTCTTCTGGTTTAAATTCTTCTTGAGATCCAAGTAATGCCACAGCATCGAGAACTTCTTTCGCTGCTGTATGGAAAGCTGTCCGAAGAGAAGGACCCAGTATTATCACAGTCCGAAAGTACACGAAGAGCTAACAATGCCTTAACTTTTGTCGGTCTTATACTGTAATAAACAACATTGATACCAATAAACCATTTATTAGCACCAAGTCCTGCGACAAACATGCTGTCTTTTAGAAAAAGTTGCGATCACTACAGTGAAAGAATGAAAACATCAGTATCTGATGAATATATGTGCAGGGTAGGAGAATGACGTGAGATGTACATTGAGTGTAGAATAAGTTTTGTATCTGCTCCTTCTTGCGTGCTTTGAAGTTTTCTAATGTCATTTCCACCCGATGACCTTGCCTAATTTCTCCAACTGTCAGTTTTTGTTTAATCCACTGTGTATGCAATACGACCTTATTTGCGAGATATGTTGTTAACGCATCCTTAGTTTTGCAATAAGATAATAGAGATCTCGTTGCTGCTTTTTGAATATTGGTAGTCCGTGATTTTGCACTCAACAGACATTGTTTTCCAGGCCTTTTCCTGTTCTTAGAATTCTTGAGTTAATCTTCCAAGTAAGTATTAAATACTAAGTGAGTTTGGTGTAAGGTTCTATCTTCCGATTAAATTCAATTGCAAGTTTATGGCAAGTCTTCACATAGGCAGGTTTATTTATACAGTGAGTGCAACTCCGGCATTCCATCGAGAACAGCTGCTGACTATGAATCAGGTGGAGGCATTATTTGTTCTGCAGAGGTGACCTTCCATTTGTACCATGTGACAGAAACTGAGTCGAGTTCATTTGGTGAAATGTTGTTGCTGTTCAGTAACCTTCATCAAATTGCTTTTGTTAAAAGTTAAAACCTTTGTACCATCTAAGTTGAACAATGAAGGAGGTACTACCGAAAATTCATATTTACTAATGCATTCTTGCAGGCCTGTTCTACTTCTTGAAACAATTAGCAAACGCGTGAACAATGAACGATATGCCTTGTATTATAGTGTCTCATAGTTTTGTTTTAACCACTTTGTGTGCTTTTTTAGACAGCTTGAGTTTTTCTTTTTTATTGGTGCTCAAAGGTTACATTTTTCTGATTGAATACGCTCTTGTTTAAAGGTATTGTACAAGTCCTGTACCCTTTCTGTCATTTTTGACATGTCCTTCTAGATGTATTCATCAAAACTACTTTTGTTGAAATGTTAATGAGTTCTTTTTTATTATAAGTTGCAGGGTTAGTGAATGACATGATACAATTATACATCTCTTGAGAATCATTTTTTTGGCGCTTTTCTTTACTCGCGTTGAAGGGATGATATTTCGACCATTTGCTATTTGTAATCCCTAACATTTCTTTTGCTTCAGCTAGCAACCTTGACAATTCATGAGAAGTTAAGAAAAACTATATCTATTTGTAATTTTTCTGTAGAAGATCTCACTTTCTCCCATTGTTGTTGCATTGCCTTCAAGGAGAAAATCACACAAAGAGGATAAAAATTACAAATTCTGCATTTGTTGCTTGATCACCTGGTGATTTAGATATATTTTCTTTGAGCGAAAGCTTAGGTCGTAAGACATTCACAACGTGCCTGTTCCAACATACTTTGTGATATGCAATATCTTTTGCATGAGAGTCTCCGGGACCTGTACGGATCTTGTAGTGTAGCTTCGTTCTATATATTTTTCTTTATGACTGGAAGAAGAGGAAATTTGGGTAACGTAACTCTTCTTCATAAAGTCTTCCACTTCTATCAATGTTAGCATTATGGGTAAATTTCTTATACCAGTTGGAATGCCATGATGCTCTTTTATTCTTAAACCCTTCGATCGATATGTCACCTAAACCATTAGCAATAATTACGTATTCACTGTCATTCTATTTTTCTTTTTTCTTAATACACTCTAACACCCATTCGTAACATTTTTGATTAACCAGCGGAGATTTCTTTCTATCTTAATATAAAATTCAAAAGGAAAGGTCTATAGACTTTTTCTCTTCTATTTCGATGATGATGGAAGTTGAACTTGAAATATTACTTTCAATATCTGGATGCATCGACATCTTTAAAATTTGATTTCTCTTTGGTAGTACTCCAAGTCAAATTTACATCTTCGATATTTATTCTCTCCTTCAATATTTGTAAGTCATACGTATTTCTATTTTAGGTCTGACAAATAAAAAAGTAAACTAGCCAAAAAAATAGAACATAACTTGCACTTTAATGAGAAACGCAAGAGAAAAACTAAAAACATGATTTAATCTCAGAAAGGGTAACAGATATAAAAAGATAAAATAAAAAAATAGTAATTACCTTTTTGGTTCCTTACTTTTTTTGGAACAAAAACATCATTATCAAAATTTGCCGAGAACCAATCACAAACGAGTTATAGAGTTATATTAGAATCACTCCCGGCGGCCATCTTGAAAATATAGACCGTCTGCCATGGAATCAGGGAAAACACCTGGTAATACGTGATTGTATAATTCATAGGCTATCTATCCCATATAGTCATACTATTCCTTCATTCAAAAGCCGTCATACTAGGAAATATTTACTTATGCCCCTACACTATTCTTGTGTTATTGTTTAGCGTGCCTGGGTATTCAAAGGCCCACACTAGGCTCTGTATATCAAGCCGAAATATTTTTCAGTTTTCTATTGTGGCTATGGGCATGTTATACCGGGTGATTATAAATGCTTTTATATCAAGTTCCCTTTGAAATATTTGTTGTATGAATGATATGTTGGTGGCACTGTAAGTCTATGTCAAATTGGAGGGTTAGCAGGTTAGGTTTTGCAATTTTGACACAGACTGACGCCAAACCTAACCTGCTAACTTTGAATTTGACATAAACTTACAGTGCCACCAACATATTATTCATACAATAAATATTTTAAAGGGAACTTGATGAAATAGCGTTTATAATCATATTCCATATTCTATTATTCGAGACAATGTTAAAGACCAATTTCAGGTCAAGGAAAGCAAGGTGTAAACTTCTTCTTCTATCTAGCATCTTTTCAATTGCAAGCCTGAGCGTAAAGATGCGTGCTCTTGTCTTTTTGTGTTTAACTTGTGCTCCCATAAGCTACTTGCTGTTTTTGCAATTATATTCTCATTTACTTTTCTGGAATTCTATAGCAAACCTTTAGTGACAGGCTGATTTCTGGAAATTATAAGAATTATAATACTGTTTGTCCATTCTTGTAATACATTTCTCAAGATCACAACGTCTTGCAGAATTTTATGAACAGCCGTTTCTTCGTTTTCTCGTTTCCATACTTTATTATATTCGGATAAATGTAATCACCATTGGTAGCTTTACCACTTCCTATATTTCTTATGGCTTCTTTTACTTATTCCAAATTAATCTTCAATTCTCCTTGGTTTATATATTTTCTTTTGTCTTCCAATTTTTCTCCATCTTCGTTTTCTCCCCATGCAATTCTCCACACTTCAAGCACCTGTTTTTGTTTCTACCTTTAGATTATCGTAATGACGATTTTTACTATTCTTACTTATATTACCTTGTAGCTCCTTATTGCAGTCTAGAATAGTTAATTAATTAGATTTTTTTTAAATATTTTAGTTCAAAAATTCTCCCAAACTTCTTTCATGCTTATTTTCTCTCCTCCACCTTAACATTAACGTTTAGGTTTCACATTCACATTTCTTTTTAATAGGATTACTACTTTTTTTGAACATGCCTTCTCTACAGCTTTTAACTTCTAGTCTATGAATTCTTCTTGTCTTTCATGTAATGATAAGCTATTTGTTAACTGTTCTTCTGTTGTTCTTAAAATATTTTTTACTATTTATAACACTGTTCTCTTGTTTCTTGGTTGCATATCCTTTTCTTTCTGTTTTCTTCTTCTGCTAAACGTTATATTGGCCATATTCTCTATTCGACTACTGAACTAATTCCATCACTTATTTAAAATATACTCGCTTGGATTGCACATTTAATGTGCAGTTTGATTTTTGCAGGTATTATTTTCGGCATTTTAAAATAGACCCAAAATTACCTAATCACGTTGCTTTTGATGAATAATTATGATTTTTATTCATTAGTTCATATTTTTAATATTTACTTAACTACAACTTGTATGTATATTAGAAAACGTTTTTCTAAATAATTGAATTAATCGTTTTATATTGTCGAGCTTCCTATGATCATACTGTTTGCTTCATACCCACCATAGTTTTTATGTTATAAGAACCTCGAGCTGAGTCAACGAAATAAACTAAATCTTTAACGTAAATATCGAAATAACTTAGTTTTTCTAAGTAACTTGATTGTCGTCTATATTTAATATATCATATAGTCTGGAAACTTTTAACTACACATAGACGATTTAACGTCAATCAAAGTGAAATTGGGTCTTGGAAAACGTATTTGCATTGCTAGTGTGTTGCAGCATGTAATTTAAAAATTTTAAAGAGGCACAATATCAGGCCACTCCAGGTGGTTTGAATTATTCATCGTTTCTGTTTATCGTCAACAATCGCAGTTTATAATAATAATGTAACTTTTTAATAACACACCAGAGACGGATTTTTACACGAAGGGTGCAGCACGGAAGTTCAGTAATTTTGTTTTTGCATGCTGCCCTTGAAAACGAGAATTAATAATAGCATTAAAATCATTAGCCTTATGGGTTTGCTGTAAATTAAGCTTGACGCAATTAACCTCCTGTAACTGATACAAAATAACGACAGCAATTTGTCTATAATCCGCCCTGGGAATCGCAGAGGTCTCTACTTATCCCCATCAAGCTGCTTTGTGCTAAATATTTTTGTAGTAATTTAATTTCCCGCTGCTCGCTGAAAGCTTTCTGGAAAGCAGAACGTTGGTTTTCGAAAGTATATTAATTTCTGCCTTCGCTGCGAATTTTGCTAGCGTGTAAGTTGCTCGCGCGGGATTAAGCCGGAACTACCATAATAACAAAATAAATAACAATAAAACTGCATTAGGTCGGGTTGTCTTGGCTCGTCTATCATAAGCTAGTCAACTTTATGCGTCATATTTCAGCGTAACAAAGACCAAGTCCGCCACCATTATGTCCTGAAAACCATTATAAAACGTTCATTTTTCAGTTGCTAAACCGCAGCTTCCTTTTCAGCTTTGCTGACACGGCTTAGGTTTATATTAAGGTTTATTATGGCTTCTCTGGCAATTGCAAGGTGTAAGGTGAGAGAACACGGCATTCGGGTATCTCAAAAGTGTAGTTTCTAAACGCCTTCAAGCTTTGTAACGATTAGTAATATTTGTAAACAGAACAGGGCGATTTAAACCTACTCAGCCTTATCTAAACTTCAGAAGTGTTTTAAAAATAATTATTAATGCCATAACATTATTCTACCTGTTCATTATAATTACAACATAGGAAGTGAATATAAAGTATGCAATAATTCTTATACCGACGTTAATATTCATTTTATCAGCAAACGTTTAAATAAATAGCGTCCACTGCAATTCAGACTACTACTTTTTGTTGCAATCGACTGTTTTTATCCTGTCGAAGTATTGCTGTCGACATCGGCCATTCATATAAATTTGCAATTTTTGTCCTAACCTCTCAATGAATCGCAACCAACCCAAAGTTATATGAATTGTCTCATGAAACTGCTTTTGTGTAGACAACAATTGCTTTGATGTTAGAGGAAAGTCGTAAAATTGAGTAAAATATGAAACGGCGGATGGATGTAAACATGATAACTTTAGAACGACATAACCTATCAGAATGAGTTCGTCAGCACGTCTGCAGCTTGTTTCTGTGGAATATTAATACAAAAAACTGGAAAGCTTTTGGTTGAGATCGGTTACCTTTCTTTGTATGTGTTAGTTGATTTCTAACGAGCGCGTAATTATCTCGTCAGTATGATGTAACGGCACAACCCGCCAAGATTCTTTTTAAAGTTATAGAAAAACGCTAATACAAATTTCTATCCCATTTTACAGTTAAATCTAAAATGTCACATACTCGTAACAGCGCTTTCTAACCCATTCATGCTCTGCGAAACGGTATTGGAAAATTTCCGAATCCGAATTAAATTGATTTCTTTCGTCGCAAAATTACATTTAGTAATCTAGAAGTTCATAAAATGCAATTTTTTCAGTTGGTTTGGAAAATTATATTATTCAAAAAGTGACAATATATTTTGTAGTCGATACCACCCCGTGATATTTCTATAATTCCTTGGTGTATAACAGCCTTCAGTTCATTAATGATTCTTTTTAAAACCTTTCCAGCCCATAAGATAAGAAGAGCTCTGTGCTTCACGATCACAGATTCATTTTATGATAAACATTTCAATAACACACGCTTAGCGCATACCCGTCTAAAATATGGTCGTAACTGCAAACGGTAACACATATGCTACCGGAGAATTCTACTATGAACCTCCCCACTTCTTCAGCGGCACAATAATGGCTGATGGAAAGCCAAAGGATTTTTTCTGCGCTGAAGTGGGTTTCTGTTTGAATGCGTAACGATGTTATCGTATTAAATCGAGTGCACTTCATCCCCAGTCAGTCTTGTCATCACCGTGTTCTTCATGATGCAACTATAAGTAAGCACGTCAGTTAGCAGTATTTTCCAAAAAACGCAAGAAAAAGACGCTCTATGCCAATAGTTTATCGAAATATTGATAACGAGCTTGCACCGTCTCATCCCGTTCTAGTTATTCTCGCACTGTAAAAGTTGCTGCAACAGAAAGTAAAGATGCTTAATAATTTGCCTTTAATCACACTCATACAAGTTCACAACATTAATGATTATGCTACAACTTAGTTCAATCACTAAATCGGTTTAAGTTATTTATTTTTATTATAGTAGTTAAGGACGTGTGGTAGAGATGTATTATTAGCATAAACAGTAGTCGTAGTTATTTACTTTTAAAGTTTTACGACTTTTACAAAGTTCGCTAAATTTGTTTATTTTCTGCTCTACCATAAAAAAAAATTTCTTCTTCATATGTAGTTACTTAAGTTACGTAGTTATCTAAGAAAATACAAAACATTTTGTTTGGGTGCGATATATTTTGGAAAAGAATAATATAATATTTCCTGTACGTATATGTTTCTTTGATATCCTTTATCTAATAGACTTGTCTGTCCGTCCGGGACGCTGTTTCAGCAGCCAAACCATAAGAGATAGAGAAAAAAATGATTAAAGTTATATGTTTGGAATGGCCATGTCAGGTCAGGAACCGAATATCAGTCTCTAACACTAATTATTATCTTAATTATCCTAATCCTAACTTTTTAGGTTAGATTCTAGGCAAATTTTATCAAGGCGAATGCGACTCGTAGTTTGCTACCAACAATGACGTCATATACGTACGTGTGGTGAATACGCGTTCTATTTGCAAAACGGTCTTTTTTGTTTTATTAAATGAGACATTTGTCTCACTGGACTGCTAGTTTGCTTGGAATGTGTTTAAAAGTTACTCTTAAAAAGTTTAAGTTTAATGTAACACTAATAAATACAAGCAAAATAAAAATTTATTGATATACGTAAAAAATACTTGAATGACTGATTGATTTTACTCACTGAAATAAGAAGAGACGGTTTTTATAAACATGCATCTAGTATACTTCGTTAGGCGGACATATTTTATGCATCGAGTAGTTTATATAGCATAGTTTTATTCTATATTATTTGTCACATCATATCAGAGATATTGTAGATTTCTATATTTAAAAACACTTAAAAAACCTGTTTATACTTTCAGAAAATGATATAGAACAGTAATTCAGAATATTTTAACTAAAATGGCATTAGAGATTTTAATCCATTATCTTCTCTATTACAACCCTTAAGGCTATTCACTTTTCTATTACTGGAATTTCTTATGGAAACCCACCTATCTTCTATAAACCAATCTTCTATTACTCTCTTTTGCCTTAAGTATAATATATTATCCTCGTCAGTATGCTCTAATACTTTCATATATTTTTGTGTAATTTTTTACGGGTTCATTGTCCTATACATCTTATTATTTCTCCTTGCAACTACTATAAGTTGATTTATTGTTTTATGGTATTCAAACCCTCACAGCTTACACATTGGCTCAGTTCTGGTTCGTTTATTCATTAAATCTCGCGGTTTCCATTTTCCTGTTTTATATAATTCGTCCATCGTTCTGCGATTTCGCTATACGTCTTTAAATTGTTTCCACTTTCATCCAAGGTCCCGCTAGTAATGGTTTCTTAATGTTTTGAATAAAAGTTCTAGTCGTTTTATAAATTGTCTTCATTTTTGCTTCTTTAAGTAATAAATTCGTTTACTTATTTGGATCTACATTGCATGAGCTGATGTTTTTGTTTTTCTGTTAATTTTCCTTCTGTGTGCTTTGTAGCCTCTTTGCCAAGTTTCTATATGATTCTTCTTGTATTTCTTTCTATCCTTTATCATATCTAATTATTGCCCTGTAATTCATGATTTTTCTGTTTTCGTCTTTTTCTTTGATATCACTCTTTCCAAGGTGAAAATTATGTTCTCTTTTAGGTGAGTTCATTTCTGATTTATGTCACTTGTCAATTTGTTCTTTAAGTTTTTCATTGAAGTTTTTCGCCAAAACTTTCTTCTCTATTCTCTACTACCAGGATTGTTTCTTTTTGTTTTCTAAACATCATAACCATGTTTGACTTGCTATCATACTGAATACATATTTCAAAGAAAAATATAGTTGATGTAATATCGCTTCTTCTTCTTGCCCTGGCATAGTTCACTTGTATCTTTTGCTTACATGATGTGCAAACATTGCATTTGCTATAAATAAGTCATGGCGTGCACAAAATATAACCAGTTGATCTCGTCTCTTGTACGTTCTACCAAGACAGACCTACCGACAATTTTTTCTCCTAAAACCTCTCCTATCATTACACTCAGTTTCTTAGAGTAATGGAGCAATTGCATCTTCTTGCATATATTATTACATCTTCCAGCCCTTCATAGACTTCCTTTACTTTCGTGGCTCTTGGAATTATAGTTATTTGATCATTGTTTGCTCTTTGGCTTACCTCTTCTTTTCTTGCTAGCGGCTTCAGTAGTAAGTATTCTATAATCTACCCCAATAAACCTTCCTCATTAGACTTCACTGATAATTTATTCCATTGCCTTTTATTTCTAGTTTGAAGTGTCCCAGTTTTCCACATTTTAAGGAAGTTCCTAGATTTTAAGTTTTTGCTCGCTTTGGTTTGCTTTCATTTCTTGTCTTTGCTAGATGTTCCAGATCCGATCTGATTAAGGGACTATTTTAGCTGCTGATTATGTAACTTTCGTAAATGTTATAGTGCTGACTTTTTTGAAAAATAAACTAATAGGTATTGTTTTTCCCTATCATTTCGTGTGATGTTAAGCTCATAGTAAACAAAGTAACGTATGTCATAAAATATTTCTTCCTGCTATTTATAGTGTTTGAGAGCGTTTACGTTTTTAGCAGTTTCCAAGTAGTGAATTCGAACCTCACACTCGGACGTCGGTTTTCTACTCTCTCAGGGTCCATCATTAAAGTTCTTTAATGTCAGGTGGGAATTGCAATTTTCTAATTCCGTCAAAAATACATTTTTTTAAATGAACACCCGGGCCGGCAGTCGAACTCTCACTCGAATGTTCCGTGATCTACTGTGATTTCGGCTGCCCTTTCGAGCTTGTGAGGATTAGTTTGAAGCTCATATGTAGCAATTCAGTGATCACTGAGTTTTTTTACTTTAGATAACGAATGAATGAATGGAAATATAAAAATAAATGCTTTACTTTTTGGCCACCCCGACATACATTTATGCAAATGCGTAATAATAACTGTACTGGTTGCACCTTAAGAGTGAGTCGAATAGAAATCATCGTATCGTATGATGAATATTTGTCAGTTTTATCTTTTTTTATCTACTATGACTCACCCTAGTTCAGAGACTAGGAGTTGATCAGTAGTAATGTGGTGGAAAATTAACACTTACACTAACAATGGTGCCAAATGGCATAATAGTAAATTGAATGGCCCACATGTGAGAGCTGAACGTAATGCAAATCTGCTTTTACCATGCAAATGTAGAGATATTATCAAATAAATAGTACTAGAAGTTGAATTTTAAGCAACAGCAGATAGAGGTTGCGAACCAAATAACATTTTCCGAACGAGAATTAGAAAGAGGGAGGCAGATAATGGAATATTGGAATTCAGAGGTAATCAGTGTAAAAACGGCTGTAGCCTACTTGAACATTTTAAATTCCTTAAAAGAAACTCATGTCACTTGTACACCAAAAAGATTTTTGCATCTGACAGATGCCAATTCGAAAAGCGACTGTCACTAATGCTATTGACGGGCATATTTAAACAAAAATTATTGATGAAAGTGCTATCGCGAGGAGAGTGACAGGTAAAAGTTAAAGACGCAAGCAGCTTTACATTTTATTATTTCAGAAAATATTGAATTTGTTTCCAATTTTCAGCCTGCATATCGACTTGTGTGAAGCAAAATTCAATCTTTGCTACTAAAATTGAAAATCTAAGTTGGTTGGGCGTATCATGTACCAGCAGAGCGCCCTGCCCTGTACTACCCTTCAGATTCTGTTATTAAATATAAACAAAGAGTCGCACGGCAGTAGCGCTGCTGTGGTGGTGGAAAATAAACAGTTTTGGCAAAAAACGCGCACTCGAATATTTACGCAGCAAGGGATGGGATCGGCTGAAGCAAACCCTTGAGCTATAATATCTGATTATCTTAAGTCTGGAGTGTCTCCCCGACGCTTTACTTCCACTTCAAGATTGCAGATTTTACGGCGCCCTTGTACAAAAACCAGCCAAAAGCTCACCAAGTAAAAATTGTAATTTCACCCAGAGTGTGCCGGAAGCTCTCTTAAATTCTGAATCAGGTTCAAACCTTTCCACCGGAAAATGAATGTTCTACAAATTTTGGTAGACAATCGCCTCGCGTTTATCATGAAAAATGTGTCTTATGTATAGCATTAATCCTAAACAGCCCAATTTATTGCTACGTATTTTACAAATTAATTCAGCTTTGCAGGAAACGCTAGTATGTAAGCGTGTATTTTTATAAGTTTCACTTTTTTTCACCAAAACGATCTTCAGAAATTGGCTTTGTATTATTCCAAGTTCGGTTTTAGAGATAACATAATAGATCTAAAATAAACAATAACCGTATATTGCAGGTTGGGAACAAGATAACTAACGCATTTCCTTTAAAAACTTTTTAGGTAAGTCAACATAGACATTTGAAAGTAAAAGTAGGCACTTGTCCCTAGTTTGACCTCAAAAACTAATCACTTTCAAGGGTTTGTAGTTCAGATAGTTTATGTGGATTGCCACCATTAACAAATTTATGCATAATATTTGATTTCGTAAGTCTCTTTTCAATAGTTAACTCCAAACTAATAGCGACGAACTTCTAGTTACGCCCTTTGTTTTTCTTAGGAAACTAACAGAACATGTTTAAAGGAAGTTATTAAGTGCTGCTACAGTGTAAATATACATTTCAAGGGTGAGTCGTTTCAGTTAAAGAGAGTACATTAAGTACAGTTGTAGACGTTGAAATAGGGAAATCACTTTTCATTTCTTGCAATTAAAATAATTGAGATGACATGAGATAAAATATATCGTCGATTGTTTTAGGTCGCGTAGTCAGAATAAACAACTTCTAGATTAGGAGAAGCATATAAAATTATAATTATTCGGCTAGAAGCTAGCTAGTAAACAAACTGTCTAAACTTAACTAAAAAAACATGTGTCTCTAATGTCTAAATTCAATAGATCTTCAATTAATGCTGTCACAACAGCTAAACTTTAATTAATCATGCCGTAAATACCGACAGTTAAATCTAATTCTAGCCCGGTAATTCTACTTACCACAGGCACTGCATCACGTAAAAATATTATTTCTCGCCATTTTGTACGATTGAAGGTCATAAATAACGGATTTTCAGTATTTTTTATTTTAATGGGACAGTTTTAGGTCCCTATACAATTACAGACACTGGATGTAAATTTTTAAATCGTTTATAGCTATCTTCTCACGCTAATCTGCAAGGAATGAATATTAATCTTAGGTAAGCTGGGCTGAACAGCTAAACAGACAGAATGGAAAACTTTTGTTGTTTAACTTTGATGACCCTTTAAAGAAAATTGTTACTTATAAAGTAGGCGAACGTGTATTTTATAA
This sequence comes from Agriotes lineatus, assembly GCA_940337035.1. Lineage (NCBI taxonomy): Eukaryota > Metazoa > Arthropoda > Insecta > Coleoptera > Elateridae > Agriotes > Agriotes lineatus. The sequence goes on along the minus strand of OW679196.1, from coordinate 94,899,401 downwards.
TTCCAGTGCCAAATGTACATAATGTTCTGCAGAGTGAACAACTAGTTAACATGTTGTAAGTATTAATTTCATTATAACTATAATGTCAATGAATGGGCCAAATAAACACCCACTGATAGCACTCCTAGGTTAAACGTTTTATTGACTATTGATTTACTGCTCAACTACACTTCATTTGTTTACAGTACATTATTGAATCAAAACTGTAGGATGCTGTCGGTTTAGTCTCCGTGCCATTCTGCCGTTGTCAAGCAAATTGGCCGCCAAGCGATTTTGATGGGTTTCTAATCTCTTCTTATACTTTCTACTGCTGAAACGTAATACTTTCGATTGAGGTCTCTTTCCAATTCCAATTTTTGAATGCTGGGTGTAATCCAGAGTATCTCATAAGTCCCGATTTGCTTCCTAACGACAGTCTTTATTTTGTACGAAGAAGCCAGTTTAACTTACATATGAGGTAAGCTTGAAAAGTCACCATTTCCTAAAACAGAAATGTGACCTACAACACGGCTGCTGAAACCACCTTCAAACAATATGCGCAATAAAAGCCAATTTGTTCACTCAAATAAACACAGGCACATTTACCCCTTGAGTGTGCCCAAAAACAATAAATACATTAGGATTAACTCCTACAATAAATGGCCATTAACGCTAAATAGCTCGTTACATTTAAGACGCCAGAATAACTGTATTTAACATGCAAATACTCTAGTGCATAAAAGTTCGTCTTTATGGGATATTACCCCACGTCTAGCACTGTAACTTGATTCTCCCGCTTGGGCTGCAGCTTGAAGTCGCGCATTTGAACACTGGCCTAGAATCACGCCCAAGATCGCTTACAGATTCTAACACTATAAAACCATCGCCATTTACATTTACTTGTATGTACGCAAATCTGCTGCTTTGCATCTGATTCATGCCTCTCTACGTTGCTCTGAGGAGTCGACCGCGCACTGCAAGTCGTGCACTTCACTGGCTTTCACTCAAAGTGCATTTCCGCGTCAAAAGACCTCACTTCCTGTGTATTGTTAAAGCCACTGCACAAGCAAAACCGTCGCTTGGTTCTGCCGGATGCATGCGTGCTGGTGCCTAGTTTAAAACCATTTATTAAAATGTGAAACTGCTCAAATTGGCAATACGTTTAAATACTGGAATAAAAAATTTGAGAAAGCAGGCCAGATCTCCATGGCAACATGTTTTCGCTTGTTCCGGAAATGCGTTCTTAACTTACGTCTATCTAGATTTATTCCAAAGTTTTTGACACAGTCTGCCTGCGCTAACTTTTGACCGTTTAACGGACATAAATGGTCATATTTGTCGGCGTATTGTAAATGTGAAATAAAATAACTTGCTTTTCCTTTGCTTTAATAAGCTATTTTGTGAGTAATTTTGCGTTTTATTAAAATGATCTTGTACATGTACATTGTACATATCATAATGCTACCGTCGGATATACAGTCAGAATGATGTAAGTCTGTACATTGCTGAATTATGCAAAATTAGACATAGGGAATTTACTTAATGTTGCCATGGTTTATGTAAACAAAGTAACAACACAGTGACTGTAGAAACTAATTGACAACTGAAATTTGAATGTAATTTCGAAACCCACAATTGTTACTACATGGGTAAATTGATTAATGCTAAAATAAAGTTGCTAAATATTTGAGCCCAACACGTTGACCTGTAGGACATCTGCTTGCGCACTGCACAGGATGTAATGAAGCTTGTTCGAAGTAGAATTTTACCATAAAGGATTTATCACCAAAATATGATTTTAATAAACTCTAGATGGAATGCTGCAGATATTGTTTTATCATGTAAAATAAGCTTTGATGCTACACTCTGTCAGACGCTCGGCTACTGTTTCTCTTCTAGTACCTTGCTCGTATTATCAATTATACTGTGTACCTACTCTATGGTGCTATGTTCTTACCGAAAACCAAAGGGATGAATCAGTGTAAGTCCGTACCCTTTTAGTACGAAAAACTGCAACCTCTTTAAAACCAAAGACCTTGAAAATTATTGGGAGTAGGCTTCTCGATCGGTAGTATTCTTATTCTTATCTTATTTGTGTTTAGACCTATACGATTAGCATTTTGAAGTTCCGCCCACTTTATCGCTTTGACCGGGAGTGACATTTGTGAAGGTATTTCCGGGAATTCTGTAATTTCATTTCTTCATCTAGTTGTAACTGTAAGAGAAACAGTTAAAAGACTTTGGCCAAATAGTTACCAAATAATTCTACCCTTTCCTTATTTCTTCTAGCCCATCTATCAGGTTTCCGGGTTGACGAGGTCGATTGAGTTGGTTACGTCGAGAATTGAGCCAAGCCGTTAGCGTTTCTTAAGGCTAGTAGATAACTATCGGCTATTTTTTAGGTTTGACAACTTTAGCTGTTAGAAGTTTTAGCATGATTCATATATCCTCTGAATGTTTGGTTAAATTTTCTGTGTCTTGATATTATCTTCTTTATTCTACATTTAATTCTTCATTTCGGCTACATACTTGCCTGTCGGTTATAGGATGCGTTTAGCAAGAAGAGCTACTGGTTGTAGACTTTATATGAATAATTAAATCTGCTTTTGCTGCAAAATGAACGCTTGTCTTTCCGGATTTTCGTTTTTCTCGAGATTAGAGGTTAGCTTCGTGTTCGGGATGGCATTTAAATTTTGGGAGTGCAACTGAAGAGCAATCGCTTAGAAATCCGTGAAGTAGGGATGCTGGAAGCAGATAACTATTTGGAGTTGCTCAAAAAAGCTTCGATAAATTTTGCTGGTTTTTAATGGAGCCAAATTGCCAGCTCTCGAAACTTATGCAATATACTTGCGAGTGTTGTTACTTGCAACTCTTTACATGTTAAAATAGACAGAGCTCTGGTAAGAGTTTTTTTGCTTAAGGAATTGTAGTGAAGCATTACTTTTCGCTGCATCCTTCAGTTGGGGCTGACCCTTCGGATGCGGAAGTCGCTGCGGAGGTTTTAAAAGGCGATCTGGCTGATACCAAGAAGAAACTGATAAAATCCAGCGTCCTTCGTTGTTTGGGCTAGTCTGGTAGAGGGAATTATTGTTTAACCTTCGCTTGGAGCAGTTTGTTACCGAACGGAACCCATATGTAGACTATTCACTAAGCTGACCCTTGTGACGATGTTGGTCAGATATTTGCTTGTGATTAAAGCAGTGCATGGTGTATTTAATTCCTACATGTTTTAGTAAGCAATATATAACAGAAGTTAATTGCGTCTTAGTACGATCTAGTATCTGCCTTCGGAGGTTAAATTTGGCTACCGTTAATATAGCTAAGATATAAAACTTAGTTTAGTATAATTTTTGGTAAATAAACCCTTATTCTGTATTTGCAAAAATGCATATTCATAGTGTTAAGTTTTATAAATTTAGATTTCTTAATTAAGTGTGATAACGTATTTAATGCCTTAAGAGTGACCCTTGTGATAGGGAAATTATTTTATAATCCTACAATCTAAGCTAGTTTGTGTTTGAGCTGAATAATTCGGTGATCGGATATCCTAATTTTTACACTGGTACTCAAAACAGTTTTAAACCTAATAATGTCATGCTTGATTTCTGTCACATTACTTGAATAATTTTCTATTTAGTGCGGAGAAAATATGTGCAGACGCCTGAACGAGATACGCCCCTTATAGACGAATTTGCAAGGAATGGGGGAGGGGGGGTATAAAACATATGCCGTCAATGAAAACATTTATTCTAAATTGCTCGGTTAAAAGAATTGCATTATTACATTATAGTTTCGGATCCCTTTCAGCAGCAATCACAGCAAAAATTCCACGTTATGATTTAAGAAACCAGGTAGAGGCTTTCAATAAGTTACAAATCTATGAATATTTTCAAGTTAGGTATAGTTCTGTGCTATTTCTGTATTTGTGTATTACTTATCAATTGTTATTACTTGATACGCGTTACTGTTTGGGCTTCATTTTATTATTGGCTTTGTTTGAGCAGTTGAGTGATTTGTTCTTTCAAATATCTCGGTGCTAACGTGCCAGATCGAGTCCGTTGGAGCCCATTTAATTAATATTTTTATCTATTTGAGTAAATTGAACCTAGCCCGTTTTCCCGAGTTAGTCAGTGGTATACCTACTGCTTAAGATCGGTCAAGTCTCGTTACAAAAGATTGAATTTTATTTGTTGGAAAGGTTGGGTATGAATAATCATTTGAATTGTATTGTGATTGATTGTAGTTTTGTAAATTTTCAGTTATTTCCTTTTCTCGTAAACTATTAATTTGTAAAGTCGATACTCTTTGCTGTTCAGTTGGAGCTGATTGATTCTGCCGTGTCTTTGAAACCACCTTATGTCTATTGGTTGAATATTTTTGTTTTTGTATCTCTTTGTAAACAGTACAACCACGATCTATAATTTGCGGAGTGAAAGCCTTCACAAAATGCGCATTTGGCAGATATTTTTATCTTTCTCTTGGGATTCACTAGTAAGGTGTTGTATTTACACAACGCCATTGGTATCTGCAATATGTCTCCGGATGTCCGTACCTATGACATCTCTTACAATGTATAATTTCGCGTTTTTCATGTGGTAGTTCTGTTTGAACTATATCAGTAAAGAACATATTAAGTGTTTGTTTTGTTACTCTATGTCAAATTTTAATAATTATAATCGTCGTATCTAGGCGGTGTAACCGTAAATAACTTTTATTCTAGCGTTGGTTGCAGCTCATAAAAAGTTCTGAGGAAAATTACGCACATTTCTTATAACCTAGCATTGAAAAAATCTATCTCTCCAGGTAATCATAGTGAAACTTGCTTTTTGCAAACAGAAATTACTACAAGGCAGACAATCGTTAATATTTATTTTACTGATTTGCTGACACTTACGGGTTTGCATTACTTTTTCTATATGCCCTTTTTGAGATCATGATGCAGGCTAACTAATTCTTTTGTAATGTTTACACTCATAGTTGACATAACCTAAAGTTAACTTGAACTCCATTTTAGGTCACTGTGGTCCAGTGGAGTGGCATATATTTTTTGTAAAAGCAACTCGCTGTTTCCTAGTTAATGACTTTTATCTTACAGTAGAGGCTTTCGATTTGTTTCATTCTACATGCTAATGCTATGACAGTTAGAAACTTGTACCATTTCTTTTACAAAAGCCGCTACTGTAAGAAAAACATCGTATATCACCCGTAAGTGAAATGCTATTATGTCATCGTGAGAAGTTACATAAAGATACTAATTATGTTTGCTTATATGTACACATTTATGAAAACTTGAACTGCTATTTGAACAAATGTTGACGATTGTTGACATTAAACAAATGTGTATCATCATACTAAACCACAAGCTTTGTTAAAATCTTTCCTCCGCCGATTGGAAGTGTAAATAGTCGAAATTGAGAATCTAATATTTGTTATGTTTACCCACGCCGCGACTGCTACCAACAAGAATAATCGGAGAACGGCTGAAAATTATTGCTTTCAGCGTGCATGCCAAATGTATTGTATTGAAAGATTAAAATTGGCTTATACTAGAAAAACTAAATTTCGCCTTTCACTAGTGTGTCATTGTAACTAATGCATTGCAACTAATTAATGCCGTCTTATCCACTTTTTTAGAATACTGCTCAAGTGGATATTTTTACAGTTTTTTAAAGAAGCTACTTTGTGCATAATGTGGTTATTACTAGTTCATGAGGAACCATTCGAGACCGCTTACTAACAAAATCCATTTTCTCCAAATGTCGATCAGCTGTCAATTTTGAATGTCCAATTGTAGTCGATAATTCACGAATACTAGATTGCGGATTGTTATTGACTTCAGCTCTCAGGACGTCTTCGTTCGTTACAAATGGTCTTCTAGTGCGAATTTCATCGATGAGCTTGGTGTTTTGCATCGGGAAACTTTTAAAGCCACATGGCTGCAGTGTTTCGATGAAAAGTACACTCGCTTCAATGCCATTATTTGCTCAACTGCAGCTTTTGCACTTTTTACTTCCCTCGTCTGAAAGACGAAGAAAGTATTGTAATCACCTTCCGTGTTTTTTTCAGATCTTTACGTTTCAAGGTCCCTGTTGGCTCAAAAACTATTTGTCGGAGGAAGACGATATTTTGCATTCAAATTATATATCTACCTCGCATGAACCCGGTACAATTTCATACAAATATATACAGGGTGAGCACCTTAAAAAATAAAATTTTGTTTATTTTTGTGTCAATTTTGAAATAAAAGGAAGTAATAGCTTTCACATAGGTCAGACTTTACATTTTCCGGGAATAAGACTTAACCGATAAAGGATAATGTCACAAAAGAGTAAAAACGTTTCAACCATTACACCGTGCTCTTCAAGAAAATCGCGTGCCGGACTTTTCTCGAAGAGGCTCGGTAGCGCAGATGGAATTTATATCCGCTGCGGAGATGCGGTTAGGCTCGAGCGATCTACAGAGCAGCAGGTGCGGCGGGTTCAAACCTCCGGAGGAATTCTTTTTTTTTATTTGAAAATGTATTTAATTTATTATAAACGTGAAGATATTTTTACTCCTAACTTAATTTGATTTTTAAAAGTATTTAGTGTTACAATGTCGACGAGGAAAGTTCTGCGTAAAGCCTTTTACAGATTTTTTCTAATAACGATGCGAAAGAGCTCCAATTACAAATATGTTCCCATTCTACAATACTAGGATATTTGTTAAAGACAAATGTAAATTTGTGTGATAGTAGATAGTCAAACGTTTATAAACCAGTGCGGTTTCCAAGACTACCAGACTAGTCAAGTCTGAAATCTGAAATCGGTACTATATACACTAGTTAGAAAGATATTGTATAGCGGACTAAAGATAAGAACCAATTCCAATATTTGTAGGTTGGAAATACGTTTTACATTAAACTTTTGTAATTTAATACCAGCAAATAAACTTAAACGCAAACCGCTTTCTTTATAGCAGCGTTCGTCCTATAGAATGAATTCCCGGGACTTAGAACTCCTATAAATGCACAGCTCGCAAAATTTCTCCAAAGTTACGAACATTACAGGTAGATTGTTAAACTACTGTGTTGAGCTTGCTAAGGGTGATATTGCGCAACTAAACTATGAACTTGCTTGAAGTGATTCTTGAATATGTTCTGTACGCCCCTTGAAATACCATGGTGTTTAGTATAACCCTCTTGTTATGTGTAGATACATCTCATGCGAAACTCGTCCTATCTAGGATATTAGATTTCAAATATCAGTTTCAAAATATAGCAACGATGTTGAAACTGCTGAATTCTGTGGTATGTTAAAAAAATCAGCAGTTCTGGTGCTGTACTGAGTAGTAGAGTCGGCCAAAATAAAAAACCGTTAAACCAACAAAAGTTTAAATATCAGAAATGGTTTGAAGATCTGATTGCAATTTAATCTAATAGTCAAAAATAAATAAGCTCTAATTTAATTTAATATACTTGAGTGTTTTAATACTTAATTGCTTTATTGCGTTTTACTTCCTCTCTTGCTAATTGCATGTCGAGAGCATAAACTGTAGTTTAGTTGGTAAATAACATTTTTATTTCACTTTTCTGTGAAATTAAATGTAAACATATTTCTCTTAATTGGCCCAGATACTAGTTTGCATTGCTGAGTAAAGTACATTTTTATAACTGTTTAAATATTGTCTTGCGGAATCAGCAAACATACATTGTTGTAGCGTTGGGAAACGTATTATTATTTTATACGGATTTACAGAGCCATAGTAGAAACAATTTGCATTCGGAAACTGAATATTTTAATTGTTTATTCTTTTACGAAATACAAAGTAGCTGAATTATCTAGTTGATGTTTTTGAAATCAGCACCTGTAGGTCGTATCTCGCCTAAAAAAATTTAGCATGGATGCTCCTCGCCAATCTAAAGTTTGTTAGCATTTTAATGAAACTGTAGTTTGCATTACATAAATCTTCAAACCGCCCACAGGCTATATATCTCTCTATGAGATGCAAGAACGATATGAAAAAGGCCAAATATTTTGTAATGCGTCTTTTAGAAACTCCTTCGTTGTTCACCAAATTCTAATAAGGCAGTGTTGCCAGCTAGCTTAATAGCAGTGAGATATATTTTATTTTATCTAACTTAGTTCGTGATTAGTTAAAAATCCTTGTTTTAATATACTCACCAATTGATTAGAACTAATAATCTACTCAAACAAAATACAATTTTTGCACACAAATTGACGGTAAACATCCATGTTCTGTAAAAGACAAAAAATAATAACTTTTTATACAAGACCACAACGCGAATACTTATCTCAACACGCATTTAAACGAACAGTAATTTTTATCTAAACATAAGAAGCGGTTTCTACTACGCATTTATGTTAACAATAATTAACTCATACCCCAACAGCTATCTCTATGACCCCCTTATGCTACTGCTACTGCACTGCTACTCCAAACAATAATATTAAATCACGCGACTGCTCATTCAAACGACGCCTTTGTGCTGACAGCTCATTGCAGATATCCTTAAACGCAGAGCGCACCGAACACTAAAGATTGTGCGCTTACCTATTTTGGGGCGCGCACATCGCTAATCCTCTGCTTCTGCTTCAATGGCAGCTTCCTAATAAATGAATCTGCTCGCCTGGAATGATGACTGATAACTAAATTTTAGTTGCTTCACCACGTGTATCTGGCTCCTGCACGTCTCTTTGGTGATGTTTCCTTATTGCGTCACTCGACGATGCGGGCGCTGCTTTTGTTGGCCCCAAATCCATCAACTGTAGTGCCTGCAAGATTTCCACGATAAGGTGCAGTCGATTGCTTTTTTCAAGGCACACTGTTTTGTCGGAGCTACCATTTTTGATTATTTGAATGACATGGGCACTTTTTGTCAATTCTGATTCTCATTTTAATTTTGTGCTAAACTGTAGAGCAGCAGATAGTACGATATTTTAGTAGCTATTACTTGGTGGTACTCAGTTCAAGGACATTCCCACTGCTAGACTCTTCAATAAACGCTAGTTCACTCTAATTATAAGTTTCAGGATATCTTCATCTACGTAATGTGTGATTCCTATAAAAATACATATATGAGCTTAAAGTGTCTCGAGGTAGTTTTTCTTGGATTTTCAAAGAAGATAAACTTGATATTTTCAAAATGCATGCATATTGACATTATAATGCAAAATCAAATGTTTCAAGTGAGATAAAATAAATAGATTTCTTAAAAATTGTAGTTTAAAGCAGAATTCGTGTACAACGGTAGCCAATTAATACGTTTTCAACAACAAAGATCAATACGACTTTATAATAAATGAAATGTAAACAAACATTTTTTCTTAATGTATTAATACTGTGTACACACACAAAACAAATACTATGCCCATAATAAATATACCTAAACACATACTATTTTTATCTATCCACTTTGGTTATCTTTGATCTATATCTACTGATACTGCCTTAGTTTTAAAAGGATACACACTACATAATATTTTTGTTCACAATATTTTTCCCCATATTATTCTCAATGTAGACTAAAAGGCAGAAAAAGCTTGAAGTGACCCAGAAAGAAAAGCAAAGAAATATAAATAAATCAACGACCCAATTCATGAAAGAGAAGAAGCAAATAATCATGATGAAGGCGGTTTCCCATTTACTTAGAACTAATTTCAAAGATTTGGTTTTCAAGTTACCAAGTTGTGCTACTACTCTAATCTATTACGTTTTTGGATAAATATTAGCTAACCTCCCCTAGATCTTACATAGCTCATTATTAGCACCTTCAGTTTATGTTGGTTTTCGCTGCTATTACTGTGTTATCCCATTATATATGAAGTACTGTTTATTCCTAATGCATGTCGCTCTTTCTGATTAATAATTGAGATGTTCTGCTAACCTCTCTTCTAAAGATTCTTGTTTTTACTATGCATATTGTCCTTCAGAGTAAGATGGTACGCTGCAGATACGGTTTCATGAACTCTGCTTTTCGTTATATTTATTGGTAAATTTATTTTTTCCATTTCTTAGCTTTTCGAACACTCCTCGCATACATGATGTTAGGGCAGTGTGTGTTGGCTTCTTTTTTTTCTCCTGTACTGTTTATTGTCCATCTCCTCACGTTGCTACCTGCAACAGTAGATCAGAGTTCAACAAACCCACGCATTTCCAATATCTAAGTTATTTTACCTAGGTATTTTGAGACTGCGGAACTGCAAATATAAGTATGAGAAATTGATAAAATTGTTTTGGTGTAAGTATTTCTAATATGATCGCGCATTCTATGAAAATATTTCGGAAGCAATATCAAGGGAAGATACGGCACTGGTGATTCAAATATGAGCTTCCCGCGACCTTAATCTCGAGAAAAATAACGGAAAGGAAAAGGTTGTTTCCTAAATAAAAGCGCACGAAACATTCAGGGCACGTACTTTGTTATTAGCCGCATCTCCAAGTCACCGCGCTAACAAAGCAAGAAAGTGCTGACAACGTAACCTAGAGATAGTATTCAAAACTTCGTACATTTTAGCGGTTTCTTAATTACCCACCTCCGCCGTGTTAATAAAAACCAATTAAAAATAATCAGATTAGGCGGCTAGAGTTGGCGCTTTCAGAATCGGGTTTCGTAATTTATTCGCCACAAAAGACTTTTGCCGGCGCCCTCGCTAATGCCGCCCGTTATTGTCGAAATTAAGCAAGAGAATGCATCTTTCCATTAGCCCTCCTCGGTGTTTGTTTACTTCCGGGTTTGTGCTTTTATTATTTGCTAAACGCAGAAGTCGGCAAGTTTGTTTTCGGAATCAAATACGAAATTATGTAAAAATGTGCTAAAGAATGGAAAAACATTCAGAAGCCGAGCGAAAGCTAAACAAAAGGCTGTTGTTGAGAGCTTGTTGAACGGGGATTTCGCTATAACCGTGTTATTTCTTACAGGTCTCGTTTTTCTCCACGAGCCCGGAACTGAGCAACAAGCAGAGGTTCGAGTACTTCACCAGAACCATTCCTTCTGACCATTACCAAGTTAAGGCAATGGTCGACATTGTGCGTCTCATGGGATGGAGTTACATATCAATAATTTATGAAGAATCGAACTACGGTATTAAGGTAAGGACTTTCAATTTGCATATTCTATTTAAATGAATCATAGTATACTTGCCAACTACAGTATTATAACGTCTGAACAAATGAAAACGAAATCAAGCTTGGATTTGAAATATTTGTTTTATGAATAATATCTTGGTGGCACTGTAAGTCTATGTCAAATTCGAGGTTAGCAGGTTATGTTTTGTGTCAGTCTGTGCCAAAACTTTATATTCAGCAAGATAATATTAAGTATCAACAGCTAAAACTAATTAAATATTAGAAGCAGAGGGTGCACTTGATAATTATAAAGATGCTCTATCTAAATTAATAATGCTGCTGTTCACCAGCAAAACAGAAAGCACAAGTACAACAGATTTGCAAATTACATTGCATAAGGAAGTAATGCTCGAGGCGATTTGAAGGATTTCAATCGAGAAACCATACAGTCAAAGATACATAACACCGCCAACAGTATAGCTAGGCCTCCGAATCTCTTCAGGGGCATCAAGCCACCACTACTGGTTCGGTGAAGAATGACTGCGAAAGAGGGCCATCCACGGCAATACGCCGGAAGGCCGATCAGTCCTCAGATGCAGTTGAGCGCCGGAGACTCGAAGAAAATATCGCAAATTTTAGAACGACACTGCTAAAACTCAGGAGCGAGTATAAAAGATCATAGGACGAATGAAGGCTGAAGAAAGGCAACTTAACCCATTCAGATATCGGGAGAGAAAAACGTTGAAATTCACCAACAACTACCGGCAAAACGTATAAGCACCTGCTGCATCACTGCGTGGAAAACTAGAAAAATATGCAATGTAACTATAATCCAAAACAACTACCTTTTTGTCTATAACAAAGCATTAATATACGAAAAATTCTCTTCCATACCTAACTTCCGGTAACTACACAGCTTAACTGTTTCGTCCAAATCACCTTGTCCATACCATTCTCGGTTTTGATGCTTACCACATTAGCGATGGTATCACTGCTTGGACAACTGTACAACGCGCCTTCTCCACCGTTGAAGGGGAGTAAAATTGTCCTCTTTAATAAGCACTAACCCTTTCTTGGGAGCTTATGTACATACTTTTTGCTCCAACTTTTCCAAACGAGCTGCCTAAGGTTTTGAATTTTTCTTATTAAGAAAGTCAATTCTCTGGCATTTTCCCACGTCTAGATTTGCTACTGATATTAATGAGTTGCTCACGAAGTGAATTTAAAACTGTTTTAAAATGGGCAAGCATAGGTAATGCTTAGTTCCTGAAAAGTTATATACATTATCCATAACTACTTTTACATGGCGTTTCGTAATGTTTTTTACTGACCCCATAGAGGTCATCAAAATAGGAGACAGCAGGGATGAAATACCACTTCTACCATACGCATGAAAGAATATTTTCTAGCTGTTCTCATTTTTCAACAAGATAGTTAGTACATGAAACTGGAAGTACATAATTGTGAATGAAAAAAACTTTCCATAAGCCATCCGGTTTTTAGAAGGCTGCTTATAATAGAACTAATCGTTTTGCGAGAAGGCTAAGGGTAATGCATTTTCTAATCGCATTTTTAACATTTCGACCACTAATAGGTCAGAATTTTTTCAGAATATGTAATTAAGGTCTCATGAAGCAACTGTAGATGTTCTTGAATAAATATTAATTTTGTAAGAATGTGCTTGGAATGACTCGAAAATAAATGTTTTCAGTCAATCGAAATCTAAGTTTCTTAGACGCTCACCATTACATCGGTAAAAGGATTTGGAGCCACTTTTGGACCAAAGGCTGATATTCTTGGAAAAATTATTGAATTTTTAATAATTTCAACTCAATAAACGATACAGTCTCCAATTCATCCACGTATATGCACCACCAACAGAGGATGAGGAAACGGAAACCTTCCTTGAAGACATCACGAAGGCAATACAGCTAGAAAAGACACATTTTACTATCATTAGGGAAACTTCAATGCAAATATTGGACAGAAACAGAACGGTGACCCTGACCAAATTAGAAATTTTGGGTTCGGTATAAGAAGCAACAGGAGAGATATACTGCTAAACTTCCCAACACTTGAATACCTACATGGCCTGAACAACTTCTTTAAAAAGCCCAAACTAATAAAATGGACTCGGAGAAGTCCTGTCGGTAGAACAAAAACTAAGACGACATGCTCTTTTCCTCATGTGACAACTGGAGAAAAGCCTGCTCCACCCGAACTTGCAAATTTGTCTGGACGGTTTCTCAGCAGGAAGCCCAAGCCCAGAAACCTGCGTAGTTTCTTCAGAGACACTGATCCTGCTACTTCTGCTGCATACCCCCCAGGTACCTTCGGCGTATTGCGCTCGCGTGTCTGGATTGTATGAACACCCAAACTCTGAAATACCATTCGTGCAGTTTCTATGAAATTGTAAGCGTTTTATATGCAAGCTTTCACGACAGTTGTCCATAATGGTAGGTTCTTCCGGGTTATGCCGTGGTCGTCGATTTGAACTTGACATTTCGCTGTTCATGCTGTCAGCTTCTTCGGAAGTTTTCTAAAGTAACGGCTCCTCGGTATATAACCAGGAGCAAAAGGTACCAATATCAGTTCAAATCGACGACCACGGTATAACCCAAAAGAACCTACCATTATGTAAGCGTTTTGTCTACGGTTTGTGCTGTCGAATTTCTAGCCGATGGTAGAGAGAATTTCCGAAACGTCACCACAATGTGTTCACTTTGAGCTTTAGTAAATATCTTAGCTCTTATATTATATATTAGAGTGGCAGCTCTGTGCGCATTAAACTCACCGTTCCACCACGTCTTTAGTTTACAACTAATTATGAGAGGGAATACTGCAGCGAATTGATAATTATTTATAATCGTTTAAATATACACAAATTAAAGTGTGAAATATACCGTATGGTTCCATTCTCGCAGTTTCTCGCCTTGTGACATAATTTAGATCTCTATGCAAATGTTTCTCCCATTATCCGCTATTGCTACTTTTTTATATATTGTTATGGTAGCATCTTAGGACTGCCAGTTTATCTGGGAAAGTTAATCCGTGGGTATGAGGGTATTTATAGGGTGATAAAAATACTAATTATTAAAAACATACAAATTGAATTTAAGTATTAAAAAACAGCATAATTATTCAAAGGTTTATTTAGTAAATTTGCGGACTAGAATTCAAATCTAGTTATACAATTCAGATTAAGAAACAGAATGGTTCTAACATATGGATTAAATAATGCTTGGATTAAGGTGGAAGTCATTCAATATGTCAAAAATGAATAAATTGTACTAATATGTAATCCAGGGGTATTAAGTTAAAAAAATTGATGAAATATATTACTATGGTAAATGTATTATTAAAAAGAGCAACGAAATTTTGATTATAAAAATGTAAACCTATTTTTGATAACAGTAATAATTTTAAAATAAAAACCCTTTAGAACTGAATTTATTTATCTAATTGGTGTATAAAAGGGGGTTCTCGGGAATAAATTAACGAGATGGAGAAAACGTGAACTTTAATAAACTGTATAATGGATTAATGGAGAAGGGGTTGTATGCTAGAAGTACAATAAAAAGTGGAACTGCTGCAATTTACAAAATAGCCTTTTCTGGAAGTTTATTGTTGGTTAGTTACATCTGAATTGGACAAAAGGCATTGCATTTAATGGTGGTGGACCTCATCGGGCTTCTTAATGGAAGTTGTAGACATCTTGTGAATTGGATAAGAGGCATTACAGTCACTGGTAGTGGACCTCATTGAGCTTCTTAATGGAAGTTGTAGACATCTTGTGAATTGGATAAAAGGCATTGCATTCACTGGTGGTGGACCTCATCGAGCTTCTTGTTTGGAGGTTGTGGACATCTTTTGAAAGTCAGGCGATTACTTTAGACCGGGAGCTTGCAGTCTTGAAGTCCGCATTGAAGCTACATTATGAGCCTTTAAAAAACAACGGTGTTGCAATTAGTTAAGAGGCTGTACTTGAATGTGTGTCCCAAAACCTCTGTGAGCAGATGGAGGACGCTTGGTTCAACGAAGAAGCTGATTGAAGTGCTTGAAGAAGTAACAACTACAGGTATTTGTCAGAGGATTTAAAAGTAAAAAGTTATAATGAATAAGATATTTAAAGGAACTACTTGCATAACTATTTTCATAATTTTTGACGTTGCAAGTTGTAGAACTGCCATATTTTTTTAAAGTAAGTTTCATTGTACTAAACAACTATCAAGTGTAATAATTTTGATAATGCATGAACCTAACCTGATTTGAGAGTGCTGGAGCTAGAAAATTTAATAAACTCAATAATCAATAATTTTATATTAAAGGGCATATATTTTACATAAATTCATCTAAACGGAAATTTGTTATAATCTAAAAATTAATACCATCCAGGCTTATATAGTCTTTGATCTACTCGAACTGGTTAAATTAAATAAACTAGATAGCATCAATAAAGGCAAAGTCAGGGGTATAGCAGTATCTATTATGACAATTGGGTTACGTGTGCTCGTGACGGAATTGCGAGGAAAAATCATACAGCTTGTGCTTTTCACTCGCTTTATTAAAGTTTCATGTAACAAATAGAACTGTGTACATACGTATAACAATCATGTTACTTTTCACAACCTTTAAAACTAGGTTAAGTTTATAAATAAAACCTCGAAACTTCCACTAACTAGAATTTTTAACAGTATACACCTAGAATTAAGAAGGGATTCTTACAGATAGATTAAGATCTACAGAATTTTTAGCTAATTCAGTTCATAATCTGTGTTCTAATTCAAATGAGTGTGGCATTTTGCAGATTCGCTCAGAGATATAGATATATAGTGTAAATTAACAATTAAGTTACATCAATTTCTAACGTTTCCTTTTATTTACTGTTTTATGAATCAACTATGCGGTAGGGATTTTGAACCGTCTCGAACCAGTAGAGCTTCCAGACACCCACCCCAATCCTGTTCAAGAACTAGCTGGCAAAATTTGCTACACCATTGGATAATTCCTGCACAACCGTGTTTTACCATAGTTAAGCAATTTCACTTTGTGTACAGAGATTCCCCGTGTAGCAAAAGTTCTAGATCAAAACAAACTATGGGAAAGTATTACGCCATTGGTTTGTTGTAGAGCTTGATAATGCAATATTTGAAGGGGTCTTACACCAGTATACTGTGTATCAAATCTGGTTTAAGGAGCTGCACTAATAAGTAAAATATAAGAAGACAGTATTTCTTGAAATAATTTTTGGAACTCTTTTTTTTTAAATTGGTTACGAGTTACCACCTTCCGCTATGTCCCTTCAGTTCTAAGATATTTAGTATTGTAAGGGGCTTGCATCTATATTAAATTTCCACATAATGCCCAGTACCGCGTAAATTAACACTACTAGTCTTTCAGTTTGCATGCCTGATTTTATTTGTTTGCATGAAAAAGTACCATTTATTCTCACCCAGATTCAAGTTTATTTTTTATTGCTATAAATTGCCTTTAATCTTTTTAAATTCTTTCACGACAAATGCTAATTTTACCTAATCTTACGTGTTGATTATTAATTACATTTAATTTACTGAATGCAACTTTTAGCTGGTTTTGTGTTGCTGCATTTCAGTTCAAAGCTTTTTATCTAATTTTGCATTTGTAAGACAAGATTTTAATTTAGAAACCGAATATATACCAACCCCCAACTCACAAGTTATTGGACTACGTATTTCAGTGGCAACATCAATAAAAAAAAATTAGTAGAATACTCTAAGGCAAATGAAATAATTTCTGTTAAAATGGAAGACCCATTTGTTTGAAAATAAAGTTTAAAGAACATGTTAATAAGACGCTTTTTTAATGTTACAAAACAGCTATATAGCGTTATTAAATTTTACATATTTATGAAGTTCGTGTAGGAATTCCCAATAGGTTTCTATTTAAAACTAAATAAAAGCAAGGTCTTGCACAGTTTTTGCCATGTACTGGGCATTAATAATTAGCATACGTATTACTGAAATCACACGACACCGTTTTGGATTACCAGATTTTAATATTCATTTCCCTAACCTCGAACATCGCCTTTGTTAGGCCGACATTTTTCCTCCACGCCAGCAGGCACTTTTTAAACCACAATTTGCAACCGCGATACGGCTTTACAAGCCAGGCACGTCTTAGGACAAAATTTTGAATTAAAACCGCCCGGCTGCTTGTTAATGTACACCCCCAGAAGCGGAAAATTAGCGAAATTTGCGCAGTCCGTGCCTAAACCAGCGCCTGACAACGGTGTCGGCGCCTAACATGGGTATCGTTAGAGAAATTAATTTGAGGGTGGATGCTCATGACCTTTCCTAATTCGACCGCAAATATCGTACCAAGTGTGCAATTAAAATATTCCTGACCTGCACCGTGAAATTTGATTAGGTCCGGTTGTTGCGAGCTCGCACGCAAGTGCTGCTCGTGATCCGTGTGAATAATTGGAAAAATATCGAAATGCTGGTTAAATATTGACAAGTATGATTGAGAGGTCCTTAATGGCACGAGCCTTCATTCGATGAAAATTAATTCGGCGAACTGTGAAGCGCTGAATAAACAAGCCTTTGGGTCCTGTAGGCATTATTAAGACATTCTCGCACGCCGCTATTTTCTTTATAAACACAGTGGCTAGATATTAATTTAATTTGGAAACAAAATAGGTTGCCTTTCCCAAGGGATTTCTAAGTATATATCTTTCTACCAAAATATTGGTACCGCAAATGAAAAAAATGGACTACTAATCACTAATGATCTACATTATGTACGAGGACTAATACCTCGTGATTTAATTTTAAATCAAACCAATCACGATTAATGATATAGGAAAATCTTGATTAAGCAAGTAAGTCAACCTAGTAAAGCTTTTAAAATTGAATTGTAATTATAATACGAAATTAAACAACAAATTGTTTTACTGTCTTATGAAGAAATCCGCAAGAGTGTTCAAAATTATGTATAAAATAAGTAAACAAATCTAAAAGTTGCTAATAATATTAAAGCAGTTAAAGGAAACATTAGTAATTAAATCAATTTGCAAAAAAAATTCAGTGCAGTCGATGGTATTCGAACCAGCTCTATCAGAAATAATCTGATTTTTTACAAACACCTTACGTGTTAAACAGAGCTGCTAGATAAATGTACATGCTTATAGTTGCATTATAAATAATAGGGTGAGGGCATAACTAACTATTGCTGACTACGGACGAAGTGTTCCCGATTGGTGCCAATGAAAACGTGACACAGATCACACATTTATATATAGTGATTGTTTGAATAGTGCAAGTCATACGTCAGTGGCACAATAAAGCGGGTTGAGTAACAAACGGTTATTAAATACCTGAAATTGTAACAAATTAGTACTCCAACTCAAATTGGACAAGATTTGGTAAATACACTGAATGACTCTGCAATAGCATATGACATAGTCAAAAGATGGCGTGGTGAGTTGAAACATGGTTAAAAATCGATCAATATGCATGTGCAGGCCCATAACCGTCCCAACTCAAGCAAATATGAATAAAGTTCAGGATCTTGCGAATAAAGACAAAAGAGTGGTCATTAAGCAAATCTTAGAAGAAACGGGCCTTTGATATCATATGGTATATAACGCAATGAGAAACAACTTTGGACCTAAAAAAATGTACTAATGCACACAGGCAGATTCGAATTCACATTTCCGTCTTTGAATATGTTAGGGATACTACAAACAACACGTTCTTGAAAGATTTGTAACTATGGATGAGTCTTAGATACATTACTATGACCCAGATAGCAAAACGCAGAACAATGAGTAGCGACATCGAGACTTTGCATCACCTAAGAAGTTCAAGATGGCATAGAAAGTTATATTATCCGTCATTTTGGGAAGGTAAAGACATACTTTTAGAAGTTTTATTACAAAAAAGATCTACAATCACAAGTGACAATTTGAGTCGTAAAAAAGTACGCAAATGTGTCTCGTTGCATCACGATAACGCGCCCAGTCACACGTCTATCATTGCAGCTGCTGCAATGTCCAAAACATGCTTCGAAATGGCACCACATCCGCCATATTTCCTGGACGTGGCTCCAGTGACTACCAACTACTTTCGAAACTAAAAGAACACTTGCCTACAAGAAAAATGTCTTCAAACAGTGAGGTAATATGTACGGTAAATCAGGGTTTGCACAGATTAAACAATCGTTTTTCTAAGAATCTTCAGAAGTATTGAAACATCGGTGGGACAAATTTATAAACCTTAATGCAGACTATGTTGGAAAATAAAAGTGAAATTTAGTCAAACTGGTTATTGGAAGTAGGTCAGAAGTGGAGCAAAAGGCCAACCGTTATAGTATTTAGTTTATCGACGATAAGATATTATTGTTAGGTAGAGTATATCGCACAGAAGCTAATGGAAGAGCAGGGGAAACGGAATCTGGAGTTAAAAAAAATAAACCAGATACATGTGCAGTGGTGAAGAGAAAGACGACTAACATAATACATATCAACAGAAGCTTTGGAAGAATATAACTGCTTAAGAATTAAGTCCGTCGGCATTGGAAAGTGCAAAAAGGAAATACAAAATCGAATAAAGGCAGAAAAAAGGTTAGCCCTAAACTTGATACCTTGCTCCAAAATTATCTTACTAAACAGGAACTATTGTATTTACAACGCAGCTTGAAGATTGAAACAACCAGACGAGGTCAGTAAAATAGACGAAAGGATAAGGGATTACGACTCTGAAATTTTACTGGTAGCTGGGGAATGGGAATTGATAAGGGTAGACTGAAATCTTGGAAGATGCGAAAAAGAAATTAAAAGTCGAATCAAAGCGAACATCATATGTTAATCATAAACTTAGTACTTTAGTCCAAACATATCTTGCTAAACATCACCTATCTTTCTAATGCAACTAGTAGAATGTATCCCAAGAACATAAAAAAGGTTTTAGAGGGACACGCGGAAGGACAAGAGATCTCATAAAAAGAAGCGAAACTATCGTATAGGCCATCCAAAGAAAGCAACTGTGTTGGCATGATCGATGAAACAATGCCAAAGTAAAGTATGCAATGCATATACTTGGACTTCTCGGGTGGTGCAGCTTGAACAAGCGTCCACGTTCGATCAGCAGAGTTAAGAAACGCTCTCTCTGGTCAGAACTTGGATGGAAGTTCTACGGCTGCATCTCTCGGCGCCTCGTGATACGGCTGTCACGGAAATAGTTGGTCCCGGAGGTCATAACAACATCATGGGTTGGAAGTCCTCATAAATGCACAGCGACGCCTATAATTGGCCTAACGTCTGTTGCCTGAGTGCGATATAAATAAATAAATAAACAAGATAAAAATATGTAAATTCTAAACATAATACTACTTTGAAATGGTATAATTGCATGGAAAATGGAAATGAAAGAGGGTTAGTTGACTTTATGGAAAGTGCGAAAAGGCAAGAGAGCTAGAATCAACGTGGAAACATTATTTTTTCTACAATGGTAAAAAAACTGTGACATTTACGCGTTGCTATCGATACGCAAAGTTTGTTATTTAAACAGCGAAAAGTAGGTTATTTACTTACGTTACCATTGACGACCTAACCACGAAACAATATTAATATTTTTACGGTAACTGTAGAGAAAAGTTGTATGCATCTCGTACACAAGCTGATGGTGCTTTCAGCTGATTTTATCATTCTTAAGCACCAAGGTGTCATTTTGTGCACTAGATACATAAAGAACTACTAACTTGAAACATTACACTTTGTTTCAAGATTGTCTTACTGAACATAAAACACAATTTGTCTTACTGAACGTGAAACACAATTTTTACAATGATACTTGAATCTTAGTAGTATTAAGGTAGGTATTCCACACGAGATACAGAGGAAATAATTCGACAAGAACAAATTATACAGTTAAAAGGCAACATCTCAAATGAACTATATATCTACGACTTTAGACTGGAAGAAATATATAGCAAAACGGAATTCAAGAGAGTAAATTGGCACTATGAAAGAGACGAGAAATAAATAAGAGCTATTATAAACCCAAAACATTATTTTAGCTCTCAGTTTAATAATTCGGTCAAATAATACCCTACTGAACACCTTCTCTGTATTGCAACTAATTGCAACTAACAGAAAAAGGGTAGAATAACCCAAAGACTAGGAGATGTTGTGAGTATAAATTTGTCTAGAAAACCGTAGATAATAGAAAGAATGTCAAAACAAATTGTGCAATGCAAGATTAAAGTATAGATAGAGGACACTCAAAAAGCAACGTTTGAATGAAATCGAAAAAAGTAAACTGACACTATAAAACCAAATATAATGTACGCATGCAAGTAGGATATCATAGCAGTAGCAGAGCGATCAAATCGCGCGCAAACATAAATCGCCTTGCCAAAGAGTTCCTCTAAAGTGATTTATTCTCCTCGCACCTACAGCACGGGTTGACAAATTACTGCCTCAACTGTACCATGTGTTAGACCAATCAAAATACGCATTCTAACGAAACTGCAGTATCTCTAAAACTGCAGGCATTTCGAGGCGTCGCAAAGGAAGCACGTCCATCATTTGGAAATACAAAGTATACCACGCAAGAAGCGGTATTATTACGCCATGTGCGAGATGCAAAAAGTTCAGCTCGATGGCATCGAGTTAGACTTAAACCCTTTTCGATAATAAAGACAAGACCGACTTTCGGCTATCCGAAAGTGGCCACCCTTGGAGCCAAGACGATCAATGAATATTGACGTAACTGGCCGGGAGGTCAGCAAGAAAAACCAAAGTTTGAAATCGTTGCTTCTTAGACACAGTAACAGTAGTGGTTTGTATCTCAAAAACGGTACAGATGTCTTCAGGCAGCCGCCATATCATAAACCTCTTCCACTTGCGTAAACTGCAGCTGTATAGCGTGGGGACCGCGTAGCGTCAATATATTGTGTATTCAAACAATGCTCGTTAAAGAGCATGGTGAGATTCTAGTTTACTCACATGCTTATGCATTTCGGTAATTTTTGAAACTCTGAACCTTCAGAATCTGGCTTGAGCACTCGTAACTTTTGCTAACCTTAACATTTTGCGTAATTATACTCGGGCCGCCGAACAGATAGAATGGAGCAGGCAACCCAAATAACATATTACAAAGGTCACTTGATAATATTTTAATTATAATTACCAAAAAGGATCGGAGATGCCGACCCTTACAATTAGAACTAATTTCAATAATTGTCATTAAACAACTTTTTGAGGTTATGATGCAAATAGAAATGTCGACCAACTTAAAAGTCAAGCCTGACATTTGTGCACTTGTAATTGAAAATGTTTAGGCCTGTGGCATGGCTCTTCCTAAATCTCATTATTGGCTGCGGCGTCGAAACCAAAACACGTTGCCCGTGATATGGTTAAGTTTGTAGCGTTTTTTCTTTGGAGTTCCTTTATTCAACCATTTACAAGGACTAAATTGTGCATCTCTACTGCTGTTTACAAAGTTACATGCAAGTATAAAATATTGACTTCTAAAGTAGTCTCTTAAGGAAATTTTAATTATTCATAGAGCTGCCTGCATTATGGGTAACCGTAAGAAACTAATTCGTAGTCAAGGACGTGAAAGAATCTAAAGCGACTATTGCAATTTTTCTCAGTCGTTTTGCAAGAACGAGTGACTAAAGCAACCGATGTTGGCCTAAATACTGTTAGAGGAGCCCAACAAAGTGGCGGAAGAAAATTTACTTCTCCAAAAAAACAAATTACTAAACTTACCCCAGGTCATCTGTCGATCAATATAAAGAAGAAGTAATCCCAAGTGTGACTTTGCCATAAAAAGAGACCTACAATGAAAGCTGTATTCGAAGTCGAACAAAATGAAGGGGGGTGTTAATTTTACTGAGAAATTACATTCCTTTGGGCGAGTGGTACATAAAATGTGTTTTCAATAGAGAAAATGTCAAGACAATAGGCACGTTCTAATAGAAAAGAGAGAAACTCTGACAAAACGGGTTGATTTTTTAAGAAAATGTAAATGTACTCTTATCTGATTTACCTAATGAAGGTTTTGGTTCTCAAAAGTTTTGTCTAGACATGAATGCAATTTTTTTCTATATGTGATTAATTTTAGTTAAGCTATTACTGATGTTATTATACACTTATTTAATTTAATGACCATACATATGAATTAACCTTTATATGGTGTTTAGTTGTATTTTAGCAGTTCTAACTTTTTTTATTACTTCATTGGAGACCATATTACATGAATTAGAAAGAGTAAATCAGAAGCTTTTCATAAAAACGGCATTAAAGGAACTGCGAAGTTTCCAAAGGGGATTATGATTTGCG
This sequence comes from Agriotes lineatus, assembly GCA_940337035.1. Lineage (NCBI taxonomy): Eukaryota > Metazoa > Arthropoda > Insecta > Coleoptera > Elateridae > Agriotes > Agriotes lineatus. The sequence goes on along the minus strand of OW679196.1, from coordinate 94,876,027 downwards.
GCTGCATGTCAGCTAACGGACTGTTAATTTATTTATTATGTACACACTGGGACGTAAATAAATCACTATCAAAGTTTTATTGCTCCAAATAATGTTTAAATAATAATTTACCCATTATAGAGGGGTACTACTGAAATACTTGATCAAATTATATCACAATTATTGTTTTAAAGCATAAAACAACTAAAAATTGTATTCCCCTTCAAAAGTTATAATATTAATAGTAGTTTATTTATCTAGAACGAAAAGTGGCATTTTAAAGACGAGAAAGTTGTTTACTTGAATTACTTGCGAGGACCTTTAAAAACACTTTTCGTTCGTGGTGAATACAACGGTTTATTTCATACTGCAAGTTTAATGAATTTTAAATAAAAAGTAGTAAATCATTTCAAATTTTATGTCAACAACTGACGTATAATTTTAAAGTACTTGAACTTTAAAATTTTACTTTAAAGTACTAGGACTTTAATGTTTCTTACTGATAACCACTTTTGCATGTCTGCTTTTTCCAAACAAGTGTTGGATTCGGCTCAGTACAGACATTGTGATACTATGCATTATCGATGACCAAAACCGACTTTTTTGAAGATTTGCTAATAATTTTTCTTTCAGGCAATTCACATAATTTTAATGGTTTATTTCATCGTGGCAATAATCTGTCTCTTAAGTCCTGATTTAAACATCAGGAATGAATTTGGTACGAAACCTTTTCTACCTCCGGCATAAAGAATAATCAATGCTTGCTCTTTACTGACGGGGGATTTTAAAGAATTGTTGGTACCATCATCACAACATTTAGAACAGTATGGAAGCTATGCAAGTACGTTTCATCAGTGTACACAATATTTCAGCATTCGGCTTTATATTTTATCTTAAAAATTCAACACAATTTGCTATTTCTCTCTTCTCTATTAGAACGTGTGCCTATTGTCTTGACATTTTCTCTATTAAAAACCCATTTTATGTACCAATCGCCTAAAGGAATGTAATTTCTCAGTGAAATTAACACCCCCCTTCATTTTGTTCGACTTCGAATACAGCTTTCATTGTAGGTCTCTTTTTATGGCAAAGTTATAGATCACACTTGGGATTACTTCTTTATATTGATCGACAGATGACCTGGGGTAAGTTTAGTAATTTGTTTTTTTGGAGAAGTAAATTTTCTTCCGCCACTTTGTTGGGCTCCTCTAATAGTATTTAGGCCAACATCGGTTGCTTTAGTCACTCGTTCTTGCAAAACGACTGAGAAAAATTGCAATAGTCGCTTTAGATTCTTTCACGTCCTTGACTACGAATTAGTTTCTTACGGTTACCCATAATGCAGGCAGCTCTATGAATAATTAAAATTTTCTTAAGAGACTACTTTACAAGTCAATATTTTATACTTACATGTAACTTTGAAAACAGCAGTAGAGATGCACAATTTAGTCCTTGTAAATGGTTGAATAAAGGAACTCCAAAGAAAAAACGCTACAAACTTAACCATATCACGGGCAACGTGTTTTGGTTTCGACGCCGCAGCCAATAATGAGATTTAGGAAGAGCCATGCCACAGGCCTAAACATTTTCAATTACAAGTGCACAAATGTCAGGCTTGACTTTTAAGTTGGTCGACATTTCTATTTGCATCATAACCTCAAAAAGTTGTTTAATGACAATTATTGAAATTAGTTCTAATTGTAAGGGTCGGCATCTCCGATCCTTTTTGGTAATTATAATTAAAATATTATCAAGTGACCTTTGTAATATGTTATTTGGGTTGCCTGCTCCATTCTATCTGTTCGGCGGCCCGAGTATAGTAAAGTCTTGTATACGCGTACCCTCTATAAATAACTGTATTAAGCTGCTACATATTTATGAACGTTCTTATATGTTGATTTCTTGTTGTTCTCAAATAAATAAGAATATGCGTCCTTATTGTTCGTATTGTGTATTATTTAGTATCATCCAGGGTAAAGCAACTGCCACATTGGCAACGCAACCCTTCAAACCCTTAGTATTCTTCCTTCTAACCATTATTTATTTGGAGTGGAAGTTGTGGAATTTATTTTTCTTTAATTGCTTTTTTTGTATAACAAAGGAATTCTCCTTGTCAGGTAATCTTTTCCAGTCGTTTCGGGTCTGGACTATTTTCTTTAAGTTGAAGTAGTTGTCATATCCGGCCTTTTTTATAATTTGGCTAATGTATTGTAGTCAGGGTCTACCTCTTTTGTTTTCCTTCAATTAAGTTTGTTATAAATCGATGGTTAGGAGGTGTCCTATCCATTTGCTCTCCTTTCTTCTATATTTCCGATTATTATCCTCCTATCTTGTACTTATTCTATGTAATGCGGTTTTGATACTTGTCATATCTGTCCATTTTATTATCAATAACCTTCGCCAGTACCACATTTCAAAATTCTGGTCGGTGCCCCAGTTTCACAGGCACACAGACATATACATCATATAGAAGATTTGCATATTTTTTGCATTTGTGCTATTACCGCATTGCACAATTCCGAAATTTATTGATGTTAAAGACAAAAAAAAATTATTGTCTAACAAGTGTAGAATAACCGAGCCAAAGGTGGCAGCTACAATATTTTTTCTACGGGGTCTGTTTTTTTATTTGTAAACGCTTAGTACTTACCTGCATTTTTAACTGTTTTTGAGAAAAGTTAGGAGGTCTTCATTTCCTAACTATTTTAAAAGAAGAATGGAAAAACCTAGAAAAGTATGATATTTTCTAAGGAAATCTTTAAAAGCAAGAAATAATCATTTTCTATCTTAAAAAAGTATGGAAAAGTATCCGATTATAAACTAAAATTGATGTAAATTGCTATGAAAAGGTCAAGCTTTTCCTAACATTGTAGAAACAAATACTTTGTTTGTCTTCCAAAATATCAAACAATGACGTGTCATTGCTGATGCAATTTTTCTCAAATTATATAATTGGGAATTCGATGATTACTCCAAATAGATATATTATCTTTTATCTTCTTAAAAACTGCGATTGTTTCAATTGTTTTGATACCAAATTGACATATTTTTTTTATTTTTTATATTTAGTAAACTTTCAAACTATTTTTTCTTTTTTAAGTTTTTAAATATTTGTTTATACGAAAACAAACAGGTGTAAAGAGAGAGGACATGCAATTCATATGCAAGTCGAATGCAATAAAGAATATTGCCAAAATAGTTTTCAAAAACTAGTAATATGATTTATCCCTTATAATTAATACAGATTTAAATGCGCCCTTGCGTTTCACATCAAATTGCCTGCTACATTTTGTTATACAACTTGTTATGTGGACATTTTTTGTCACTTAGAGTAATATTAATTTATTTATGAAATTTGACAATTAGGATCCCTAGTTACATTTTTACAGCTTAATAAAAAGTTCGAAAGGCTAGATTTACATAGATTTGAAAAGGAAATTCGAAAGTTAGCAATTTATAAATTTGGAATTTTTAGAAATTAACTTGCGAATATCTTCTAAACGTAGTAGCTGTATAGGGCTCATTAGTTTGTTACAATAATTTTAGATAACATAAACCCAATTGAAGAATGTACCCAAACGGAAGCCGAAGAGAAGCAGCGTGGACAAAATAATACAGTAACTTACGTTGCAAATATCAAAATCTGAACGCAAGATTCTACGAGTTAGCGTGATCGCCCAGAACCATACAGGGTAGTCGAAATGTGACATAAGATAAACTGAAAACGAATAACAGACAATCAAGAAAACAATAGCAGCTAATGTCAAACAGAAAAGAGGTATCAACGAGTCTTAATACACTAAAAAGCGTATAGAAATGCCTCCCTGTAGCGGTCCTGTTAAATGTCAAACCGAAAAGAAGCTAACTCTAAAGATTTGGTTTTATTCAAGGCGCGGAATGGATCAACGTATGTAAAACCTTAATTGAAATCAGCATAACCGAACACTCAATAAAGGTTTTTAATAAAATAGTCTACGGATTACGTTATCACGACGAGGCCTCATCGAGTGCACGCAACCACAAAAACATGCCTCTTTATTGTATTTGAAGCAAGCACTTTGCTCAACCGCCAGATAGCGTGCGTGCATAAGCGAGCTTAGTATTTTTTAAGAATAGATAATACAGCATAAATCCGAAAAATACACAAAGCAAATAAAAGTGGTGGTTGTAACTACCTATAAATTACAAACAAGCATAATTCGTAAAAAATTGATGCCAGAGTAAGAAACCGAGTGCACAAAAAAATATCATACCACTGACTTGCATTGCTCACCACGTACGGCTAAATGCAGGAAACGCCACAATCGGCCATGACTTATTTGTGCTACAAGGTGGTACTGCTTGTTAGAGTGTGCGATGCGCAGGCCAACAGTCGGGGGTGGGAGCAGTATGGATGCTCCTGCTGCATGCTATGATTCTCGAAAAATTGTCATAGATAACACGGAAGATATCGGGGATTATTCGTCAGACCAGTTGAAGGTAGAGTGATAATAATTCCGTACCAGAGATTTTGAGTGATCAATACTTGGTTTGTCTCATTTTATTTTATTATTTTTATTTTATCATTACATCCTGATTTAGTCAGGTAGGGGTAGCAATTTAGGTACTATTCTACGAATTGTGCACCTGAGTACTGACACTTTTCAAGAGGAGCTAAAAAGTGGATGGAAAGTAAATCAGACACTCAAAATGCGCAGTGGAAAAAAACTCTATTTTGAAGTTATTCATAGAAATTTAAAAAACAGGAATACCAACTGCAAATCCAAAAATTACCGAAAGGTATATAGGCAGCCTAATGTACACAATTATATGAAAGGTTGCCAAAAGTGCTGTAAAAGTTAGCGAAAATCCTTTATCTAATAGACGTGTCTGTCCGGGACGCTGTTTTGTCTGTCTGGGACGCTTTTTCAGCAGCTAAACCGTAAGAGATAGAGAAAAAGTTATTAAAGTTAAATGTTTGGAATGGTCATGTCAGGTCAGCAACCGAATTTCAGTCTCTAACACTAATTATTATCTTAATACTTATCCTAATCCTAACTCTTTAGGTTAGATTCTAGGCAAATTTTATCAAGGCGAATGCGACTGGTGGTTTGCTACCAACAATGACGTCATATACGTACGTGTGGTGAATACGCGTTCTATTTGCAAAACGGTCTGTTTTGTTTTATTAAATGAGACATTTGTCTCACTGGACTGCTAGTCTGATATAATATTTTAAGACCGTAACATTTGTAGCAAAATCTGACTGAATTACGCTCTGTAATAAATACTAAATTACAAAACCTTGAAGGTATGTAATTTTGAAAAAGGAACACTGGAGTCCCGATAAAATTTGATATAGCTACCTTATTTGTTAAAGTCTTCATCTCCTCTTATCTTTTAATAAACAACTTTAGTATATTTGAAGTTTATATAGCAGCTAAGGATATATCGAAATAAAAAAAATTTTTAGATCAAAAATTGGGACACAGGTTATTCTGTGACTATAAATATTAAACTAGTAGTGCTTGCCCGAATATGGTATTCGTTGTTAGTTTAACTGTTAAAAGTAACATTCGGAAGAATTACATAATAGAGCTACAAGGGTCGCAATTATCTCACCGGCATTGAAACCTAACTTATACCACTAATCGAAATAATTAGTTATGACCTTCCGTATAAATCATACCACTGGTCAAGAGCTATGCTCGATTATAATTATTCATGTAAATACCAAAACCTCATTAGCATTCTCATTATTCTGATAATAATTATGTCATGCAATTTCCAACTTAAAGCCGTAATTAATCGGAAAACTGTAACTGTAACATACAAACGAGTATAGTTCAACAAGCGACATAGCAGATATTTACTTCAAAGGTAGTGATCAAACAACCGCAAACATTGGTTTTCAATAGTTTATGGTGGAATCAATGAAGCAGAATCATTCACAGCCTACAAAACTAATTAAATATAGTTTACGTAGTCATCACTGTTGCCATAAATGTATTTTAACCAAATGGCTCTAATATAATTGATCGTGGAAAATCTCTATGTAATAAAGTGCAATGATTGTGTTCCTCGGCATATAATATTAAATGAATAATGATATTAAAAGATATGGATAGGAACTTTACTTAGATATGCTAGTTCAATAATAATACAATTTTGTTAACATAATATTATTTGGATTATGACTAATAAATAGAACTAACAATAAAAATTTTAATTAGCATGGGATTATAATTACACAGTTTATTTTAATTTTAAGGTAGATAGATAAACAGTGAAGGTCTGTACCAGCAGCCAAATGACTATTATTTAAAAAACTTGTATAAGAAATAAAGTAGGAAAGGAAAATATTAACATGGAATTTAGTTGGATGAAGGAGCAGTAAAGATGAGGAAAGATGCCGTTTTGGCATATAGTTTTTTGAATGTGCAGAGGAAGGCGATTTATAGGGATTGTTGGAAGTGGCGATTTGTGAAAAGGATTTGCGTTTTCAAAATTTAATAAATGCAATAATGTCAAATTTAATTAATGTAGGTCAAAATCTTAACAGTAACCAGCACTAGGTTAGGTGCTACGAGAGCTTTGAAAAAAATAAAAAACACTTATAATTTACGATAAGGTACACACATTTGAAACGGAAAAATAAATAAAATACTGTTTAATACAATAGGGATGAATAATTTACCAATAAATGTGCTATTTAAAGTAAACATCTGTGTTCTTAAAAGACACATACCAAATAATGGTGTGCAGCATCATAGCATGTAAAGTACATGGAGAATTAATAATTACCTGAAATAAAATGAGAAGTAATATTCATAAATGCTGTTGAGTTAAAAAACTGAGTGAACTGTCAACTTAATATAACCGATACAGAGCTTGAACGAAAAAAGTAATTTAAAATCTAGTAGAAGTATAAATGGATATCCCAACCTTAGTCAACAGTTTTATGTGTTTTTAAAAGTAGTAGCCATAGACGTAACTTGGGAGGGGCAAGGGGGGGCGGTGGCCTACCAAAATTTTGATTGTAAGGTGCAAGTGCATCATTTTTTTTGCAATTTAGGTTTAAAAATTTTGTGAAGTCTTAATTTTGCCCCCCAAAGTGATGCCCCAAGTTACGCTCATGGTAGTAGCTGATCTATTGATTTAACAGAACATAAGTGGTGCACCCAGTAATTTATTAATATGAGCAAGTATATAATTGTCTTAGGGTAAGTCAATTTAACATTTGAGAAAGTAAATATTTGAAAAAATAACTGTAACGTAAAGAAAATGCATGTCATATACCCACAAATAATATGGTTGTTGTGATTTCCTGCTTCAAATGTGCAGTTTTTCTAGTTTCATAAACCATAACCGTTATTTGTGTTTCAAACTGATATACCAATGCTGGCTATTTTATATATTAAATTCCATTTTTCATATATTGTAAGAAATTATGGCGAACAAGTTAAATTGTGGCAGCAGTAGCTTTTCAACCTCCGAAACGGCCTCTATTGATGACAACGGCGTCGTATAGCTTTCTGAACACCCTGTATAATATTTAACAAAAAAGTTACTTCTTTACTAATATATTGATACAATCCTGAAATTGCAAAGCATTTTACAACTAAATAATAATAAAGCAGCTGTATAATGATATTCATAAAAGGATATTGATTGGAATCACTTTGTTTTATCATTGAAATTTTTATTTTCTACAACGATATTTGCAGTTCATTTGTAAATAGTGGGGTTGTGATTGCAACTGTAATTCAAATTAATTGACGATTAATCTGAAAGAAGTAATCTTTTATTATAAGAGCTGATGCCGGTCGCCGGCCGACCGACCGAAAGCAAGTGGCGAGCAGCATGAACGCGCACAAGTGGGGACGCAGCAAGCATTTGTATTGTTAACGCTGGCAGGGCCGGACGTAGGCTGGCTGCCGCCTTGAGCAAGCATTTTGTTACGGTATTAAAATGACTTAGTGACACCCACACGGGGTGAGTATCGCCCAACTGGTTGAGTCCGGGAAAGGATGGCACGCTCGCCCTTAGATTCGTTAAAACAGGCTAAAGGCCTCGGCTTAAGCGCTCAGGGAGTTGGGCGTGGTTCAAACGGTTCCATCACTGGGCAAGCGTGGCGTGGCATAAACGGGATAAATCAAAAATGAGAGGGCGCCACTAAGTCTGTCTTTAAGTGTACTCGTGTAACTGGACCTGGACGGTTAGACGAGACGAAGAGTACACTGGGTACTACTTCCTGAAGGTACTCGAGGGGTATCGAGCTCAGGTTACAAATTTGAGAAATAGATACTTGGCTTACTCATTCGGGCCTGTAAAGTCACTGCGGGGAGGGGGGGGGGGCGCTGTCAAACCTACCTGCACACTCCAACGCTCAAATTCCGTCGTACAACGATCTTGACACTAGCTGTTAAATCTGGAAAGAGAATGCAGACGTCATATTCAATAATAAACCTCGTAATCACATAGGCATCTATTGACACAGCACAAACCCCTAAGGGCAACGGTTACGTCGCCTTGATTAGACGCAGGGCTTAGCCTAATGCCCCAGCTGGAGATAGCGCGCTAATACTAACGCACACATAATTAACAAAATAGCCAATGCCAATACAGTAGGCTCAGGTGACCTGTTAAACGATCTGCCGGAAGTTACTGACTCAACGTGTATACTACAGAGGGTCGATACCCATTATTTTACTGCGACAGTGTCGCGGGGTGAAGTCAAGCACAGAATAAATGGTTAATTATCGGTAAGGTGCCCAAAGCACAAAGATTGGCAGAAAAATATATCGCTTAACTGGTCGTACCCAAAGCAAAGGTTCAAATAATACAAACACAAACGGTCGGGGCGCATAGATTTTCCACACATAGATAGTTCATTGCCGGTCAGGTACAAGCAAAATTTGATTGCAAGTAAACAACGATCAAAGTTCACAAACGCAATTTCGCGTAATTACGTCACGCACTGAACAGCTGACTGATTTCGGATACGAATGATCGATACGCCGTTATTCACAAAAGCAATCGCCCTTGATAAATTGCTGCGCCCGGAGCACTATTTGATTTACTTCTATAAGGATGGTAGAAATACATAGATTTACAGCCAGTTCTAATGCAAATTTGGGTCAACCACCGAGCAAGCGTTAGCGGTGATTCACAGACGGGCACAACGCAGTTGTTTACAACAATGGCGGCCCAATTATCAGCAACATGCCCAGCGGTTGATTAAACGTGCCACTGGCGATCCGAAATGCGTTAATGTAGTTAGTTAGCCTTCTCGTGGGCTGCATGCAAGCGAATTCAGTACTCTGCGGCGACAGGTTATGACACATCGGCAATTACACACACATGCTAATAAATTCTGTCTGAGCGCAAACTGGTTACTATTTTACATAACATTTACAAATGGTACCTGTGTTTAGACGTCGTCTGAGCGGCAAGGTGCGGCACGTTAGCAACGCCCTGAGTTGGCTGCGGGAGTGGGATACGAGAGCATTTCTTTGGCGCAACGAATCCGCCGAATGATGGCGTTTTCCTCTACAACTCGGTCACCCACCTGTAACCGGATATAACGATGAGATTAAGGGCGGGCTGCACGTCCTGCTGGCAAATCCCCAAAGGTAACGGGAATCAAAGATCGCCTTTGTACGACGTTGCGGGACATAACCCTTCAGAAGCACCAAGAAAGGGACACCTCAAACACGTGCGACACACACAAGAGCTCACTGCCCAAGACCTCTCTGCTTGCAGAAACATCCGAACGTCTACCGGCCGCGTGGGTACGCGGAGCTTCGGCCAATCACGAGGCGTAAGCTGCGGCGGAAAAATCTAGATTTAGCGCGCCAGCGGTGATAGAGCGTGGCCCAAAAGGAACGAAACGGAGCAGCCGCGTCGGTATACAGGGTGATCAGAATCAAATGAGCAAGGAATGAGCTTGCGCTTGTGAATTTTTGTGATGAAAGCTAAAAAATGTTGGAATCAGATTTGAAGTACAGGTAGGCTGTACAGGCAGCTTAGGTGGCTGAAGGCTGCAAAATGACTTAACAATTTTTATTGTTAACCGTTTCTTTACGCTGGCACGGCCAGACGTAGGCTGGCCAACGCGTTCTAGTTGTTATCATAAAATGTAACACAAAAGTTTAATTCTTACATATGTGTTTTATAAAATGGTTAATGTCGTCATGTAGTTGGAGACAGACACAATTGAGAACTAAAAAAATAGTATGATTAATGACAACTAGAAAAGTAATAAAGATTAAAAATATAAAAATCTCTATTATCGGCTGAGAATAACCAAGGTTTTTGGTGCTTAGTTTGAAAATAACAAGAACAAATGGGATGTAAAAGTTTATGAATTAGATTGACACAGGTCCAAGTTAAACTGGATTTAATAGTCAATTTTAATTAATAATATACTGGTATGTAGAGTTACATACTGTCATACAAATGAATAGTGCTTTACGAAAGAATTAAGTGCGAAATTGGAAAAAACTAAGTGAGTGCATAAACTCACACTACAAAAGGAATTGCTGCCAACCACGAGGAGGATAGCTGTTTCCGATATCAAGTGAATTGGAAAAAATAGAAGAAAAAAAAGCTCGAAGAAAGAAGATTATTAAGTAAGTGTGTAGTACTACCATTAGAAACAAAACCAATATAAGAGGAAATCAGTAAGCAGAAGTAATTGCTACTTATCAAGATAAAATCTATTTCAATTGAACAACAAATGAAATAATTAAACATTGTAAACATTCAGTATAATTAGTTTAAAATTGATTTGAATGAAATTAATTATTATACAAGTATTATAAACAAAAGTTATAAAAATACGATACAAGCAGATAAATTGTTTCATATTATGCATTATAAATTTTCGTTGTTTATGTCCTAATAAAATTCAAAAGTAACCCAGAGATTTAAGAGCCTGGTAATAATAGCTATTTATGCAACAAGTGCTCAAAGTCGACGTTTATGCACCAGACATGAAAATTATTAAACGAAGCCGAAGGTTGAGTTTCATAACATGTCTCGTGCATAAACGACTTTTAGCACGCGTTGCATACAATATTTTATCTACGACCTTAATTTTACCGTTATTAGTCCATAAATATCGATTTAACAAATGTTTGCATCTACGAAGCTTCTAATTTATGTCATAATAAATAGTAGACCATGCGCGGGCGAATGTTTGCGAAGGCAGTGCTGTCAAGGTCAGTTACGAAATGTAATTATTAATACTCCACATCTGAGTGTATTCATTACATAACGCTTTAATTATTTCAAAAACGTCATAATGTCATAATGAACAGTAGGCTACGCAGCGCGGGCGATTGTTTGGCCACGCCCGTGCTGTCAAGGTGAGTTACGAAATGTAATTATTGATACTCCACATATGACTGTATTCATTACATAACGCTTTAATTATTTCAAAAACGCTTTACCTATAACGCAAGAAGCAACTAGAATAGCTTTACAACTTCACTTGCAGTTCGAAATTGTAGTTTTGTAACCTCACTTCACTTTTAGCCCGTGTGCTAAAAGTAAACAGCTGATTTCTTTCGGTAAACTATAAAACGTCACTTTTAGTGAAACAAGCTAGCGCTAAAAGACCTACTTTTAGTAGTGGTCGTAGATAAAAGTTATTATAATTGCATGCTCAAACTGTGGACAGAAAGGTACGATTTAGAGTCAATTTTGATAAAACCCTGAAATCAATATTTATTTTAAATAAAATAAAATAAAAGCCATCAGGCAGCAGCAATAAACATTGTTGCTATTATTAAGAAAGTAACATTAATTTGGCATCTTAAAAATTAAGCATCTTCTAAGTGTTCTGCCCTGTAGTACTCGTTTAATTACTTTCCATTTTAAATATTCATCAAGGCTTCCCATCGTTCCTTTCTCTTCAAACGCCGCCTAAGTAGAACTTTTAACAACCACAAGTACCCTACAAAGTAAAATATTTACACAAAGTTCAATACCTCTCGCTAAAACTTTATCTTCTTGTTCAAACCGAAGAACGGCATAACCGCGAGCAATTTATAAAAGCACTTCAGTAACCCTTCCGAGACCGATGATTTGTGTTTTTCGCAGTCTAATATTCGGCTTCACCGCAGCTCGCAACCATCACCTCGTTTCCTCCATTTGCTTTGTTTTATTTCGGACTTCACTTCCACATGACGCCGTTTCTGTCGGTAGACGCACTTTGCTTGGGAGCCGTACAAATCGTGGCCGCCGTTTTCATGGTGCTGAACGAACGAAACAGCTGCAGACAATCCATATATTAGTTAAACCTGTCACTTTGTTCTTGTGCAGGCGTTCGCGAGTGATCCAGTAAAGTAGTAAACTGCTTGCCAACTTAAATTGGGTTTCCTTATATGCGATTTCATATTAACATTTCGAAATCTACTTCCTGTTCCTTTTCGTGAAAACACGACTGACTGAATCATCTTCACCCTAAGTGAATGTGCAAACTTCCCAGCCGGAAAAATCTTTGGGGATAAATTAAAACGGTCTCGAAGTGTTATTATCAATTTTAAGTGTTTAATATCTTTGTGAAGTTTCTAGCCATAAAGGAGACCTGTAATCTGATTGCTTAGTTTTCCAGCAGAAGTTTTATATCTTTATAACTTGGTGTGGAATTTTATTCTTCATTAAAAGTTGGAAATTTCTCAGGTGCTTGGTTGTGTGTCGACGGGAAAGAACATTCTGTACAACGACTCTTTAGGAAATCAATATGAAGGGACTGCTATTATCAGGAAGCTTAATCGTCTTAACAACCACAGTAAGTCTGCTTTGTTAGTTTTGTAGAATTGCAAAAACAGATAATCTAATTACGTAAAAACGCCGAGCCTTGAAAACAAAATAATTTTCTGCAAGGCTACATTTAGAAGAATCCCGTTTTATAAAAATGTGAGTCTGCAAAATATAGCTGAAAAAATCAGATGACTTTGCAACTAGGAATAGAAACGGTTAACGTAGAATTTAAAATTTAAAACCATTATTTCGTCGTATACAAACTACATTTACGTCGATATATAGATTACATTCTCAAAGTAACTTAAAAAATCTATTAAGAGTTCTTCGACTTTCAAGCCGTGTAATATATATTTGTCACATTCTTTCTATTTCAAAACAAAGAACGTTGGGTAACATCATATTTGGTTGCTTCAATAATGGTGCTATACAACACCTCTGTATTTTGTCGAACTCAAAAGCATTTGGCTTTTTACTTCGTGGTTATTTGATTATCACCAGCTTTTTCGTTACTCGTATAGGTGAGATCTAATATAACATTTACTTTATTTTAATTAAATAATTATCAAATTTTCATACCAAAAAGAAGTAACTAATGTTTACAGAACATCGGACTACATTTACCTTTTATAGAAATGTTCAATAACTCGCACAAATTCGAGTGTTTCTAATTAATTTTATTCCCTTGCCCAATAAATGTCTCCCTAAAGATATAAAAACAGATTTAAGCTCAGAGTCCATAGAAATCAAAACAAGTTACTATAAGAGGCCTTAGACTGATGATCAACTTCAGATATTCGAACAGTCAAAATAATTAGATGTACTCATATCTAACTAAAACTACCAGTACAGGAGAAAGGTGGTTTACGACATGTAACAAGCCTAAAGTAGTCCAATAGCTCGTCGTGAGGGGTGGGTGAAATAAAAGGAGCCGGCTTTGATAGTCAAACAATTGTATCTGGAAAGATGCTGGGACAAATTGGTGTTACTTTTAGGGAAATATAGCCCCTCGGTTATGCGAAATATATGAGTGCTCAGTTCCAAAATTTTTACATTCCTTGGTTCGCGAGCTCTGACTGAAGTCTTATCTAACTGATAAAATAAAATTCAAAAATATACCTGTAAACAGACACCAGCTGAAGGCCATTACCGCAATCAACAATAGTAACCAACAATTCTTAAGAATTCTACCTGTTTATGACATCACATTAGTAGATAAGCAATGCCGAAACTGGCACAGAGCGCTTAAGGCATTCGCCCCAAACTTACTTATAAAACACATGCAAGGTTGGCGAAGATATGGAACGTCATAAATTTAAATCCTGTATGATTTTGCGCTTCTCTCGTTAGGCACCATTTGTAGATAGCAAACTCAACGTAATCTCTCTGTACAACAAGTCTAGTGAATTTACATTTAGAGCTACCTATTTTGGTTGCCATCGCAAATTGTTATGGAACTTTGACTGGATTTGCTAATTTTTCTCGACTAGGAGCTGTTTCCCTAGCAAGTTGAGTCGCCCGAAATTTTACATCGCAGTATTTGTGAAGCTGCTTGTCTGCATCCAGCGTGGCGCAATGTGTTTTGAAGAAGACATATATATATATATATATATATTAAAGGTAAACATTTCAGGGTGTCATACCGCTTAATAAATTTGAAGATTTCTTCAACTGGTTGAAGAACATCTTGAAAGGCGTTTGGGGTTGGACGACGTTTCGACGAAATCACATTCGTCATTTTCAAGTCCTTATAGTCCTGGTTTGGCTTCTAGTTATGCGGCAACACGACGGACTGTCAACTTGATGTACAGCTGACTGAATAGGTTGTTTATCAATTACTGTGGCAACTAGCATCGAGGGAGCTGTACTGCTAGAACGGATGGCTGGTGTTCGCAGAGAATGGCCGGCCGTTGCTTGTAGTAACGTTGGTAACCACGATGCAGGTAATCGGCTTGTGTCGTCGCGGGTGTTCATACAATTCGGACGTTTCACGATTTCGATGGCTTCTCGTATGATGCATGCGTCTTTGTGTTCGACGCTGGCAATGCTCTTGGTGTTGTCGAAATCAATCTTGTGCGAAGTATCCCATATATGATGCACTAGCGATGAAGTGTGTTCCATCTTCTTAACATAATTCTGATGTTCCTCCTTGCGTGCCTTTATTCTCCGGTTGGTGTGGCCTATGTAGCTGCTATCGCAATCCCGACACGGTATCTCGTAGACTCCTTGGTTTTCCAAAGGGATGTACTCTTTAGGATTCCTTAGTATGGACTGGATTATTCTATCCGTGGTAAAGGTTGTCCTGATGTTACATTTTCTAAGGATTCTTCCGATTTTCTCTGTCGTGCCTCGGATGTAAGGCAGGTACGCCGTGCCACAAGGTCTCTCCTCTTCTGCGTCTTGCGTTTTGGTCTTTGGTGGTCGGAACGCTTTCCTAATCGCTGCTCTGCCATAACCATTTTGTTCGAATACTCGAGCAAGGGTTGCTAATTCTTGTCTTGTATTCTCCTTGTCGGCTATCCTTCTTGATCTACAAACCAGTGTTGTCAGGACTGATTGTAGTTGAGCAGGGTGGTGGTGTGAATTAGCATTTAGGTAGCGATTGGTGTGCGTGGTCTTCCTATAAACCGTGTGCCCCAATTTTCCATTCTTCTTGGTGATGAGAACGTCTAGGAATGGAAGGTGGTTGTTCTTCTCCAATTCCATCGTAAACTGGATCTTATTATGGATGCTATTGAGATGGGTAAGGAAATCAGCAAGTCGATTCTTACCATGACCCCATATGGCAAAAACATCATCGACATACCGAAGCCAAAGTTTCGGTTTGTAAATGGTGCTGTCCAGTGCTTTCGATTCGAAGTCCTCCATGAAGAGATTCGCAATGACGGGAGACAAAGGTGAACCCATCGGCGCTCCTTCTACTTGCTTGTAGCGTTGACCATTATAGATGAAATATGTATTCTGGAGACAATGATCGGCAAGTTTGATTATGTGTTGAGGTGGATCATACTTCTGTTTAATGACGTTTAGAGCTTCGGCAACTGGCACTTTAGTAAACAGAGAGACGACATCAAAGCTCACGAGGATATCGGTCGGTGTAATTTTCTCCTTTTGCAGCATCTCGATGAAGTGGGTAGAATTCATAACGTATGAAGCCGCATCTGCCACATGCGGCTGCAGATGTTTAGCTACGAACGCTGCAAGTCGTTGGATAGGTGATCCTATGGAACTAACGATAGGCCTAAGCGGTGTTCCATCCTTATGAATTTTTGGGAGACCGTATATCTTGGGACCATATACCACCAAGTCGAAGATAAAGGAGAGTAACATCGAAACTGAAGTGCAAAATCAACTTATACCTAGAGAAAAGTCGTCTAAATGTCCCAAGATATACGGTCTCCCAAAAATTCATAAGGATGGAACACCGCTTAGGCCTATCGTTAGTTCCATAGGATCACCTATCCAACGACTTGCAGCGTTCGTAGCTAAACATCTGCAGCCGCATGTGGCAGATGCGGCTTCATACGTTATGAATTCTACCCACTTCATCGAGATGCTGCAAAAGGAGAAAATTACACCGACCGATATCCTCGTGAGCTTTGATGTCGTCTCTCTGTTTACTAAAGTGCCAGTTGCCGAAGCTCTAAACGTCATTAAACAGAAGTATGATCCACCTCAACACATAATCAAACTTGCCGATCATTGTCTCCAGAATACATATTTCATCTATAATGGTCAACGCTACAAGCAAGTAGAAGGAGCGCCGATGGGTTCACCTTTGTCTCCCGTCATTGCGAATCTCTTCATGGAGGACTTCGAATCGAAAGCACTGGACAGCACCATTTACAAACCGAAACTTTGGCTTCGGTATGTCGATGATGTTTTTGCCATATGGGGTCATGGTAAGAATCGACTTGCTGATTTCCTTACCCATCTCAATAGCATCCATAATAAGATCCAGTTTACGATGGAATTGGAGAAGAACAACCACCTTCCATTCCTAGACGTTCTCATCACCAAGAAGAATGGAAAATTGGGGCACACGGTTTATAGGAAGACCACGCACACCAATCGCTACCTAAATGCTAATTCACACCACCACCCTGCTCAACTACAATCAGTCCTGACAACACTGGTTTGTAGATCAAGAAGGATAGCCGACAAGGAGAATACAAGACAAGAATTAGCAACCCTTGCTCGAGTATTCGAACAAAATGGTTATGGCAGAGCAGCGATTAGGAAAGCGTTCCGACCACCAAAGACCAAAACGCAAGACGCAGAAGAGGAGAGACCTTGTGGCACGGCGTACCTGCCTTACATCCGAGGCACGACAGAGAAAATCGGAAGAATCCTTAGAAAATGTAACATCAGGACAACCTTTACCACGGATAGAATAATCCAGTCCATACTAAGGAATCCTAAAGAGTACATCCCTTTGGAAAACCAAGGAGTCTACGAGATACCGTGTCGGGATTGCGATAGCAGCTACATAGGCCACACCAACCGGAGAATAAAGGCACGCAAGGAGGAACATCAGAATTATGTTAAGAAGATGGAACACACTTCATCGCTAGTGCATCATATATGGGATACTTCGCACAAGATTGATTTCGACAACACCAAGAGCATTGCCAGCGTCGAACACAAAGACGCATGCATCATACGAGAAGCCATCGAAATCGTGAAACGTCCGAATTGTATGAACACCCGCGACGACACAAGCCGATTACCTGCATCGTGGTTACCAACGTTACTACAAGCAACGGCCGGCCATTCTCTGCGAACACCAGCCATCCGTTCTAGCAGTACAGCTCCCTCGATGCTAGTTGCCACAGTAATTGATAAACAACCTATTCAGTCAGCTGTACATCAAGTTGACAGTCCGTCGTGTTGCCGCATAACTAGAAGCCAAACCAGGACTATAAGGACTTGAAAATGACGAATGTGATTTCGTCGAAACGTCGTCCAACCCCAAACGCCTTTCAAGATGTTCTTCAACCAGTTGAAGAAATCTTCAAATTTATTAAGCGGTATGACACCCTGAAATGTTTACCTTTAATACATATCAGCCGCGAAAACCTTCGTAATATATATATATATATATATATATATTGCTATGGTACATAGAGAGAGAAAATAATTTAAATATATCGAAAATTAAGTGCAAAGAATGGAATAGTATTCGTATAGTAATCATTGAAAAAGGCTAGGAAATATTATAATGCAAACAACTTAATGTTGCAGGATAACGAATCAAAGTCCTAATATAAAATGTCTAGAGTGTGGCATTCAATTTAAATAATCGTAGTCAAGAGATAGAAAAATATGTTTTAGGGGATTATTAAATAAACAAACTTGAAAACTGAAATGTAAAGTATTTTTCGACTAATAAACTTTAATATACTCTAGTCCTATTTATCTAAGAACTATTTTGGCATGATAAATGGACTATACATGAAATTTACGTGGTACTGAAGTGAAAATATAACTCGACAATGTAAATGAATTTTACATGGTATAACTACAGGAGTGCAAGTAAATACAAAGATACAATATAGCAAGAATGGAGGATCAAGATTATTAACTGGAACTATATAATAAAACATCAGTAAGAGTAACGATTTGGATATAATTGATTGGAATTTTAATACAAAGGATTGACGATTGGACGTTCTTTTGGGAGTGTTGACGCTGCTTGGAGTTTCTGTGTGCTGTGCCGGAGGGTGTTTGGACTTGGTGGAGAACTGTCATCTTCCAGCTTAGGACGAGGTTGCTGTTTGGAGTTTTGTCACAAGAGACTGGGTCCCATTGAACGGAGATCAACTTCCTGACGACTGAGGGAACATACATGAGGATTTGGATTGTTAAACAACGAGATTATTTTGAGGCTACTCACAGCTGGACAGTTTGAGTCGACAACGTGATGGATGCAGCGAGTTTACAAGTGAGGTGATTAGTGTTTATTTACAGATAGAACTGAAGGAAACAGGCTGATTCAAGCTACTTGGAAGTTTGAGCGTTGCAGGTTAGTTAATAATAAATACATGCTAATGTTATCTGTAACAAAGAACATTTAAAATTGGTTCATTAAGACAAAGAAAGTCATACTTACGAATTGATTTATGAATTTTATATAATTTGTAAAGGATCTTGATTAGTTATCTGCACAAGCAATTGCAAATGACATAGGGGAGATCGGGGTAAGATGACGATACTAAGGAAAAGTGAAAAATTTGAGTGCAAGGAAATTTATTTAGAACGTAATATTACATATGTAAATAGAATACTCTATTGGCTACTAAATAATGTATATTTTCATAAGAAAAATAAAAAGGTTTTATAGAAAAAAATTAAAAACGAATCTTTTGCAATTTCGTCATCTTACCCCAACCAGTAGGTAAGATGACGAACATATAGGGGTAAGATGACTAGTAACATAAATCGCACACAAACTGACCACATTCCGCATAACGGCTACAGTTTTCATGCCACCATGTCGAACAAGCCGAACATTGAATCCAGTCTTCAGTAGGAGGTTCTTTATAAGTTTCATGACATCCTGGACAAGTGTGAATCGTTTGATTCGTTGCACGTGTCTGAACTGTTTGATGCGTCGCAAGATTTTTTCGTTGTTTTTTTTCCAACCTTAATTTCTTTTTTTCTTCTTTCTCTTCAACCATACGTTGTTTTTCTTCTAATTCATTTTTGCCGGGGGTACTGGTGATGATGGATGATGACATTTTTTTGCGTTTAGTTGTTTGAGTAGATCGTCCACTTGTTGGTAATGGTCTGTGTTACGGTATTAAAAGGACTTTACGACACCCACCCAAGGTGAGCATCGCACCACGGAATCAGTCCTGAAAACCTGACACACTTGCCCTGAAATCGGTTCGAAATAGGCTAATAGGCCACGGCTGGAACGCTCAGGGAGTCGGGCGTGAGTCACACGATACGTTCTGGGCAAGCGCGTTGTGGCATAATATATACAGGGTATGTCGAAATTATGAGGGCGCCACCAAGCCTGTCTTAACCCGGCTAACCGGGCCTGGACGGTTAGACGGGAGCGAAGCATGCAAAAATACTCCGCCAATAAGATTACTCAAGAGTTGCAAGGTCAAATAGCAATTTCGGGATTGCCTTAAGCAAGGATTGTGATTAGGTGTCAATCCGACCACGACTACGCAGCTGTCTCACTCACCTGCACGCTCACAGCTTCCTCGTTCCGTCGTACAATAATCCGTACAATAAAGGGGCGTCTATCTGTAACAGAACATGCACAAGCCGAAACAAACAATAGTTCCCTTAACTAACCAATCATATATTTCACTTCGGGTTACAATGGGGTAGCAGAATGCGTCGCCCTGTATCTAACCTTAATCTATAATTAAGGGCACCAGCTGGCACGCGCGCTCTAAACTTAACGACAGATGTTGAACATTAGTGAACAGCAATAATAGGTAGTAACGAGTAGGTACAAAGATACACGTTGCCTTATGCAAGGGCAGCGACGATTTACATTAGCCTTCACGGCATGAACAGTCTGCAAGTCTGAATGAATACACTAGCGTAGTAATGAGTAGGTACAAAGATACACGTTGTCTTATGCAAGGGCAGCGACGATTTACATTAGCCTTCACGGCATGAACAGTCTGCAAGTCTGAATGAATACACTAGCGCAGTAATGAGTAGTAATGAGTAACACTCGCGTTCACAGCGGTAATCAGGTTAAAGGCACATACCTTAATGCGTAGGCGGCGAGGGAGCCTGGTACAGTTGAGTTGCGACGAGCTGCAATCGTAGGTGGCAGGTACCTTCGGTGTTACAACGGCGAAAGGGGGTGAATGCATAACCGCCTCAATGGCGACGGGAGACGCGTCAGGACGCGTACAACGGGACGACGAAAAGAATGGGGGCCTCACTCGTTCTGCTGAACCAAATCCTCGTAGGTCGAGATGAAGGGGGCACGACCCCTCACTAACAGTAGCAGGAACTGGGCTCCAAAAACACCCACGTTACGCCGAAGACCACTCGACAAATTCCGACTCACAACCACCACACAAGCGCTCTCTGCAATGGGCTCCGGACGACTGCCACTTAAGGCGAAAACGTTTGTAACATAATTGCTGAAGCAGCACTTGACGGGAAAAAGACTGACGCCCCCGCCATAATGGCGGGAGCGCCGCACGAAGCACACACTATCCGACCACTTGCTTGATCGACGGCTCTCGGCTGAATCCCAGAGGGAAGCGTCGGCAAAAGGTCACCTTCGCCGCGTCCCCCACGTGACTAAACCACAGCGAATCGCAAGGCGATGAAATGAAACCAACCAATGCGGGCCACGCTGGTATCACGCCGCCACAGCGTGCTATTCAGAATTCAGAAAAACGCCATCAGAGGAGAGCTCCAACCGACGACAAATACTGCTTTTGGGGCTAAATATGTGCGAAATCGTGATTCTGGAATTAGGCGATGGAGCCAAATAAAGAGCTAAAAGGGCTTAGCATACGGGCACGCTGCTCTAAGCTTAGGCGGCTATTCAAAATACCAAAATGACCTAACTAACGGCGTGAAATGCAATTAAGCATCTGAAACAGCAAAATGACTTAACACTCCCCTTACTTGAAAGAGAGTTCCCCGAAGTCTCTTATAAAACAACGAGGCATTTTGGCTGCGGCGCCACGAGCACTCAAACGGCCGGAAACGCTGATACGATAGCTGTACCCCCAAAGGAATTACGCACACCGGCCACCAGATAGGGTACGACAGGAGGGAAGAGAGAAGAGGAAGAAGAAAGACTGGATACGCCAGTGGAAATACGAAAATTGGGTAGGACCTGGCGGTTTGCTGATGGCTAGCACACACTCCCCGGACCACGGAAGACGGGCGACAAGAAAACTGGCTGTCCCAAAAGGAGTGGCGCTCCGCCAGGGGTCCACAAAACGATTCGTGTCTGGCTCCCTCGGGGAACCAAACGGGCAAAGACTAGGCAGGCTGAGGACAGTCTCGCCGATCCGGCTCGACTGCCCCTCCCAAAATAGGAGTGCCACCACAACGGTTCGCAAAACCACGTCGATAATCGACCACCAAAACGACAAAACAAACAAACAAAAAAAACATATAACCGACCAGACCCGAAACGGGTGTGGCACGCACTGCGGCGGCGGCCACGAAACGCCGACTGGACCTTAACACCGGGTCCATGACGGTCGCCTAACAGTGCGGTTTTGGAAGGTGGAAAGAGAAAGAGAACAACGGGGTTGGGTAGTTGTCGCCGGGACGCGGTAGATAGTAATGACAAGGGGAAAAGAAAGGTAAAGATAGAGCATAGAGAAGGAGGGTTTGGGGTTCCAAATTGAAACCGTGAAAATATCTAATAATAAAAAAAAAACGCGCGGTTAGCGCTCGTCAAAATCGGGTCAATAGAACGTCTTACTCCCATGCACACTTCCGACCAACCGTTCCAAAAGAACATGGGGGGGGGGGGGAGGATAAGTCCCTCGTAACCTGTCCCGCAAGCCGCCTGAAGAGGGCACGTTGCGCGTCACGGGATCGGCGCATTGTGGGGTTCCCACAACAAGGAAGCTCGGGGAAAGGTAGGTACTACTGAAGATACGGCCCTAGGCCGGCGGTATGGCCGTCAAGGCGTACAAAGAAAAAGGGAGGGGGGTTAGGGAAAACGGGCGTTAGAAGGCTAAACGTCCGTGGGATTGGGTTTTAGGTCTTTCGCGT
Organism: Agriotes lineatus; assembly: GCA_940337035.1. Lineage (NCBI taxonomy): Eukaryota > Metazoa > Arthropoda > Insecta > Coleoptera > Elateridae > Agriotes > Agriotes lineatus. Next base: position 94,853,569 of record OW679196.1, on the reverse strand, counting down.
GCCAAGTGCCTTTCGGGGCACCGGTCTCGTCGGACAGCTCGTAAGTGGCCAGCAAAACTTGCCGACTGACATAAAACGGCCCTATAAATTTTGGAGCCAACTTGGCGTTAAAATATTTCGCCGCATCGGAAAGTACGTAATTTCGTCGCCAGACGGTATCGCCAACGGCAAATTGAGCCGGGCGCCTTCGCAAATCGTAAGTCGCCTTGGAGGCTTTGTACGCCACGTCTAGTCGCTTGACTATGTCTTCATATACCGACCTTAACGCGGGAGTCCGTCGTAACAAGTCTTCGCGACTCTCTACTCGTATTTGTTCCGAAACATCCACCTCCTCGGGGTTATTGGCGCGCGTCCCCTCTAACTGTATCTCTCTGCCGAAATTGGCGAAATATGGGGTCATGCCGGTGACTTCGTGTACTGCGGTACGCACTGCGCAAGCGACTTTCGACAAATATTTATCCCACTCCCGGTGGTTGTCTTTCACGTACGACGCTAGCATAGTTTTTAATACTCGATTAACGCGTTCGACGGGGTTGGCCTGCGCATGATAATGCGCGTTAAAGATGATTCGTGATTTATACGTATCGGTAAGCTGTCGGAATTCTCTACTGCGAAACTGTACGCCGTTGTCAACCAAGACGTACTGAGGTACTCCAAAGAGCAAGAACACATCGTTCTCAATTTTCTGAGTCACCGCGGTCGCGGTGGCGGTACGCAACGGGAAGAAAAGGGTAAATTTGGTAAAGTAGTCAGCCACGGACAGAATATATACGTAGCCTTTCTTTGAACGGGGCAACGGCCCTACAATGTCGATAGATATCATTTGCCACGGCTTATCCACCACGGGGTGACGACACATCAAGCCGGCCGGGCGTTTTTGTTCGGGTTTTTGCGCTAAGCACGTCGCGCAACGATTAACGTAACGGGTCACATCCGCCTTAAGTTTAGGCCAGTAATACTGCTGAGCGATACGGCCGTAGGTCTTGTAAATGCCCAAATGGCCTGCGGTAGGTTTGTCATGGTTTTTGCGGAGAATTTCGGCGCGTTGAGGCTTCGGAACCACCTCTTTCCAACTCGTGCCTTCGTCCAATTCGGGGTATTTTACGTTAACATGTTTAAACAATTTCCCTCGCGATAGTTTCCACGCCGAATACTTGAATGGTCTTTCTACGACGCGTGTACACATGCGCCTATACCAACGGTCAGTTCGACTGTCGTTCGGCGCCTGAGCACCGGCTTCGGGTTCTCCAGAACCGACAACTGAGACTACATCTATTTCGGGTATAGCACGGGACAGCGCATCCGGAACGACGTGGTCTTTTCCCTTCCGGTGTTTGATCGTGAAGTCGTATTGTTGGATACGAACAGCCCAACGGGCGAGTCTCCCGGTGGGTTCCTTAAGATTATTTAGCCAGATAAGTGAATGATGGTCAGTAACGACTGTGAAGTGAGTGCCTTCTAAATATGGACGTAACTTCTCTATGGCCCACAGGACGGCCAAACATTCGCGTTCCGTAACCGAAAAGTTACGCTCAGGCTTCGTAAGAGTCCGACTAATGTAACAGATGACCTGTTCTTGGCCATCAACGGTCTGAGTCAGCACGGCGCCGATACCAACATTGGAAGCGTCCGTCTGTACGATAAACGGGAGAGAAAAATCGGGACACGACAAAATGGGTGCCGAAACTAGGCAATTTTTGATGGTTGTAAATGCGACTTCGCATGACTCGGTCCACTCGAACTTCTGAAACTTTTTCAATAACGACGTCAGCGGAGCAATAATGGCTGAGAAGCTTGGTATGAAACGCCGATACCACGATGCCATGCCGACAACTCGCCGTATCTCCGAAACGTTTCTAGGTCACGGCAAGTTAAGAATCGCCGAAACTTTATCGGGGTCGACTAAAAGCCCTTGGGCGTTAACGACATAGCCCAGGTATCGTAGCTCCGGTTGGCAAAAATGGCATTTATCACGACCCAGTGTTAAACCAGCGTCGCTTAGTCGCTGCAACACTTCGTCTAGAATCTCGACGTGCTTTTCGAAAGTCGGGGTACAAATAATCACGTCATCTAAATAGACAAAGACGTAAGGTTCCAATTCGGGACCCAACACATGGTCGACGAAACGTTGCCAAGTCGCTGGCGCGTTATGAAGCCCAAAGGGCATGCGAGTAAATTGAAACAAACCGCGCCCGGGTACTGTGAAGGCCGTTAGTTCCTTAGATTTCTCTTCCATTTCAATTTGCCAGTACGCGGATTTGATATCAAGCGACGTCATGAACCGGGCATCGCGTAAGCGATCCAAAATCGAAGACACGTAAGGTATCGGGTAGGCGTCCTTCTCGGTGACGCTATTCAATTTACGAAAGTCAACGCAGAAACGATAGGTTCCATCTTTCTTTTTAACTAGTAAAATCGGGCTCGACCAGGCTGAACGAGAACGTTCCACAACGCCTGATTTAAGCATACTGTCCAACTCAGCATCGATATGCGCCTGCATTGCGGGAGAAACCGGATAGTACCTTTGTTTAACCGGTGCCGCCTTAGTAGTGATTTTATGTTGAACGTACTTGGCGCAGCCGAGTTCGGGTTTAGCGATAGTAAAATGTCGGTTTACGAGAGTGTCTAATTGGGCTCGTTGATCCGAGTTCAGGTCGAACATAGACTGCAAATTGCCGGTAGGAGTATCAATGGCCGCTACGCCGGGTTTTGAGAATTCCCACTCCCCTCGAAACACGTCTGGGACTATTCCCACTGACTTCCAAAAGTCTATCCCCAGGATCAGGGTGTGCGGAACCTCCGGAACTATCAAAACATCGATAGCTACCACTCTGTTATTTAAACGAATAGGTAAGTGCAGGGTACCTAGACTGGTCACGGTCTGTCCATTAGCCACTGAGCAAACGGGTCTCAGCTTCTTATTTATGCGCAGGCCTACAGTACGCAACACGTCCCAACCCTTAGCTCCTAAGATCGTTCGATTCGCTCCTGAGTCCAACAAAGCTAACAACTCGAAACCCATGATTTCAACAGGCACATGCGGTCGACGGTCATCAGATGACCTCTCTAATACGTAATCGAGAATGACTTTATTTTTTTTAAATTTGGTCTCGCGCTCCTCGATAAGTCCCTTCATAAATTTAGTCGAATTGCTAAACACGCGCGAGGACACTGCTCGACCGTTCAGTGTCTCGCGGGGTCGTTTCCCTGTCCCTTATCTCTTGCTCGACAACGAGGACAAGTGTTTACGGTCACTTCAGGTTTGCCGCAACGGTAACAGAATTTCTTGCCGCGGGGTCGCGGACACCTACTGGCTCTATGGCCTGGTTCGTTACAGTTCCAACACCGTATGCTTGACTTGGGTGCCGGTTCTCGATTCCTCCTCTCGGGAGTATTAACGTCACGCGTTTCGACAATATCAACTGGGCACGTTTCCGCGATAGGCGCGACCTCGACGTATGCCAAGTCTGTTTCTAAGTCAGACTTCTTTCTAGAAGGTGGCACGTAAGTTTCAATGGCATAGCGCCGTTCCTCAATCTTCCGTCCGTATAGCGCTAGCTCGTCGATCGACCGGACTTCCGTCAATCCCAACTGGGTTTGGTATAAAGGTGAAATATTATGCAACAAAATACGCAACTGTTTCTCTTCGGGAACCGCTTCGGTCAGGCGCGAAAACATTGTGCGCATGATAGCGATATAAATGCCCATACTTTCCGTAGGGCCTTGCGTGCGACGTCTAATTTCGTCCAACAACCGTTCATCATAATTCGCAGGCTGAAACTCTAGACGCAATAAATCGACTAACTGTTGCCACGTGTTAGGGGTCGCTCTATTCGCGCGATACCATAGCAATGCGTTGCCCGAAAACAAATCGATGGCCTGCATAAACAACTCTTCTTCGGTAAGGTTTCTGGCCACTCTGAGTTCGCTAACACGCTCGATGAAAGCGTTGACCGACAGACCTTTCGGGTCACCTGAGAATTGTATGTTCCATTTCGAAACAGGGGTTGCCTTAAATGAGATCGTACGTGACATCGGCGCAACAAAACTCGGAGTCGACATAGTTGCCGCCGTCGTAGTCGTAGTCGTCGTCGCGACGGTAATGGTAGGTGCGACACCGGACGTCGATGGCAGCGTTACGGCGCTTTCTTCCTCAGCCGTAGTCGTAGACGACCCTAGCTTTACTTGGTTAAGTTCGTAGGTTGAACGTATGAGTGATAATTCCGCGAACGCTTTTTGTTTAAGCGCTCGCTCTTCCTCCGTTGTAGCTGAACTATTCGTCAGACGGCTCATTCCGTGATAAAATTTCGTTTCGATCGTAGCCGCTACTTCTTTAGTCGGGTTAGCTAAATATACCTGAATCTTTTCTTCTAATTCGCCAATCAATGTTGTCACGGCCGTGAGATCCTCCTCGAACGTATACGGGTACGGCGGTCGCGTATCCATATCTGCGCGTCCCTCCTCTCTCAATACGTCGCGTAACCGGGAGCGCAACAAGGTAACCGTGCCGGAAGCATCACGGCCTCTGATTCTCAACTCGTATTCAGCCTCCGCGCGAAGCAGGCGTTCAATATGTAGCTTTAGCACCATGTTTACAACCGGGAAAGGACCGACTTGTATAATATGTCGTATAAAAAGAAAAACGTTAGCACGTGTTTGGTAAGTCAATTACGTCAGATATCCGAACCAAATCGTAGACGGTCAAGACGGGAGAAATCGGGAAAAAGTGGTTTGTTACCTTTCACTCGCCCAATGGCTTAACGGGACTATCTGTCCATATCCTTTGCGAAGAGACCGAACATAAGCGAAAAAGAGCAAATTCCAAAACTAGGCGGTCAACGAATGGCTTAACGCGCCTACTACCAACCAACAATGGTCACAGACAGTACTGCGCCCGAAATCGAGCGAAAGAAAAAGAAAAAAAAAGAAAAAAATCCGAAATGGGGTCGCGCGTTGTCACGCAACAAGGTCTCAGACGTTAAAGCGTCAGAATTAAGACACACGGATGGGCTTAACGAGACTACTCCAGTCCAATAACAGCAACAAGCCACAATCGGGCCGCCAAAATTAAGACACACAGCGCAAAAAGAAGAAAACCCCAAAATGAGGTCGAGCGTTGTCGTGCACCAATAGGCTCCAAACGTTGGAATAGCCAAAATCAAGGCACAACGGGTGGCTTGACGACAAAACCAAACAGACAAAACCCCACGTTAGGGAACCAAAATTAAGACGTACAACGAAGGGGCTTGACGAGAAGACGAATATCAGAAAAGAACAGGCCCACACGTTGGGAAGCCAAAATTAGCCTGTTACGGTATTAAAAGGACTTTACGACACCCACCCAAGGTGAGCATCGCACCACGGAATCAGTCCTGAAAACCTGACACACTTGCCCTGAAATCGGTTCGAAATAGGCTAATAGGCCACGGCTGGAACGCTCAGGGAGTCGGGCGTGAGTCACACGATACGTTCTGGGCAAGCGCGTTGTGGCATAATATATACAGGGTATGTCGAAATTATGAGGGCGCCACCAAGCCTGTCTTAACCCGGCTAACCGGGCCTGGACGGTTAGACGGGAGCGAAGCATGCAAAAATACTCCGCCAATAAGATTACTCAAGAGTTGCAAGGTCAAATAGCAATTTCGGGATTGCCTTAAGCAAGGATTGTGATTAGGTGTCAATCCGACCACGACTACGCAGCTGTCTCACTCACCTGCACGCTCACAGCTTCCTCGTTCCGTCGTACAATAATCCGTACAATAAAGGGGCGTCTATCTGTAACAGAACATGCACAAGCCGAAACAAACAATAGTTCCCTTAACTAACCAATCATATATTTCACTTCGGGTTACAATGGGGTAGCAGAATGCGTCGCCCTGTATCTAACCTTAATCTATAATTAAGGGCACCAGCTGGCACGCGCGCTCTAAACTTAACGACAGATGTTGAACATTAGTGAACAGCAATAATAGGTAGTAACGAGTAGGTACAAAGATACACGTTGCCTTATGCAAGGGCAGCGACGATTTACATTAGCCTTCACGGCATGAACAGTCTGCAAGTCTGAATGAATACACTAGCGTAGTAATGAGTAGGTACAAAGATACACGTTGTCTTATGCAAGGGCAGCGACGATTTACATTAGCCTTCACGGCATGAACAGTCTGCAAGTCTGAATGAATACACTAGCGCAGTAATGAGTAGTAATGAGTAACACTCGCGTTCACAGCGGTAATCAGGTTAAAGGCACATACCTTAATGCGTAGGCGGCGAGGGAGCCTGGTACAGTTGAGTTGCGACGAGCTGCAATCGTAGGTGGCAGGTACCTTCGGTGTTACAACGGCGAAAGGGGGTGAATGCATAACCGCCTCAATGGCGACGGGAGACGCGTCAGGACGCGTACAACGGGACGACGAAAAGAATGGGGGCCTCACTCGTTCTGCTGAACCAAATCCTCGTAGGTCGAGATGAAGGGGGCACGACCCCTCACTAACAGTAGCAGGAACTGGGCTCCAAAAACACCCACGTTACGCCGAAGACCACTCGACAAATTCCGACTCACAACCACCACACAAGCGCTCTCTGCAATGGGCTCCGGACGACTGCCACTTAAGGCGAAAACGTTTGTAACATAATTGCTGAAGCAGCACTTGACGGGAAAAAGACTGACGCCCCCGCCATAATGGCGGGAGCGCCGCACGAAGCACACACTATCCGACCACTTGCTTGATCGACGGCTCTCGGCTGAATCCCAGAGGGAAGCGTCGGCAAAAGGTCACCTTCGCCGCGTCCCCCACGTGACTAAACCACAGCGAATCGCAAGGCGATGAAATGAAACCAACCAATGCGGGCCACGCTGGTATCACGCCGCCACAGCGTGCTAAATGAAACAAACCAATGCGGGCCACGCTGGTATCACGCCGCCACAGCGGGCTATTCAGAATTCAGAAAAACGCCATCAGAGGAGAGCTCCAACCGACGACAAATACTGCTTTTGGGGCTAAATATGTGCGAAATCGTGATTCTGGAATTAGGCGATGGAGCCAAATAAAGAGCTAAAAGGGCTTAGCATACGGGCACGCTGCTCTAAGCTTAGGCGGCTATTCAAAATACCAAAATGACCTAACTAACGGCGTGAAATGCAATTAAGCATCTGAAACAGCAAAATGACTTAACATCTGATATCAAACAAAGTGACGTTGTTGTCTGATGGATTTGAACAACTAGAACCTGGTTGTGGATCCGTGCCAAAGATATTCCGTTTTACAGCTTTTTGGTTTCTCGTCGCAATGTTCGCCAAAGGTTCATCGTCTGAGGAAGATTCAGGTTCATTGGCTACAGTTTCATCATTTTCTGCTGTTTCGTCGTTCGTGAGTTGATGTCTTTGTTCGGTTTCGTAAACTCGCTCGCTTGTAGTAGCAGGAGCATAATCACACTCCTCAAAAATTAAGGGATTGTATGGCTCTATTCCACAGGCTTTGAATCCTTTAACCGCATTATTGACAGTTGCGGCTTTACAGTAAGCTTCACCAAAAAGAGGCCCTAAATTCTTGTCTGTAATTGCACATGCGGGATGGTTTACTAAGTGAGAGTCACACATCTGATTATAGTAAGTTTTTAGAGGCGCGAAAAACGAAACATCTAGCGGCTGAAGTCTATGTGTTGTATGGGGTGGGAAGCCTACCATCACTATACCGTTGGCTCTGCAAAAGTTTATACCATCTAGTGAAATGTGAGAACTGTGATTATCCACTAGTAACAACACCGGAGATTCTATTGAAGGTCTGGTATGCTGCGAAAAGTGTTGAAGATATTTCAAAAAACTGTCTGTCGTCATCCACCCTGAAGATTGCGCTATACCATAAGAACCAGGAGGACATCCATGCAGCAGCTCCGGTTTCATTCTATGACGAGCGAAAATGAAACAAGGAGGGACATACGATCCTACAGCATTCATTGCACATACAATCGTCGTGTTTCTTCCTCTTTCTGCTGATACAATTTTAGCCACCCTTCGGTTTCCAGTGGGTGATAATACTTTTGGCAACTTTGTAGGAACAGTAGAAAGACCAGATTCATCAGCATTATATATGCGATCTGCAGTGAAGTTGTATTTTAAACGAACATCTTTCAGAATTTTGAAAAATTTTTCAACAGCCACTTTATTAAAGCTCATTAACCGACCAATCGACGTTGCTTCCGGAGATCTAAGACTAAGATGGTTTGCTGCTCTAAAAGATTCTAACCAATCAGTCCCGGCCATCTTAGTTTTTTTATTGAACCTGTGTTGAATTTTGTTTTGCTCAGCATATTCATAAGCGAGTTTTCTGACCTCAATTGCAGTAAGGCCAAGACCACGATTGTTAAATTCTGTCAAATAATTCACGAACTCGGTAGTTTGCTCAGGGTTGAAGGTGGGAAGATATCTTCCTGCGTGTATAGGTAACCTTACATTTTGGTTAGTTTTTTTAATATATCGTCTAAGAGTCGGCTCCGGAATTTGGTATGTTATCGCTGCGGAATTACAGGTAAGTTCACCTTCTTGAACAGCATGCATTGCTGCCATTAACGCCATTTCAGACCACTGTCTACGTTCAGTCTTACGCTGATATTTTCTTGGCATTCTGCAGAGTAAAACAAAAAGATTATAACAAATGCCAAATTTTAGGTAAGGGGTAAGATGACGAGTTCGTCATTTTACCCCCGTCAACTTGCCCCGACCTTCACAAAAAATGTTTTGTTGAGGTTAGGTATCAACACGAGCGACAGTAAATTAAAATCACATGACGAATACTCGTCGTTACTACATCAATTCATACAGTTTAATAAACATATTAATTTACCTGATAATAATCCAGGAAACACTAAAAACGTTCACTATAAAATTATACCACAATATCGAAAAACCAACTTTATCTTTATGTGACTTAGCTGCATCTTAAAATACTACTTTAACGACATATTTTAATCCTAGATACAATTCACTAGATGGCGCTATGGTTCAGTTTTGTCTAGAGTCCCTGTATATACTTACCATATACAGGGACTCTAGTTTTGTCCAATTCTTTTAGTACTTCAATGAAACCCTTTCGTCATCTTACCCCGTTAGTCGTCTTACCCCGAGCTCCCCTAAATGTTAAATTTATTGAAGTTTTAACATAATTCAAATTACAATTAGATTACTTGATATTTCAGAACCTACCCCTGAGTTGAGATACATGCTATTCCTTTTTATTAAGGTTAAAACCATTATTATTAAACGAACATAAGTCTATAATCATAGCAATATATATTTTCATAATTTTTTTTAATTGAAATCCTCTAATTGTGTATTAAACTAGAAATATACTTTTTTTTAACTTTTTTTCTAATGACTGTTACCTTTAATTTGTGTTAGGACATCAAAATTACCACTTTCCAGAGATTGACCCAACTACGTATTGGAGCTCATAGAAAGTGATCCTATAATAATTAATAATTTTATTCAGAAGAATTATGTTTTGTTGAAGACGGTACATATTAAAATACTTGTAGTAGCTACAACCAAAAAGTACGAACTATTAGATTCTTGCCAAAAGTTATTTTCTAGTTCCATTTTCCATTTTACCAATTTAAAAATATTATTTAAGCACAAGACTCACAAACACAATGTCAAAACATCAAAATTCGCCAACGAATAAGTCGCTTGTTTTCTCAAAAAGGTGTTAAGCGACTGGCGAACGGATTTTGGTAGTAACGAATCAGCAGCAGGTAGGAAAACAGACCGGCTTAAATGCATTGTAGATGTCTTAACAAACCGGTCGCGGCTACTCGGTTGCAGTCGTCAGTGACTGGCGAATGTGGAGGAAAACGCTGCTTTAATAAACGCAAATGCAGAAGTGATAACATACTTATTATTAATTTACAATTTAATAAACTGAAGCCGCTAATTCGTTTTTATAGCTCACGATGTTTAAGACATTCGACAGCAAAATTGGTATATAAAAATGAAGTAAAGCTGGTACTGGACATGATGACTTACTTGACGATTCCAGAAAGACACTGCAATCAGCGAAACATATTGCAACGCTACAAATGTCAAAGCCGACTGATGGCTGCTACAGCTGTCTTTTGAATTTGTATGCCATTAAGGTTGAAATATAGGAATGTTAGACTCAAATCGATCTTCAGATGTTAACTGTAACAAATAAACATTAATAAATTAGCAAATTTCAATGTTAGTTACCTACATTATCATACTTAGTTTACATTTCTTACTTTAAAAGTTACATTAGTTCATGCAAAAAAATAAATTTATAGTGATCTGGAAATAAATAAATAATTTCTGAAATGCAACTATGCATTTTAGGCATTGCTCTGTGAAAATCTAAAATATTTAATAGTAATAAATAATACCAATGTGATCAAAACTTAAACACAATGTTTTCATAATTAGAACTCTTAATAGTTAATCTTATTATAACTATAACACAATAATAAATTTTCACTAATAATCCACTAGTAATTCCACTCAGCTTCCTGCATATGCTCTGCATACCATACACCTTATCAGTTAGTACACACAAATTGTAAACTGTCAAAAATGTAAATAAAAATCATTGGACACTAGAAGAAGATAGATCTAACCATAAATCTACAATTACAATACAGACGCAAGTTCATCTGCAGATATTATTTAATTCTGTCTGCATTGGAACAAAGATCGCTCTAAATTTAGTGAGGGTATACTGTGGGCCCCTAAGACTTGATGAAAGTTGAACAAAGCTAATTTCGTATATGGAATTAGTATCGCAATAGTTCCCATTTAGTTTTATACGGCAATTATCAATATTTTTAGTTAAAATGTTAATACCATTTATTTAGAATCGAAGATTGTTTTTCCAAATGTTAAAGGGTTCAAAATTGTTGATAAGGAGAGCTATATTTAAGTGAATGTGAATACACCACTGACGAGTCGATATCAATAACAACATATTGCATAAGGACAAGTGAATGTGTTATACGAGTTACATAACCGTCAACAGCAATGCATAACATCTTTATAAATCCATACTATAGTATTACTACTTTTGAAAGAATAATAAAGTGCATTAAAAAAACCGTTAGCAAGTGGCCTTGTGTCAAACAGTAATTTTTGAAAGTTATGTCATAACTTACTTTATGGATTGCGTTGAATTCTGGGTCAGAGTGATGTAATAATCACCGATATGCAGTCGTAAGACAAAATCTAGTTCAAAGCCCTCTCGATAACCTTTTTTTAATGCACGTTAACAAATAGCATTTGAAAGACTTATAAGTTTAAAATTACTTGCTTGGTAATTTCAGGTGTTAAAAACCGACAAGTTTGTAATTTGAAATATTAGTGCATTGTCAAAATTGTAGTAAATCTTATTCAGAGCAAAAGTGTTGTTACATAAGTAAATAATCTTTACTTATGCAACTATATACAGGGTCCGGCAGAATGACCGACCCTATTTAAATTGTTAATAACTGTTTCAAATTTTGATGTAAAGATGTAAAGTAAAATCTTGCCAATATTAGTTACAATATAAGTTATTTATTAAAAATATTAGGTTTTGAAAATTACATCACTCAAACTCCAACTTCATTTTCACACTAATAGAGGTTAACCTAATCCTTAAATTGATTAAATTCATCAAGTTGGGCCTATCAAATAGAACTCTTCGCCGTATTTTAAAGGATTTAAAATTTCATCCTTACAATTCAAGTCGTGCACCAATTACTACCACGAGATTTAGAAGTTCGGGTTACGTTTTGTGAACAATTCCTTCAACTACTGAATAATCTATATATTTAAAACGTGAAACGTTTTCTTTCGACATCTATTTTGAGACTTCCACCGGACCGATTTCGATAATTATTTTTTTAAATGAAAGCCGTTACCGTGTAGATGTGCACAAAAGTCCTAAATTGAAAATAAATGGATAATTTTAAGAGTAAAACCAACATATTGTAATTTTCAAGTGGCTGCAGCCGGCCATGCAGTAGCAGTCAACCAAGTGTATTCTCGAAGTCAGCCTGCGGCGTTTTGCTGATTGTTTGCAATCGACTCCTGTAACTACTAAATGTTTATTTGAAATCAACGGTCTGCTGATTCGTGAGACAAAAATCAAAATACATGTAAAATGACATATTAAAATCGGTATTGCTCATACGCTGTAAGGTGTTTTTTCTGCTTATTGTGATTATGTGGATGTGCTTATTTACACAGTGATTCATTGCTTTCCCTGTTGGTACAAGCATACGTATATTTTTAAAACGTATTTCGACGTTATCCGACACCTGTTTTTCATACTCTTCCATCCTCACAGTTTCTTTCGTTTAAGTTGCATTCAGTCATCGCTTTTGTAATCTATTATTTCAAAATTCTATTCGGCTTTCTCCTAGCTCTTCTTTGTGGTACCCTTCCCATTTTCGCTGTGCTCTTAGCACGTGCGATGACATTTAATAAACCACAAAGACAAACTCTGGATAAAGTAGGAATATATAATATTTGACACAAGCAGTATTTAGCTATGGTCAAGTGTATGTAGCAATGTCACGTGAGAGTCGTTTTGAAAACTTAAAAATTCAATTTTACCTGATGGATAGTGCCATACGTTAAACATTGTCTACAAAGAAGTTTTGTAAATTGCAAAATGGTTTTCAACGGATTCCATTAGTGGTTTTTTATTTACTGTGGTTTTATCAGCTCGACGATGATATTTAAATGGCAGTTGCTCTCAAGACAAATACGTATTATAATAGTGATTTAAAAAAATGCAGTATCCGTAAAATACGGACATATTGTCTTGAATTTACATAAGGGTTCACGTGAGAGTATATTCCAAGGCCTTTCATTCGGAGGAAAAGATCTATCAATCGATTAACACTATGGTGGAGGCAGATGACACAGTGCACTACCACATTGAGTTTCTCCACACGCTCTACCCTCCCGGACTTCTTCCAAATCGCCTACCTTTGAAAGTTAGAGCACTTATACTACTATACTACTGAGAAACGTGAAGACTGCTGCTGAAAGCTCCGCATCGTAACGTCACTGAGGCCAAAATTTTCATAGGTTTTGGTGAAGGGGAGACAGTCTTCATTCCTCGAATAACCCTTATTCTTTCAGACTATTCTTTTCAATTTAAGAGACTGCAGTTTCCCGTAAAAGACCTGCTTTGCCATGACGATCAATATGGTGCAGAGACAGTCGCTGTATCAGGCTGGGGTCGACTTGAGGGAAGACTGTTTTTTTCTCGATCAACTTTATCTAGCCTGTTAGGGGTCAGTTCTCCAAACAACTTAGTAGTGCTCAAACCAGAAGGAAAACCATCCAATATCGTCTACAAAGAAGTGCTTTTACCCGCTATTCGACGGGATTGACTTCTACTTCACAGATCGTTACATAATAGAATCTGGTGGAAGGTAAGAAGTTGTAATTCGCCATATTAGTTCTTTTTACAAGTAGGGTCAAACCATTTTCAGGCTTTTCGAAAGTCATTCCTCCAAAAGAGCTAAATGTGGTAGACCTGTTTTTGTAAAGATCTACAAAGTGGTGTAATTGCAGAATTCATCCCCGAAACAGGTTAAATAGGACAAATATGTTTTTCTAAATATCACTCCAAGGAAACTACTACAAGTACAGGAAGTTAAAATTGAGCATATTAGAACATTTTTCAAATAGAGTCAAATCAGTTTTAGGGTTTTGGAGACTTCATCCCCGAAAGGGGTTAAATGAAACAAATCTGTTTGTCAAAATATCGCCACGGGGAAAACTACTACAGGCAGTAAGTTGAAATTCGGCATTTTATATCGTTTTACTAATCGGAAATAATTTTTAGTTCTTCGAAATATGTCCCCTCAAACTGGTTAAATAGACCATAAATATTCTTCTAAAAATAGCCACAAAGTATTTATTACAGGCAGGAAATTGTAATTCGGCATATTAAATCGTTTTACAAATTAGGTCAAATCAATTTGGCTTTTCGAAATTAACTCCCGAAAGAATTAAATGGGATAGACGTGTTTTTCTAAAGATCGCCATAATACGGTAATTGCTGCAAGCAGAAAGTTGATTCGGCGCAGTAGTTCGTTTTACTCATCGAGTCAAGCCAGTTCGTTTTACACACCGAGTCAAGTCAGGGTTTTTCGAATGTATCCTCTCAGGGATTAAATGGGGTAGATGTGTTTTTTCTAAAGATCGTCACGACATAGTTACAGGTAGGAAGTCGAAATTCGGTATATTAGTTCGTTTTTACAAATAATGTCAAACATTTTCAGGGTTTTGCAGAATGTCTCTCCTCAAAAGAGGTTAAATGAGATAGATCTGTTTTTTAAATATTACCTTAACGAACGAACTACTACAGCTAGGAAAGTTCAAATTTTGCATATTAGATCGTCTTTCAAATAGACAAAATCATTTCCAGGGATTTTTTGTAATTCACTCCCAAAGGGGTGCTACGGTGTAAATGATCTCTTAGCTGTTGATACTGTGTGAACAAACCTTTAGTGCCGATATTCGGTTCGCGCCTATCGAAATTTGTTAGGTTGGCGATTATTTTTTTTTTTTTTGGTGGTGCTCGGATTTTGCAAACTCATGGCACTTCGGCATTCGTCTCATTTTTACAGCGAAGCTAGCAGCTTGCACGGTTTTTCGGATTCTATAATCCGAGGGGGAGTTAGTCTGCTTTGATTCTTTGTGTGCCTCATGCCGTTTGGCGGAGTTTTGGTGTACAAACGAATATTTGGGCATTTAAGTTCGCGCCGATTGGCGGACTTAGTTGCAAACAAGCTTCTGAAAAAAAAATCGTGCACATGGACCATATTCTTGGAGCGAATTAATTTGGAGTTTTCTCCGCTCTCGCGTGAAGTGTAACAAAATTATATCTTTCTTGCCTGAATATGAAAGGCAATAATTGAGTGTAAATATAATTGTATCACATAATGACAACATTTTATAATCTTCTATGGAATTAATAGATTCGTTAAATTTCAGTGGAATATATCTACATTGCTTAACACTAAAAATAGGATCAATAGATATTCCTTTGAAAAGTTTAAATGTGTCTACTGGTTTAATAGATGAGATAAGATTAATGGTAGGCAATTTATTTGAGAACTGCTTTTATTTGGTATTAAATGGACAAGCACAAGCCAGGCAGAAGAGTATTATTACTGTGTATAGATTAACACATAATATTGCACTACCTTTTTGCCTTCGGAAAAGAAATTGTCCTGTACGCCTATCATTTGCGATAACAATTAATATATCACAACAACAAACTATGGATAAAGTAGGAATATATCGTATTTGCCACAACCAGTATTTAGCCATGATCAAGTATATGTAGCCATATCACGTGTGAGTAGTTTTATAAACTTAAAAATTTAAATTCTACCTAGTGGATCCTGCTACAGGTTTTAACTTGCAAAATATTTTGCAACGGGTCCACTAGTAACCAAATTAATTTGGAGCAAGTGCTAATATTTTTAATAAATAAATTATATTGTAACTAAAATTGACAAGTTTTTACTTTACATTTTTGAAAAAAACAGTTACTAACAATTTAAATAGGGTCGGTCATTCTGCCGAACCCTGTATAAATACAAAGAGTGATCAATGTGTTCACAGCCTAACATAGAAGGCTTAAACATTTTAAAAAAACAAAGGCCGTCATTTGACACACACAAGTCTTTTTTAGTAACACCCGTCAAAATTTGATGGTTACCGTCTATTGGTTGCTGTGTTATTAATTATTTAGTAAAGTAATATGTGTTAAGTTCTGTAAAATGGAAAAAGATGAAATTCGTGCAGTAATTAAATATTTATGCAAAAAGAAGAACACCTCTTGAAATCTACCCGTGTTTACATAGCTTGAGTCTGCCTCTTCTTACAGTACGGTCAAAAAGTGGTCAAACGAGTAAGCATGGAAAAGATGCACCTCAATGTGGTGGTCGAATATTGGTGTCGAATGAATAAAATTCCTGCTTGCAGGGAATTGCTGCGCTTGAGCGTCATTTGGAAAATTGTATTGCTGTTCAGGGTGATTATGTTGAAGGATTAATTTTGATGCAAGCATCTTGTTTGTTTCTTTATGTGTTAGGCTGTGAATGCATTGATCATCCCTCGTATATATATTTTGTAGAAACCTAACTCATACAAAATGCACATAAACATTATATTGTTTTAAATAACTATTTAATTATTATACACAAGCAAACAGAGATATAAGAGTTTATTTAGCTTAGACGAAAACCATTTAAAAACAGAAAAATGTGTAGTACCTATCAAATCAATAACTAATCAAATTCAGCTATAATTTACCAACCCAACAAACAAGCAAACACTGTAAAAGGTGAGATACTTTTGAGTGACTTTATCATCATTAACAATCGTTTCCCATGTTAAAGTGACAATTGTTAAATTTATACCTTAAGCCTGTGACATAAATCTACAGAATCAAGAAAAATATCTTGTCGCTATTCCAAGAGATCCTACATTTGCAGTTCTGCCAAGATCCTGAAAAAAGGAAATTCGTATTACAAATGCTATTCGTTCATTTACTTACTGAAATATTATTAGACATTTACACATGTACTCTTATGCAGTCTTTCAAGTTGATTACAAATTAAAATTAATAGAACTGCAACAAAAATAAACCATGAATTATAATGTTTATAGTCTCAAAATTGAGGAATCTACATCAATAAATAACTCGAGTAGATTAGATAGATTAAAGCTGTGCATTTCCGTGGAAATAAAAGCTGTTCGTTAGAACTCATGGATCCATTTGACATGGTGGATCAACGTGGTGGATCAATCCACTCGAGTAGAACGATGTAAATAAATGCATTTTATGCGTGCAGAGAGACCGATCTGACAAAGCATCGCTGCGCAGCACAGACCATGTAAAGGCAACGTTAATATTTATCACTGGCGTTTCCCTAGGTTGCATATGCCGGCAGCCACATTATCATAACTCTATAATAAAGCAGAACACTTCCCAAGGTCAAACATGCATGCGCTTGGTCTATGTGTAGTTCGATTTTGGGCGTGGTCTTGATATTAGCAGCGTTGCCAGACCTGGTACAATTCTACGAATCTGGTACATTCTGAAACCGTTTCCTACAAAAGTACATTTTTAAAACGGGCATGCGCTCAGTCTGGCAACCCTGCATATTCTGACCCGAGTCGTGCCGACCTGCCGATGCCATCGGTGATGTAACCGATCCTTGCCGTTTATGTTTGTAAGTGTGGTTAAAGTTTACATTTATTATTTTCACTGAAAGACCAAATTGAAGGACGCACTTTTTCATCGTATGTACTTCACACTTCCTCTAAATTGCTGGCGGATGGCAGTAAGAAACAATATTACAACTGTCATCGCTCTGTAAACTATTTGTGTGTTCTAGGCAAAGTAATTTGGAGATCAGCAAAGGTATTTAATCTAATGTTGGAGTCAGTAATAAGAAAAATAGATGTTAAAGGAAATATCAGAACCAAAATGATCCATATCAACGCATACGCAGATGACCTCGTCTTAACAAGTAGAAGCATGAACGAGCTCAAAATAGTGTTCAGAAAACTGGAGATGGAAGCAAAAGAGGTTGGCCTGATCGTAAATGAGAAAAAAACGAAATACTTGCGAATTAACAAAGGTGAAAACCAGCTGCAGAATCTAAAAATAGGAAATTATAATTTTGAAGGGGTAGGCGAGTTCGTATACTTAGGTTCACAACTAAACACCACAAATAACACTAGCGAGGAAATAACAAGACGCATTCAGAATGGAAACAAAATTTATTTTATGTACAAGAATCTGATGAAATCGAAAATACTGATAAGGCCAGTGATGATCTACGGGTGCGAGACGTGGTCGTTAACAATGAGAGACCAAAACGCACTACGAACTGCAGAAAGAGCAATAATGAGGAAGATATGGGGCCCAGTGCAAGATATGAATGGCCCACGGGGTAGAACGAACGTGGAATTAGACGTGCTAATAAGTGGTGCAGATATAGTGCGTCTTGTGAAAGCACAAAGACTCAGGTGGTTGGGGCATGTCGAGCGGATGGCGAGTGACAGGGCAGTAAAAAGCGTTTTCGAATGGAGGCCGGACTACGGAAGGACCAGGGGAAGACCCAAGGAAAGATGGCTAGACGGTGTTCAGCGGGACTTGAGAACCTTAAGGGTGCTCAACTGGAGACGAGTCGCACAGGACAGAGCCCGGTGGAACAACGTTGTAAAGGAGGCTAAAATCCACAAAGGATTGTAACGCCGGTTAAGTAAAGTAAGTAAATTGTAGCAACTGTTGAATTTGAAAAGACGTCATTATTATCAAAGCAAAATCGTTGATATCAAGAAGCCCTAAATCACTTTCAACACCTTGTTCTTTATACCGGGTGGCCATAAGTACCTGATATCACATTACCTTTGGAACCAACACCGCTTTATTAAAGCGATGAATACAACTAAACTAATAAATGTCATTAATGTCATCACAACTAAAATTCCTGTCTGTCAAAAATTATTACTGATTGCAATAAGTAATGGAGTTAGAACAGGAGATTTTTATAATCGAGTCGTAGGCTAAACTGCAGAATCCGGGGCACATTCTCCTCCTCTTATTGCATTTTATTACATTACATAGGTACCAATACTTATTGTAATTGAAATATAATACTAACCCAACATTTATAAGTAGCTAATTCCATGGCTACCGAGATCTCAGATATTTATGGTCACCCGGTATAACAATACTGGACACTCGTCACATAGACTTTTCGTATCTTCAACCCACAATTTTATGCTTATTGCATCGTTATGGTGGCGTTTTGTACTATAATCTATACCTACAAAAATCTCTTAGGCCAGCTACAGTAGGATCGGCCTGCCGAAAAAATCCAAGTGAGCTGAGATTTTGCATACACCTTTGACATTACAAATAATGTCTCAAAAGTCCCCATCGATATGGGGCTTGCGATTTGAGTTATTCAACGTCAAAGGTCACAGAAATAAGTTTTTCGCAAATATCTCGCTTTCTATGGGTCGTATGACTTTTTTAGTTATTACAAAAAATGAAGGCTAGGAAATTCTCTACAAAAAAGATTATACAGGTGCTTTACGTACAACTAACCATTCAGTAAATAGCACACTGTTGAGTTTTGCAGACGGGTTTTACTTCCTTTTACGATAAAGGAAGTATTGCATTCACCCCAAAAATTCTAAATTGAGTTTTCAACAGATCTTCACGTTTTAGAGTCCCCTGAACCCAAAAACACGTGTTTTTGTTCATTGGTTGGTCTGTCTGTCTGTCTGCGAACAGAATATCTCATAAACGGAAAGAGGTATGGCGTTGAAACTTCATATATAAGTTTTGTGTACTTTCTAAACGCGACAGCTATCTTTTGAAGAAAATCGCATAACCGGAAGTATGATGTTTACTCTTGTGTTTCAAAACGGCTCCAACGAGTTTTTTCAAACTTTACATTTTTATTACATTTTATATGTGGATTGATTGAGATGAGTGATTTTCAAGTTGAATTTTAGAGGTATTCAACTGAAAAATCACTTATCTCACATCAATACACACCGGTTATGCGATTTTCTTCAGAAGCTTGCTGTCGCATTTAGATAGTACAAAAAACTTATATATGAAGTTTCAACGCCATACCTCTTTTCGTTAATGAGTTATTCTGTTGGCAGACAGACCGACGGACGGACACACAGACCAATGAGCAAAAACATGTTTTTTGGGTTCAGGGGACTCTACAACGTGAAGATCTGTTGAAAACCCAGTTTCCGAATTTTTGGGGTGAATCCAATACTTTCTTTATCGTAAAAAGAAGTAAAACCCGTCTGCAAAACTTAATAGTGTGTTATTTACTGAACGGTTAGTTATATGTAAAAAAAGCTATATAATCTTTTTTGTAGAGAATTTTCTAGCCTTCTTTTTTTGTAATAACTAAAAAAGTCATACGACCCATAGAAAGCGAGATATTTGCGAAAAACTTATTTCTGTGACCTTTGACCTTGAATAACTCAAAACGCAAGCGCCATATCGATGGGAACTTTTGAGACATTATTTGTAATTTCAAAAATAAAGGTGTTTGCAAAATTTCAGCTCACTTGGATTTTTTCGGCAGATGCTGCGGTTGTCCGTCTAATGTAACTGGACTATCTTGCGATATTGTGCAAGTCAAAGTGTGAAAATTGCTGTTGATTTTGTTAATTCTGTTATTTTGTTATTGCTATTGTCGCTATTTTTGTGTGTTGTTAATTCTGTTTTGAAATGCGCCATACCACAATGATGAGTACGCCTCCGATTTATTGAGTCGTTTAGCTTAAATAAGGTTAACGATTTAATGTCAATATGATAGATGTCAAAAGTGTTACCAATACAAAACTTGGAAATTACTAGATTCTAACATTAGTTCTGCCATCTATGACCACTGGTTTGGATTCAAGTTGTAGTGACATCGCCATGGATATGCCATCTATGAGTGCTGGGTCCAAGTTCAGACGACATCCCCATGGACATGCGAGCTATAGGTGTTGGTTCAATTTCCAGTGACATCGTAGTAGGCACATATGATGAAAAGGTTTGTATTTTTGTGAATTATATGTTACAATGTACCTATTTTAATTATGGATTGCAGCTATGGTGTCAATGTGGGAAACCAGACGACGGCGAACAAATGGTAAAATGTTCTGACAGAAAATGTAGAATAAAATGGGTACCATTCAGTATGCCTACAATTACACAAAATTTTTTCGTTGTCCGTAAAATTTTTTTTTGTGGTGAAAAATTTGATTAATACAACTAACCTCCATGCAAAATATCAAAACCTCAAAATCACAAAAACAGTTAATTAATGAAAAAGAGTGGATTAATCAAAAACAGTGTATTAATGACTTCTATTAATCCATCCTTTTTTAGGAAAATTATTTTTCATATTTAATTATTCTTTTATGTTGTGTAGACAGCATGTGTAATTTTATTGATTGTTAATGTAGCTTACATAGTTTCGAAATATCCTTGTTTCTTATCGTATAGGTACTATTTAATAATTTTTGCTATGTGATATTGTAATTTTGCTTTTTATTAATTGGCCACATGCAGAAAAAGGTAATCAAATAATTTTACATTAACTATTTTCTATTTAGGTAAACTACCCTTTTTGTTCATGATACGGCAAAATTTTGTTAAGAAAAGTTGTTTAGAATGATAGTTTATGGCCCTATACAAAATTTTAGAAAGATCTGTCGACTTAGAAAAAACCGTTATATTTTAGATAATTGTATATAATTTTCAGGTAAACTATCCTTTTTGTTCATGATACGGCAAAATGTTATTAAGAAAAGTTGTTCAGAATGAAAAATTATGGCACTGTACCAAATTTCAAAAAGATCTGTGGACTTAGATTAAACCGTTATTTTTTAGATTAAACAAATTGCATTTATTAAAAATGATGATTTCATCTATGTCGACAGATCTTTTTGAAACTTTGCATAGGGCCGTAATTTATCATTCTAAACAACTTTTCTTAATAAAATTTTGCCGTATCATGAACAAAAAGGATAGTTTACCTGAAAATAAAATAGTTTTCGCTTCCCCTGTCAAGGCCTACTTGTTTTTCAAAAACTGAAAATATTCTTAAAATTCTTTTCAAACCAAGCAGGACCGAATCCCAGAACCTTAAAATAAAATGCAAAAATTTTTAATCATCTCGCCTCTTGTAACATCAATCCTAGACACACTATTGTATTTTCTTTTCAGGTAAACTACCCTTTTTGTTTATAATACGGCAAAATGTTACTAAGAAGAGTTGTTCAGAATGGGAAATTATGGCCCCCATACAAAATTTCAGGAAGTTCTACCTACTTAAATCAAACCGTAATTTTTAATAAATAGGTACAATTTTAACGGTTTAATTTAAGTAGGTAGATCTTCCTGAAATTTTGTATAGGGCCATAATTTATCATTCTGAACAACTTTTCTTAGTAAAATTTTGCTGTATCATGAACAGAAAGGGTAGTTTACCTGAAAAAAAAATAGTTTTTGCTTCACTGTCAAGGCCAACTTGTGTTTTCAAAAACTGTAAATATTCTTAAAATTCTCTTCAGACCAAGCAGGGCGGAATCCTAAAACATTAAAATAAAATTGTAAAATTTTTGGCAATTATACCTATAGTGAACTCAATCCGGGAACACACTGTATAATAAATGGTGGTGGATAGTATTAACGTTAGATTCTTAATTAACTAATTTTAATAATTTTGTAGATATTATTATTATTATTAAAGTAAAAATAATTACATATATATATATTGCCGTTACAGGCCTTTATGGCCCAGGGCTTTTTGTACAATTAATTTCCATTCTGTTCTATTTTGTGATTTTGTTGTCCAGTCTGTTACACCTATTGTCTGTAAGTCTCTTTTAACACTGTCCAGCCACCTTTGCCTTGGTCGTCCGCGTCTTTTATCCTCCATTAGCCTTCCATGTAACACTTTTTTTGTTGTTCTTTCCCCCGTCTGATCTTTCCACGTGGCCTAACCATCTTAACCTTTGCGCCTTCACCACGTTTGTTATGTTTGGTTCTTTTCCCCCCAAAAATCCTACGTAATATTTTTCGTTCCCAAATCTCTATTTGATTTTGATCTGCTTTATTTAAAACCCAGGACTCACTAGCGTACGTAACCGTTGGGCGTATTACCGTTTTATAAATTCTGAGCTTAGTGTTCCTCGATATATTTCTTGCACTTAACACCTCATTTAAAGCACCCGCGCATCTATTCCCTTTTGTTACCCTATGCTTTATCTCCGCACTGTTATCGCCATTTTCTGTGATTAGCGCTCCCAAAAACACAAAACTTTTAACTTTTTCACACTTTAATACACGGTTGTTTTCTAGTTTAATAGATATTTTTTTCCACTTCTTCGGTTTCTTCCTTCCCTTTTTTCCCCATTTCCATGTATTTTGTCTTTTCCTCATTGATTTGTAATCCCATTTTTTTTGCCTCTTTTTCGAGTACTCTTGTAGTTCTTTGCAGCTCTTTGTTGGATCTTGCTACTATAGTAACATCGTCCGCATATGCGAGTAGCTGGTGACTTTTGGAAAATACTGTCCCGGTTCTGTTCAATTTACTTCTCCTTATGATTGCCTCTAATACAATATTGAAGAGTGTACATGACAGAGGATCCCCTTGTCGAAGACCTTTTTTTACTTCAAAACTGGATGATATGTTCCCGTGCACTCTAACTTGATTTCGCGTGTCATTTAGTGTCATTTGTACTAATCTTGTTAACTTTGGAGGTATTCCTATTTCTCTCATTGCGTTGTATAGCTGCTTCCTGCGAACAGAATCGTACGCTTGGCGAAAATCTATGAATAAAGCGAATAGATCCACCTTATGTTCGTAACACAGTGTTTGAGTTTGTTTTAGGGAAAATATTTGGTCCATAACTGATCTGTTTGCTCGAAAGCCACACTGGTACTCACCTATCAATTTCTCTGTACGTCTATTCAGCCTGTTTTTAATCACGTGTGCTAGAATTTTGTAGGTAGAGTCCAGAAGGGCAATTCCTCTATAATTTTTACACTCAGTTTTTGTCACCTTTTTTATATATTGGTAATATCAAAGCGTTTGCCCAACTCGCCGGCATGGTTTTCTGTCGTCCATATTTCTTGGAATAGTTCGCATATTCTTGCTCCCAGTTCTTCTCCGCCGTGCTTTATTACTTCCGCCACTACCCCATTCTCTCCTGGACTTTTGTTTCCTTTCAGCTGACTAATTACCTCTTGCACTTCTTCTTCTGTAGGTGGTTCTACTTCATCTTCTTCCTGCACTCTATGCTCACTTTCCTCTTCTTCTTCATCTTCTCCTTGTATTCCTCTTCGTTTAGGATCTCTTTGAAGTATTCCCCCCATCTTTCTGTTATTCCTTTCTCGTCTCCGATTAGATTTCCCTCCTTATCTTTACAGAATAATGTTCTTGGTTGGTATCCACTCTTACATTTTCTTACCTCTTGATAGAAGTTTCTTATTTCTTTATTTATGTATCTTTCTTCCAGCGCTTGTATTTCGTTTTCTCTAAATTGTCTCTTAGCACGCCTGCAGATTTGTTTTGCATCCTTCCTTTTTTCCTGATATTCTCTTCTGTCTTCTTCTGTTGCTGTTCGGAGGGCCTTTTCTCTTGCTTTGTTTCTTTCTTGTAGAGCTTCTCTGCATTGTTCATTGTACCATTCTTTTTATTTTTCCTGTACTGGGTTGATAACACTGTCTTCGATGTTGATTGCATTACTTTTTCTAGCTGTTTCCACTTTTCTTCTATGGTATTCGTCGGTGTCAGTTTCATCAGTGATGTCCCTATTTGTTGTTTCAATTCTGCCTGGATTTCTGTATTTTTCAGATCTTCCACTTTAATTTTCATGCTGTTCTTTTTAACTTTCTGCTTACTATATTCTACTTCCTGCTTCATGCTGAATCTTACCATGAAATGGTCTGAGTCTGTGTCCATACCCCTGTAGCTTCTTACATCCGTAATTCTTCTACTGTATTTTTTGTGTATTAGTACATGGTCAATTTGACTAACCGTTGTGCCGTTTGGGTGTTTCCATGTTCCTTTGTGTATATTCTTGTGTTCGTAACATGTACTACTGATACGCAGGTTATTTTCTACAGCAAACCCAATCAGTCTTCTTCCATTATCGTTGCTCTCTGGGTGTTTACTGTATTTACCTATTGTAGGCCTGTACATCTCTTCTCTACCTATTTGGGCATTGCAATCCCCTACTACCATCCTTACATCATTTTTTGGTAGGTTTCTATACACTCCTTCTAGTTGCTCATAAAACTCATCTTTGCTTTCATCATCTTTTTCATTTGTGGGGGCATGTATGTTTAAGATACTTACTTTCCTTTGCTTACTTTTAAATCTTAGGTAGCATATTTTTTCAGATATGGTCTCAAATTTTACTACTACTTCTTTTAATTTTTTGTTTACTAAAAAACCTGTACCGAAGACTTTATTTACATCACCACTTCCGAAGAATGTGTAGTCCTCAATTTCCATTATCGTGCTGTCTATTTGTTTTGTTTCTTGTAGAGCTGCTACGTCTATATTGTATTTTCTAACTTCCGCCACCAGATTCTTTAATGCCCCTGCTTGATTTGTTCCCTGTAGGTTGCATGTAGCAATTCTTAGGAGACTTTCCTTGCTTTGATTGCAATTTCCTTTATCTTCCCTACGCTCCTTCTTTCCTTCGCTTTTTGCCTTTTGTGTTTTGATTATTTCTTCTACAACTAAATTATTGTTTATACTCGTATCCTTTTCCTTTGCATTATTTGTCGTCGTATTATATCCGTCCGTAGGTTTTTGTTTTAGTTTTTTGACTCTTCTAGTTCTTCTGTAATTTTATTCCACTTCCATATTTTCCCGTCTATTATAATCTTATTATAACCAATTTTAACGTTTTTACCTATACTCCTCTCTTCTGTTGCTTTTTTCCTTATCTGTTTCTGCTTTTCTCTTTCTTTTTGCGTTAGATCATCATTTATGTAGATTTTTTCATTCGGTATTCTTCCCAGCTTAGCTTTTCTCTTCATAATTTTCTCTTTGTCATCTACATTTCGTAGTTTCACCAGGCAGCTTTTCGGACCAATTTTGTAAGCCTCTTTAACCATGATCTCTACCTCTAGCTTCTCTTTTAGGAAATTTTCCATTACCGGTATTAAATTTGCAGTTTCCTTTGTTAATACAATTTATTTCATAATTATACAATTATAGGAGGGTATAAATTTACGAGTGCACAAGAAACTGTTAATATCTGAGCTACCACAGCAACATCGTCAGTTTTCTTTTTTGCCAGGAACAACATGGGCATCGTTTCGTGAAGAACTGTATTTTTTTGACGAAGGACTCCAATAACGCGTTTGACGTGTATTCTGAAAAAAAAGATAATTAAGATAATTATTGTAACAATATACTTGCACTACCTCACGCTTGCTATATTCCCGGTTGATTCTATATCCTTTGGATCGAGCTGCCGTTTCCTATTTTGGAAAAGCAAGCGTTATCACTGTGGCCATATGTAGTCCTACGGAGTCTTTTATTAAAAAGCCTCTGCCAATACAAAATCTTCTGGCAAGAGATTGTTTAAAATCCCACAATCCTCTGTTAGACCTTTATCGCTTATTCTGCCACCATATCCATGTGATACAAATGATATTGATCCAGGAGGAGTGATGCCTATTAGTACCTTTACCGTATTATGTTTTTTGTACGTAGACCATGTAGTACATTGTACTTCAAGGCTACTTGATTTTTCCACTCTCATCTCAAAACAATCGATTATTGAAGCATTCTGGCATTGATTTAATCAGCTGATCTCGTTCAGGCCAAATAATACAATTTTTCATCCGATGATACATAATATTCAATGTGGTATAAATATTCTGGAAATTGTTTGTAGGCTGACGTTAAACATGTATGCCAATAAACTAAAATCTAAATGTAATCTAAGTTTTATCACTGTTATCAAAAACATGACTCTAAGCATGTTTTACGTACTGAATTAGGAATAAATATATATAATTAAATGTGAACTGTATATATTGTATGTATTTGGTGTAGCATTTGCCATAGTAGACGTGTAAAAGAATTTTTTTTTGTAATGTCACCAAGTATATCTATCTAACGCGCAAAACTTTAAATGCAGCATGTGCCGTGGGCTACAACGTCATTCTTCCATGCTCACGTAAAACTTTTACATTCACTGGAAAACTCTCACTTTTCTTAACTTGTAGAACAATTCTTTCCGCAATTTTTTTTTACTGCGTTCCAACAACGTCGTATTAATTAGGACGCCTTCCAGAGGCGAGCGTTTCCTTTCCAGAGACTTTCCATTTGAAAAAATATTTTTTGGAACTTTTCCTTACTGCAAATCTCTAGCGTGCTTTTAAAACTTTCTTTAGTGCAACAAAAGTTATTAAATTCGTCGTACATTTTAAATGCGGCAGATGCCGCGGGTTTCAGCTAGTATTATTATGATTTATGATACATACCAGACACTACTCTGTAAACGGCAAGTTTTGCGTATTTTAGGTTATATTACAGGTATACTGCAAACGACGTCAGGAGGTATTAAACAAACTCCTCTAACGAATAGAAGGATAGATCACTTCACCGAAGATTGGCAAATGGTAAATATATTACGGTGTAATTTTCGCAAATGCCTAATAACAACATCAACACTAAATGGCTGACTGATTAATAAAATCATTAACTATAAAAGTATAAAACTACAGAATATGATCAACGATCAGCGGTTCCAAAACTATTCACATTCACCAATATTGACGGGCGTCTACATCCCAAGCGGCCATAAAAATGATTGTTGCGCACGCAGTATTCCGATGTTTGCATTTAAATTTAAAATACTAAAATGAACTAGCGTTTTACCCCCGCGTTGCATTTAATGATCCTGTAATTCGTGCGCAATATTTGAATGGTAACTTGTTGCTTTGACATAAATAATGGCGATATTTTAAGGATACATAGTCTATACAATGAATAATTACATAGAAATAATTGTGACAATAATTAAAATCTCAATTTATTCTCAACATAACTACGTATTTTTCTAGAAACTAAAGTAATACCATTTTAGTATATATATTTTTTTAAATTCCATGCTAACTATTCAATTTCCATTTATTTATTTATTTAAACGGGAAACCCCCATTACAAAAATTAAAGTACATTATAAATACAGGCTATGTCTACACTTAACAATTAAAGTTATATAATACTTCATCATAAACTACATACTTCTTGTAACAAAACGTGTATACTAGCAAAACCACACTAAAGTAATTTTAATAACGAGCTCTTAAAGCATCTAAATGAACTATTAAATACATCCAACCTTTCCTCACTATTTAAAAAATCTAGAGATCTATCCAAAAAAGAGTTTTTACCATAATTGGTCCTATGGAACCCAATATAAAATAAATTATTTTGTCGAAGCATTCTCTGGGGAATTGAAAATTTAACTTGTGATAGTAAATCTGGACAGAATAAAATACCATTCAATAACTTGTAAATAAAGCAAATGTCAAACATTGTTCTTCTTTTGTCCAATGGAAGCAGCTTAAGATAATCTAATATTTGAGAGTAGTCATGGTTAGCAATGAGATTTAGATTGAACATGTAATTACAATATCTCAAGAATTTTTTTTGCACACTCTCCAGCAATGACTTATAGACATTATACTGGGGAGTCCATACAATTGAACCATACTCAAGTTGTGATCTCACTAACCCAACATATACCGATCTTACTACCTGCAAAGACAACCCCCTACAATTTCTAAGAGTAAAACCTAACATTCTATTTGCTTTTACTGCCAGTTGGTCTATATGATTATTAAAGTTCAATTTGGAATCAAACAGTATACCTAAGTCTTTAGCCACATCATTTATTTTTAGTTTCTGTCCGTTAATTGTGTAAATTGATGGTATTCTATTTTTTTTCTTATTAAAAGAAATCTGAAAACATTTATCTATATTCAAATCTAACAAATTACTCTGACACCATTGAGAAAGGCTATCAAGGTCTTTTTGTAATAAACTGACATCAAGTTCATTAACAATAATTGAAAAAAGTTTGAGATCATCAGCAAACATTAAAAACTCGCAATACTTCAAGACATTTTTAAGGTCATTAACAAACAGATTGAACAGCAATGGAAAGCAGTGTCCCCCCCTGGGGGACCCCAGAACATACCTCAATCATCTTAGATATAAAATTACCAATTTTAATCACTTGCCTCCTATCACTAAGAAAACTAAGCAGCCATTTTAATAATCTATCAAAAAAACCTATGTTCCTTAACTTTTCAATTAATAACAAGTGACTGACCCTATCAAATGCCTTGGAGAAGTCCGTATACACAGCATCAACTTGATACCCAGTCTCCAAGGCATCCGACAACCTGCTATGGTATACAAGTAAATTTGTCAGTGTAGAACGACCCCCTCTAAAACCGTGCAGTTCATCGACAATGATCTCTTTACAATGCCAGTTCAAATGGTTAAACATGAGGCTGTCAAAGACGTTAGGGATAGATGACACTATGGACACACTACGGTAATTTTTCACATCATTTCTTGACCCTGATTTAAAAATAGGTGAGATATAACTTTCCTTCCACAAGTCTGGAAATATTCCAGAAGTGAGAGATAAGTTAAAGAGCTTACACAATGGCTGAGATAGTGAATACTTACACTGTTTTAAAAAAATATTTGGGATGCCATCAGGCCCAATCATCAGTTTATTAGGCAGAGACCCCAGCTTCTCAAATACCTCAGATAGGCATATAACAGGACTGTCTATGTTAATTTGGCTAATAGATTTTTCAGGAGGAGTTGTCTTTGCATTCGAATAGACTGTAGAAAAATGAGTAGCAAATAAGTCAACAATTTGTTGACCATCAGTAGCAACAAAATTATTTAAAACCATATATTTTGGAATATTATTGGCGCTTTTTTTTTCAAGTTCTCATTTATAGTAGCAAGATAGCTTCTATAGCACTCCTGGCTTAATCTTTTACATTGGGCCCTTAGCACAGTAAATTCATGATAATCAGTTTCATTGTGAGACAGTTTATATCCATTTAAAGTACCTAGTTAATTCGGTAATAAGGTTAATACCAAATAACAGGGCTTATCTATGCGTCATTAATTTTGTTAATATTAACAATAATAAATTGGGTATCAGTTTGTAAGTAACTTTAGATTACAATAAATAGTAATCTGAATTACTTCAGTTTATAGAATCAATTATTATTATCATTTCTTTGAACAAAAATTTAATTGGACAAATTCATAAAACAAAATGGTAGCTGTTTTATATATATTGTTATGATACACCATACGTTGGTCGTAGATAAAGTTAAAATGTATAAAAGAAATTGGGATGTTAGTACAATCCATATTAACCCATTAAAAAAGGTCGATGATGTTTATAAAAGTTTTATGAATAAATTTGAGTTAAAGCAAATTAGTAATGAAATGATAGCTATTGAACGTTTACAGGTGGTTTGAATATAAAAAGAATATTTAAGAAACGGTAGTATAAGTAATGACAAATGCAAAATTCTGATAAGGATATAATTAAAGTAGGTAGATATCAAATAAGAACAGAATATCGGAGGCATAAAGCATGGAAATATGGTAGTTAGAAAGTTTGTTACCATTATAGAAAACAACTTGAAAAACATGTAAATAAAATCGTTTTGATCTAATAAAAAATATCGAATTTAACCCTCTTTTAATGTAAAACGTCTTGGTTTATTTAAGAAGAGTAATCTAAATCTACGTGGTGTATATAAAAAAATATTAAGAAGCAAGTAAAAGAAGCAAAGAATTTAATTACAGAAGATAAATGGCAAAGTGGTAAAACTTAATGGATACAAGGTTTGTTATTTACTAGTAAATAATTAAAGAATTAATTGGAACAGCTTTGTCGAGAAGAATATATTTGACAAGTAACATAAATAAAAAAGGTGTTAAACCAATCTAAGTGTTGCTGAGTAGAAAGACCATAGAAGTGTAGGTGAAGCGAGAGGATCCATTCCGGAAGATAGGAGCAGAGGCAGGAGGAGATCTGATTTGTTCTGTTGGCTGTTTGCTGTCAAGAATTTTGAGTTTTGGAGTATTGGACGAAGCTTGACACTGGTGATCGATACGTGAATGCTGCATTGCATAGAACTGTTTAGAAGGGGTCCATTCCAGAAAGTAGTAAAAGAGACAGGAGCAGATCTGGGATTGTTCTATTAGCTGGTTGCTGTCAGGGATTTTCGGTTTCGTGGTATTGGACGAGGCGTGACAATGGTGATTTGTTCGTGACAGCTGCATTGCAAGAAGCTGCATAAAGGGGTCGATTACAGTCTTGAACATTTTTGAAGTGGAATATATAAGGCGGGTAATTTCTTAAAACATACCAACTACAAAGCAAATAAAGACATCATACAACGTGCAATTAATTAAGAAACAATAACTTGCCGTATTATATAAAGTTATAATGTACAATTCTTAGAATTGGGCATTTGTTATTAAAATTTGAGAGTTGCTGTTGACGTTCAGTTGACATTGCAAGTGACATTTAATTTGAATGATAAGTTGAAAAATACTTGAAAATCATTTTTCCAGAACAAAGTAACTAGATAATTGAACCCAAACCCCTGAAAGTCTCAGGCGTTATCATCTTAATATTTGAAACTTTTGCATATTAAAAGGTACAATTCAATTTTAAAATAGAGTAGTCAGTGCAATATATAAGGTCAGCTCTTTTAAAAAGACGCGCGGGACTTTTTTTAAAATTATTTTCAAGTAAATCGGTAATTCACCGAACAAAATAGCCCATTGGAGGTTATAAATACAAGTTCCAACCTTTCAAAATTTTTTGTCAATGTTTTACTAAATTTTAAAAAATGATAACTGTATTTAATGCATATTTGTTTTAATTTATGCACTCAACAATACAATAAGTTTTATCAGTTTTGGAACCGCTGATCGTTGATCATATTCTGTAGTTTTATACTTTTATAGTTGCTAATTACTTAGCTGCTTTCGCATTACACAATCGAGTGCTCTGGAGTGCACCAGAGTAAGTTACCTCGCGTTCGAATTACAACATAATTTTTGGAGTAACTAACGTTAGTTTTCCTTCCCCTGCCCCCCCTATTTTACGGGAGTTGAATGTTGAAACTGTAGACAAAAGCGTTGCAGGTACAGTGCCACCAAGAACACAAAAACTCCGAGTAGGGGAGGCTGGCGCACTGGCGCTAGCTCCGTTTGATAATTACACTCCGTAGAAAAATTATAAATATTCGTAGACGCAGGAAGTTTAAAATTTTTATTTTAAAAATCATCAGAGTTCTTTTACATATGACAGTGTTTAAGTTACTAAACCACTACATATTAAATACATTTATTATAACAAAGATAATAGTAAATAGAACAACCAAGAATGCAATACATATTTTTATAATAAATTACTGAGAGATTATATAAATTAAATATATTAGATTGCCTATTTATCATTATCCTAAAGGCCAGAGCCAGAGCCAGAGCAAAGAAAAGCTGAAGAGCTAAAGAATGCTGACCCAAATATAGTAGGTACATATATTCTTCTTATAATCTATAATGGACTTGGTTGTAATCGATTCTCGTTTGCAATGGACCGATTACCAAAGCCCCGACTAAAGAGTCATTTAAATGTTACTTTTGTAAACACCTGCTTCATCATTTTCCTACTCCGTAATTAGGATGAATATTGAATATATGTTTCGTCTAGGAACGGAACAGGTTTTTTTCGCACCTAATTCTTCGATTTCTTTTATTTTCCTTAAATACCTAGAACGCCAAGATAAATGTCACTCCTTTCCATGAGAAATTTTCCTTTGTCACATTTCTTACAATGAAAGCCTATTTCTTTTAGATGCTTTCTCAAAGTTTCTCGACCGCCAGTATAGTTAACTTTCTCATTCAGTCTGTTTACTAAAAATACATTTAGACTAGCTACTTTATGCTCCACAGTGAACATTTCATGAACTGTTCTTCGCAAGACTCCCAAATCAAAATCGTCGAGAACGACTTTCTTAGAGCCTTACTCGAGTTTCTTCTTCGCAGATGTTAAAGAAGTAGTGCCTGGAAGAAATAAGGACTAAAGTATTATCTGCATTATGTTTTTAATGACAATGCTGGTAAATAATATTGTAATTTTTAAGTATTACCTTATGTAAGATCATCATCATCATCATCATCAACATCATCATCATCATCATAGAACAGCATTATGTTGTCTACTCCAATTTTGGACATACGCCTCCTCAAGATTCTTCCACTTTGTCCGGTCTTGTGCTGTTAGTGTTCATTGTAGTCCTGCTCCTATTGCGACATCGTCCTTCCAACGCGCTCTCGGTCTTCTTGTATCACGTTTGCCTGTTCGAGGTCTTCAGATGGTCGCTGTAACATACTCCTTAAAAACTTTCTTTATCAGAAAGGTTCATTTTCCAGTTGCTGCGGCTGCTATTTCTGTAGATTGCTGTACGAGAAATATCAACGTTCCAGAAGTCTTCTGTTCATCAAAAAAGTTTATGACATTTGCAATAATACTTCTTGTTTCTGAATGCACAAGCTTTCTTGCTTTATAGCTCATTGTAATCCTATGTAAAAAGGAATTTGGTATTACATAAATATATAACTGCAACTTAAGGTAGCATTTTAGAAAGCATTTAATACTTACGATTTGATGTTATATAACCAAGCCGCCCAAAATTAAACGACGAATAGGTAAACAATAGAACTAACGAAGAAAAACAATGCTAACTAAAATTAACAAAGAACAACAAAACTAATAAACAACAACACTAAAATAAACTGAAAATTAAACACTTCTATCTGACGCAATAGCAACAATCGCGAAGTGACGTTTTTGTTTTTTGTTTGAATGTACCTCTCCGGAAAGCTTGCTTTTTATTGGTTTTCTAGTTTCCCTTACTGGATTTTTAGATTTAGTTCATATATTTTCCGGGGATTTTGTGTGCTTGGTGGTACTGTATATTTTGTTATTTTTATATTGTATTTTGCCAGTTCGATTTCAATGTAGCACAAATTTTCCAACATCACAGTGGTTGGAAGCAACTAGTAATTAACAAGCGAATTAAGAATTTTATAGCAATAGTGCTATTGCTATTGATATTACCCCTAATGTGAAGCCTATCGGCTGGTTTTATATAACAATATAGTTCTAAATATGAATCGGTGAACAGATAAAATCAACGAAGTAATTTTTCGTCGCCAAGCAAGCAGCAAACAAATTACAAATCCATATGTTCACCAGCAGAGCGCCCCAATCCTACAGGAATTTTAAAAGAAAACCGTTGCAAGAATAAAACAATAAATTGCGGCATGCCAGCTCAAAGGAGCACCAATTTTCAAATGCAAACCTCCGCACAACAAAGACAATAAAGGACCAACAGCTTGCCAGTCCCAAAAATTGCAAGCAAATAACCCACCCCAATAAACCCGGGAGCCGACAAACGGCGCCGCTGAAGACAGCCCCAAGCACGCTGCCAAATTAAAATCCAAGTTCAATTAATAAAACGCTCCTAAATCATAGTGCGCCCAATCAAAACCCCACATGAGGATACCTGCCGATAGAAAAAATTAGCCGACACCTGATAAAATTAACCCCAAGTCTCCAGCACCGCGATTTCTGAATGTTACTCTAGCTGTAAATTTGCGTATTTGTGTAAGTGAGATCCAGTTGTGCCCACCTCCATTTCAACATAAGAGGATCACCAGACAACAAATACTACAGGTATTATTTAACGATTTATGCGGATTTATTCGCCGTCGCATTGAGTTCAGTTATAAACACAGGCGCGGCTTGACGCCGTCGCCCTGCAATCAGCATGTCACAAGAAGGTCAAGCCTATCCAACGGCCTCTAGCGATATCAACGATCCACATGCATTAGCAGCAGAATTTAAAAACTTTACAAAGCCTACCCAGGCGGAAGTAGAGCAAAAAATTAGGGAAGAAAATGAAAGGGAACGAGAAATCGAAATAAGAGAACACCAAACAGTTCTTAGTTTGCAAGAGGATTCTGTTAAGGAAGTTACTAACGCCCCAAAATGGCAAGTAGCAAAAGGCCGAAAAACTAAAAGAGCATCACCAGAAGCACAGAGAAATGTAAAACAGAAACTGATCACAGATTTCACAAAAATAAATCCGACGAACCAGTTTTAACTTTTAGAAAATGCCTCAGAAGAAATTTCTACAGCAATGCAAGGTAAAAAGAGCACTACTCCACCAAAAATTAAACCTCCTCCTATATTCTTATCAGGGGTTGTAAAAGTTGATCTACTAACCAACATGCTAAATGATTGTGAGGAACTGAAAGGAAAGTATACACTAAAATTAATAAAAGAAGAAATCAAGTTGATAACTGAAAACGAAATTGCATATAAAGTAGCGTGCCAGGCCCTAATAGATAAAGATGTAAAGCATTACACCTATATGGCAAGAGATATAAAGAAGCTTTCGTGTAGTTATAAAGGGTCTACACCACACAACCAATATTGAAGGGCTGAAAGCAGAGATCATTGCCAAAGGACACAGAATAAGATATATTCATAACCCAAAAAGTAGCAAGGATAAAAAGCCTTTGAATATGTTTTTCCTGGACTTAGAACCAAGCGACAATAATAAAGAGGTATACCAAATAAAACATCTACAGTACTGCAAAGTTATGGTAGAACCGGTAAGGAATAAAAGACAGATTCCCCAATGCGGGAAATGCTTAAAATGGGGACATACACGAAACTACTGCACACGTCAGCAGAAATGCATTAAATGTGGTGGATTACATAACAGCAAAAACTGCGCGATAAGTGAAAGAAAAGATCTTCGCTGTGCATCTTGCGGCCAAAACCATCCTGCTAACTACAAAGGTTGCAAGATATATAAAGAACTTCAGCAAAGAAACTTCCCCTCCCTAAGACCTAAAAATTCAGAAGTGCAGCAGCAAAATAATGCCTCTGGTCCCTGGAGAAATACTACCGAAGGATTATCATTTGCGTCGGCTCTTAAAGGAGCTAAAGCAATAACAAGTAACACCGATGTAGCAGCTACAAATTCCCAGCAATCTGAGGACAGAATCTCCAGACTCGAGAAGCTAGTTGAGCAAATGGCTCAGCGAATGGACACTATGCTTAACATTATGTCTAAACTGCTTGAAAAATTGAATTAATGGAACTACGCCTGAAGATAGCTGTGTGGAATGCTAACGGCCTAATCAACCATGGCCCTGAAGTATCAGCTTTCTTAAGAGATCATGGTATTGATATCATGCTGATCTCTGAAACTCACTATACAAATCGCAGCTACTTACGGATTCAAAATTACATAATATATGACACTAAACACCCAGATGGAACAGCTCACGGAGGCAGTGCTGTCATCGTCAAAAAAACAATTAAACATCACGAGGCACCTAAGTATCAGACGGAGCACATACAGGCAACTACTATTGTAATTGAAGACACTCGAGGACCAATATCCATTTCTGCAATTTATTGTCCCCCACGGCACACAATAAAAGAAGACAGATATGCTGAGTACTACGCCACTCTGGGAAATAGATTTCTAGCAGGAGGCGATTACAACGCCAAACACTCCAGATGGGGATCAAGATTAACAACTTCTAAAGGCCGCGAACTTGTAAAATGTCTTGATAAAAACAATTTGAACATTTTGTCCACCGGAAAGCCCACTTATTGGCCCAGTGACAGGAATAAAATCCCAGACTTTTGTATCACCAAAGGTATCGCTCCAGGTCATCTAGTAGCAGAGCAGAGTCTTGATCTTTCCTCGGATCACACTCCCATTCTAGTAACATTAAGTTCTAGAATAATCCACAAACAAAAATCAACAACACTCGCCAATAAAAGAACAAATTGGGAGCTATTTAAAGAGCTTCTCGAAGAGAGAACAACTACGGACATCTCCTTAAAAACTGCTGAAGAAATAGACACAGCTATAGACACCCTAACAATTGAGATACAACAAGCGGCTTGGGATGCAACCCCCCAGGTGGATGTCAAAGCGAAGCAACAAAATTGCTCCAGGATGGTTAAAGAAGCAATTCTTGCAAAGAGAAGGCTAAGAAAGACATGGATGACTACCAAAGCCCCTCAAGACAAGGCAAGATTCAACCAAGCAATTCGGGATTTGAAAAAATTGCTCAACAACGAAAAAAATCAAGCAATCCAGGAATACTTGGAAGGGCTAACTCCCACAGAAGCCACTGAATATTCACTGTGGAAGGCGACAGCAAAGATTAATAAAGCACAAGACAACATCCCACCAATCAGGAAACAAGACAGATCATGGGCAAGGACAGATAATGAGAAAGCTGAGACGTTCGCCGAACATCTGTGTGATGTCTTTCAACCTTTCCCATCGCAAATACCGCAGGCAGAGGAAGACAATATCACCTCATTCCTCGAAATACCATATCAAATGGCTCTCCCCATAAAAACCATAAAAATCTACGAAGTAAAAGATATGATCCGCAGGAATCTAAACCCAAACAAGAGTCCAGGTCTTGACCTTATAACTGGACAAATTATAAAACAACTACCTGAGAAATCTCTAATTGTGTTAACTGAAATCTACAACGCAATACTTAGAATCGGCCATTTTCCATCCCAATGGAAAGTTGTCCAAATTATCTTGATTCCCAAACCTGGTAAACCGGCAGAAGATGTGTCGTCATACAGACCCATCAGCCTACTATCAATTCTATCAAAGCTCTTCGAGAAGGTATTTCTGAAGAGGCTGAAACCTTTGCTTGACGAACTGAACATCATCCCCGAGCATCAGTTGGGGTTTCGTGAAAAACACTCAACAATCGAACAGGTGCATAGAGTAGTTGAGATACTAAATAAAACATTCGAAAGCCGAAAGTACTGTTCAGCTGCCTTCTTGGACATTACACAAGCTTTTGATAAAGTATGGCACCCAGGGTTACTATACAAACTGAAAAGCAAACTACCTGCATCATTTTACCAGGTATTACAGTCTTACCTCACTCACAGATACTTTGTGGTAAAATGCCAAGAAGCCATCCCTGGTCTAAATCCAATACAGTCAGGCGTTCCGCAGGGCAGTGTCCTCGGACCAATTCTATACCTGTTGTACACTGCAGATATACCAACTACACCGAACACCATCACTGCCACGTTTGCTGATGATACTACCGTCATGGCAATAAGTGAAATTCCAAGTTACGCATCAGAGAAGTTGCAGGAAGCATTGGATAACATCCAGGAATGGCTGAAGAAATGGCGAGTAAAAGCCAATGAGGCAAAATCTCAACATGTAACTTTTACTTTAAAGAAGGAAACATGCCCCAGCGTTACTCTTAACGGACACCAACTCCCTCAGTCAGACTCTGCAAAATACCTAGGAATGCATCTGGATAGGCGGTTAAACTGGAAGCACCACATATTCACTAAGCGCAAGCAGCTGGGACACAAGTTCTCCAAACTTTATTGGTTGATCGGGCGAAAGTCTAAACTATCACTAGCCAGTAAACTAATGGTGTATAATGTGATTCTCAAGCCGGTGTGGACCTACGCGATACAGTTGTGGGGTACCGCGAGTGATTCTAACATTGCAATCTTACAGAGATTCCAATCCAAAACATTGCGCACGATTACCGGCGCTCCTTGGTTCGTGACAAATAACACGTTACACCGCGACCTAAAAGTGTCAACAGTTTTACAAGAAGCTAAGTGCGGGAGTGCAAAATACCTCTCGCGTCTCGAACTTCATCCCAACTCCCTTGCTGTCAGCCTTCTGGATAACAGCCAAAAAACTTACCGCCTCAAACGATGCGACCCCTTAGATATAAGCGATAGATTATAGAGTCTTTGTCATTACTAATCCTACTGTTATAACAAACCATATGTTTATTAGTTGTTAGGCCTTTAATGTAAGCGCACTAACCCCACGTTTGCTCAGCAAGGTATTTGTTTGGCACCCATTTTTGTAACATTCGCTTATTGCTTTCGGGCAGATTGCGAATAAAGTAGAAGTTTAATAAAAAAAAAAAAAAAAAAAGTCTCCAGCACCCATACAGGTCGAGCAAAACGAATTTTTCCATCAGCAGACAGCATCGCGGCTCACCGAGCGGGCAAATTTCTCCCGAGGAAACAAGAGAAATTCGACACCAGCGGAGGCTTAACACGAACGCATTTTGTAACGGGGAAATCAGGGCAACGACCGAATACAGCGGGCGAGGGTGCAAATATTACAAATTAAATTATAATTAGCGGAAGGAAGCATCCCAGGAAGGCGTAAATGGTATCAAAATTCATATAAAATTAGCGCGCAACCAATCGAAGCAAAAAGAACTTCTTAACATACACAATAAGAATAATGCTTAAGTAGGTTTTTACGCACAACACGGAATTAAAAAATTCCAATTTCAATTAATCTTCACCAAAACCTAGCAACTTGGGTATCGTTAGAATCAACATTTCGACGACTATTTATTGGGACACAAATCGAAGCGCTAATAGGTCACGCCGCGGAAATAACCGCGGAATTAAGAATCGCGATCAAAATAAGCAGTCATCCCTCCTCCTCGGACCAATGAGAGCCCAGGAAGCTGAAAACAAAGATCGGGGCTGCTTTAAATAGAGCGACCCAGGCTAGAAGAAATCACTCAATCCAGGAGAGTCCACCAGCAGCCACTTCAGCCTCCAGGACCACCAGCAGCCACTTCAGCTCCAGGACCACCAGCCGTCTCCCCTTCTGGACTCTGCCGTTCACCGAGCTGCCGCTTTGTTGGACTTGGAGCCTATCGCCCTCGCTGGATTCCGAGCCTATCACCTTCGTGGACTTAGAGCCAATCCACTTCATTGGACTCTGCTGTCTGCCGTCTTCGTGGAACTTGGAATTCGAGCCACTTCCGCCAGCCGCCGCCTCCGCCGAGGAGATCAACACTGCCGCCGACGTTGCCGCCGCCGCTGTTCTCAGCCCGCCGCCCCGTCGCCACCGCCGCCACTGCAACCGCAGAAGGAAGCCGCCAGCCGCTGCCTCCGCCAAGGAGATCAACACTGCCGCCGACGTTGCCGCCGCCGCCGCTCTCAGCCCGCCGCCCCGTCGCCAGTCGCCACCGCCGCCGCTGCAACCGCAGAAGGAAGCCGCCAGCCGCCGCCTCCGCCAAGGAGATTAACACTGCCGCCGACGTTGCTCTCAGCCCGCCGCCTCGTCGCCAGTCGCCACCGCCGCCGCTGCAACCGCAGAAGGAAGCCGCCAGCCGCCGCCTCCGCCGAGGAGATCAACACTGCCGCCGACGTTGCCGCCGCCGCTGCTCTCAGCCCGCCGCCCCGTCGCCAGTCACCGCCGCCGCCGCAGCACCCACAGAGAAAGCTCGCTGCCGCCGCCTCATCGCCCGTCGCCGCCGACGCCCAAGGAGAACCTCGCAGCCCCGCTGGCAACGGATCTCTCTTCCCCGGACTCCCCTAGCGGAAGCCCGAGCCGTACCCCGCACCCCTCCCCGGAAGGGACGGACCACGCCCAGGCCACGTTCCCCGCCTCCGACAACCGGGAAAGGCCGCCCCATCACCTCCCGCGCCCCCTACGCCAGAGACTAGGCGCCTACTTTGTACATATTTCTTTTCTTGTTTTTCTTTGTTTCCCACTTTGTATATATCTAGTCATAAGTTTTTGTATGTAGCATCCAAACCCCTAACAATAAACGTATTAAAAGTTACACCAATTATTTAGCCGCCTCAATAAGGGCCACGCTTACACCCCTCCTTCAGCTGACGCCATTGTAGAACCTACCGACTGAGCAAAGACCGAGGCGTGTTAATTGACGCCCTGAACGTGGGGCAGGCGTGTTATTCTGTACCAATTGGAACGCAAAACAAGTTCTAGAATTTTTAAATTTCGACTTCAGATTAGGATAGAAAATGAAAAAGTAGAATAACAAGGTGTGAAGAACCAGCTTTCTACCTTAGAAGGAACAAGGAAAAAATTGCAGATAAATTAAAAAAAAATCTAAGCAAAGTTTGAAATGCTTTCTAGGAGTTCGTGTGGCAATGCTACGCTTAGCATTTTCAATAGGTAATAAACAATTTGCCCTTGTTCACCTTGCTAAAAACAGGAAGCTGATCTGTACTTATAGTATTCTCAGATTGAAACGGACTTCAAGCAATATGCACAAAAAAGCCAATTTGTTTACACACATAAACACAGATATATTCACCTTATAAAAATGCACACGTAGAACAATGAAGAAAATAGGATTATATCTTATAATATACAGCCATTCCTAAACACAATATATATATATGGTAGCACAGCAGGCCTATAGGCCCAAGGCTTGGTGGACGACATCTCTCCATTTTTTCCTCTCCATTGCCTTTCCTCTCCAGTTTTGGACGTTGAGCTTCTGCAGGTCTTTTTCCACATTGTCAATCCATTTGCTCTTCGGTCTTCCTCTTCGTTTTTTGGTTCTTATTCCACCTTCAAGTGCTGTTTTGGTTGCGCGTTCTTCCGGGAGTCTAAACACATGTCCTAGCCAACGAATTCTGTGTGATTTGATCATCGCTGTTATGGTTGGCTTACCATAGAGTGCCATCAGTTCAGTGTTGGTTCTTCTTTCCCATTCGTTGTTCACTTTTTTTCCTCCATAGATTTGTCTTAGGACTTTCCTTTCCCACACTTCTAGCCGGTTTGCAGTGTTTTTATTTAGGACCCACATCTCACACCCATATAACACCACTGGTCTAATTACCGTTTGATATATTTGCACTTTCACTTTCCAGGATACGTTTTTTGATTTTAAGGTTCGCTGCATGGCACCCACACATTTACTACCCCTAATTAGCCTTTCGTTTATTTCTGGGATTTCATTGTTGTTATTCGTCAGTGTAACGCCAAGATACTTGAAGCTTTCCACCCTTTTAAAACTATAGCTTTTACCGTCCACTGCACTGTTTAACATTAAGTTTTCAGCCGTCTCTGCTCCTCCTCCTCTCATTACCATGTACATAGTCTTTTCTTCGTTGATTCGTAGGCCTTTCTCTCTTGCTGTTTTTTCTAGTCTTTTTACCACTTCTATAAGTTCGTGCTTGGTCCTCGCTATTATTGCAATATCATCAGCATATGCCAAACACTGGTGTCTGTGGCGCAAAATTGTGCCGTGTGTATGAATTTTGCTGTCTCTTATCACTTTCTCTAGTAGCAAACTAAATAGCGTTGTTGACATTGGATCGCCTTGCCTCACGCCACGGTTTACTTTGAATCCTTCTGAAACAGTACCGCATATCATGACTTTACTTCCTGACTCTTCCAGTGTCATTTGTGTGAGCCGCACTAGTTTGTCTGGTATTCCTAGATCTGTCATAGCTGAATATAATGCTTTCCTGTTAATAGTGTCGTAAGCTTGTTTAAAATCAATGAATATTGTGTGCAGGGCCAAATTGTGTTCATAACTGTTTGCGAGAGCTTGTTTCATTGTGAAAATTTGATCATTCACAGATCTATTTTGCCTGAAGCCACACTGGTAATCACCAATTATGTTTTCTACGTAGACATTTAATCGTTTTTTTAAACAGGTAGCTAAGATCTTATAGGACACGTCCAGTAATGCTATTCCCCTATAGTTTTCGCAGAGCGTTATATCTCCCTTTTTATGTATTGGTACCAGTATTGCTTCCGTCCATCTCTTTGGGATTTTTTCCTCGATCCATGCTTTGCGGATCAATTCGTACAACCTCTCGTGCAGCTTTTTCCCACCTTGTTTTAGTAACTCTGGTATTATACCGTTTTCACCTGCACTCTTGTTGTTTCTTTGTTGGTCTATTGCGGCTTTGACTTCTACTAGGCTTATTATTTCCTGTTCATTTGCAGCACCTTCCTCTTCCGGCCTTGGCATATTCCTTCCTTCAGCCTCCTCAGTCTGCCCTTCATTTAGAACTTCTTCAAAATGCTCTGTCCATCTCTTTAGGGTTTCTTGCAGGCTCCCTACTAGTTCGCCATCTTTATTTCTGCAGTATATTATATTTGTTTGATAGCCTTTTCTCTGCCCTTTGACCTCTTGATAAAAGTTCCTTATTTCCTTTTTGTTAAAGTATTCCTCCATTCTTTTGAGCTTTTCTTCCATGTATTTTCGTTTCTTGTTTCTGCATACTCGTTTTGCTTGTCGTCTCATAT
This sequence comes from Agriotes lineatus, assembly GCA_940337035.1. Lineage (NCBI taxonomy): Eukaryota > Metazoa > Arthropoda > Insecta > Coleoptera > Elateridae > Agriotes > Agriotes lineatus. Next base: position 94,810,751 of record OW679196.1, on the reverse strand, counting down.
CTTCGTAGTGCCGCTTGTCAGATTCACTATTGACCACCAACATTTTCATTCTTGCTTCATTTCTTATCTTTATGCTTTCCTTACACTCTTCATCAAACCACTCATTCTTCTCACTTCTTGTCGATTTCATACGTATTTCCTTAGCTGCTTCGTGGATTACTTTTTCGATAATTTCCCATTCTACCTCTGCATCATGTTCTTTATTTCCTACTTCCTTGATCAGTTTGTCCATATTCTCTTTATATTTCTTGACTGTCTCCTCCTGCAAAAACTTACTTCTGTCATATTTTATCCTCTTTTCCGTGTTTGTCCTCCTTACGCTGGGTACTTCTTCTGTGAGTTTCACTCCCACCAGGAAATGATCACTATCACAGTCAGCTCCTCTGTAACTTCTTACGTCTTTAATTGATCTTGCATGTTTCACTTCTATTAATACATGGTCTATCTGATTAACAGTCGTCCCATCCGGTGATCTCCAGGTACCCAAGTGTATATTCTTATGCTGAAAATACGTGCTCATTATTTTCATGTTTTGTTCTGCAGCAAATTCAATCAATTTTCTTCCATTTTCATTGCTTTTCTGATGCTTGCTGTTATTACCTATGATTGGCTTGTAATTTTCTTCTTTGCCCACTTTAGCGTTGAAGTCTCCTATTATAATCTTCAAGTCATAATTTGGAGTATTGCTATATAGTCGGTCAAGTTCCTCATAAAACTTGGATTTACTTTCTTCGTCTTTTTCCTCAGTAGGTGCATGTACATTTATTATAGTTATCTTCCTGTATTTACCTTTTAATCTAATGCTGCATAATCTATCTGATATTGGTTTAAATTCGATTACCGATGGTTTTAAATTTTTATTTATTATGAATCCTGTTCCGAACATCCTGTTATCGCCTCCACTATTGAAAAATATAAAGTTATCAATTTCTGTGATATTGTTCCCTTTCTGTTTTGTCTCTTGGAGTGCGGCAATGTCTACCCCATATTTTCGCAGTTCACCTATTAAATTTTTTTGAGCTCCTTCTCTATACGTCCCTCTTACGTTCCAAGAACCTAATAGCATTTTTTTATTGGTTTTCCTACATTTCTGTTGAACTAATCTTTTTAACTGTGTTTCGTTCGGATTTGCCTTTTTCGTTGCTTTGTTTGTCATGTTGTTGGCTTCTAGTATCCTTTCACCTAAAAGTTTTTTGTGTCTCTCCTACCTCTGTCCGCTTGCACGAGTTTATCTTCTCTCTCATTCCATTTCCAGAGCTGTCCATTTGTTATAAGTTTTTGGTATCCAGTTACTGCTGTCTTTCCTGCTTTTCTCTCCTCCGCTGCTATCTTTCTTATTTTACTTTGTATTTCTCTCTCTTTGATTGTTAAGTCACTGTTTATATATACATTTTTTTGCTGTTCTATGTTTCTCATCTTACTTTTATTCTTTAGCACTTCTATTTTGCCTTGCATACTCTCCGCAGTGATTATGCAAAGCTTCTCATTAACTTTGGTGACAGATTCCAGTTTAACGTCTACTTTCAGATGTTCCTTTAAGAAAGATTCCATTGCATTTTTCAGTTCCTCTCCTTCTTTTGGTTTTATATTTATCCCAGTTATTACCATGTTTTTCTTTAGTTTCTCTCTTTCCATACGTTCATAATTATGTTCGATACTGTGTAGTCGTTCAAATTTCTTGTGAACATTTTGCAGTTCCAGCTTTAACTCAGCGTTTTCTTCTTTTAAGGCGCGCACTTCCTTGTAATAATTATGCTGCTCTTTTTTCATTTCTGCTAACTCTGCTCTCATTTTTTCCATTTCTCTTTGGTGTCCTTTTTGATCTTGTCGCAGCCCCTTGATATCTCCCATCATTTCTCTCATCATGTTCATTAGTTCATCCTTTCCATTACCACTTTCGTCCTTTCCAAATCTTACAAATTTTTCTGGCGATCTTGCTGTCTTTTTGCTTCTACTGAAGGTTTCGGTTTCTCCTTCTGCTTTTCTCTTCCCATCTTCATTGGAAGACTCTTCGCTCTCACCGTACTGCCACTTTAGTTGTCTAGAATGAGCCATCTCGTTCAATATAATAATTTACCTCTTCAGTATATACTACTCTGTTTACTGAGCGCTGCTATTTGTGTTGCCTATCTAGACAACTTTTAAACAGTTGTTCCTCAGATTTATTCCTTGGAGGTCACCACTTTTATCACTACAACACTACTCTTATCAACATGCAATTTGAGGTTAACTGGAGAGTTGCAATTTAATCTCTGACCTGTTTGTACTTTCTCTAACTTTTTCCTTTTCACCTACGGCTTCCTTAGCTGCTACTCTACAAATTTGCCAACTTCCAAGAATTGATTCACTCGATACTGTCCAAAAATATGGATTTAGTTTCGGAGAATCAATTCATGCACACTTCACCGTAATCTCTCCACATAGCAATAGCATTAACTTAAGAATGTATAATCTACGTGCATTAGCTGGTTTCTACTCGCTTTTACTCATCAAATAATAATGGAATCATTACTATATCTGAAATACATTCTTTAAACGATTTCAAAAAAGACGCTGAAATAACTGTCTTTAATATGTGAAACTTAAACTGCATCGAAATCCGCCGTTGGGGTTTGATGCATAAAAACCCGGCTTCACGATTTACGTACGTATTTATCTGTCTATGAAGCGCATTTCTTTACACTTGTGAAATCTTCACAACTCAGCCTGAAGCGAACACTTATCGCTCAAACTGCACACGTGCCCTGTATAAGGTTACCTCAAACTCGATGCTTACCTGTATTAGCCTTTGAATACTCGTATGAAACTTTACTACAAATACTGTGGCAGGGAAGTACCTGCTAATGTCCCCTCTCTGGCATTTGACGTCACGGTACAATCACGATGTCACAAAACTCTTTAGCGGCTTTGCAATTGCAGGGCTCAATGTGGTATTTGCATTGACATTTATGTAAATACCGATAAAAATTTCAGAGTTTACCAAATACGTACCATTTATTATCAATGTCACCAAACTTCAGTATAATATAAAAATCAACGTATTTAAAAAAATTATTGTAGAAAATATTCTATATAAAAGGCGATAGATAAAGTAACAAAATAAACTTTAACTTTGGCAGTGCCTGTATATTAACAAAACAACAAATATTTTTTATACTAGTATATTACATACCAAGGTGGAAAGTGTTTCATTGCTGCCGAGAGATTAAGTAGTTAACAGAGACAGGAATGAAACTTTTCACTGTGGTGTGTATACTATTTTACTCACAATCAGTTCTTGTTAGTCTTTATATAATTATGTAAGTTTCAAATACGTAAGTACCTATTATTAACCGATTGTTAATAAAATATTTAACCTACCTAGATGGAAAGGTAATATTACCTAATAACTTATAATACACTTGGTCAGTGTGAAGAGTTACAGTAATAATAACTTAAACATTTATAAAAATATAGTAAGTAATAAAGTTATGTACCGTTGCGGCCAACTCAAAGTGCACGGCAGATTTTTAGCTTGTAATACGATATTCTAATCATAGACGTCGAGTTTTGACGTTTACGTTTGTCATCAACTGTCATAGAACTGAAAACTCGGAAAATTCCCAGGTATTTGTCAGAAGCAGAGAAAATGCGAGCTATCGCAAAACTGGAAGAGAACTGGTCGCTGAGTCGAGTCGCAACAGATTTGCATGTGAGCAAGAGCTACACTTTCAAAATTAAACATCGTTGGCAGCAGAGACGTTTTTTTTAACACCATAATTTGAACCAGATTGAGGGACGGGGTAAGCATAAGGGCACTTGCGTGTGAGCTGTGGTAAGACCAACTCGTGATGCTGAAACAATAAAAAAAAAAAAAAGCTGGTATCTTGATGTTTTTACTGTTTCAGTTTTCTATGAAGGCAATCGTACATATACATTCCAATAAAAAAACATACAATAGTCAACAATAATATGTTACAGTATAATATAAAGGTTCCTCAGCCAATTTATTGCAGCACGGGTCGCATCTACAAAATCATTTGAGCTGCCCTGGAATGCTGTATATGTGCAGTGGGACGTCATATACCTTAATTAGTTATAAATGTTTAAAATGTATGGTAAAGATTCATATAATGCATATGTAATAGTATATTACATAACAAACTGCGAAAGTGGTATATATCGTGCGAGTATATTTGAGAAACAAGGCGAAGCGGAGCAGAGCCAAGTGACTTTAAATAAGAGCGTACGATATACTTTCGAGCGAGTTATGTATGTTATTTTCTAGGACCAGAAAAAAAGACACATTTTTGCAATTTAATGAATGATAGCTTTATTGTGACAAATGACAATGTCAGTAGTTTTTAGGTTAAAATAACATTTAGCCCACTGTATAACCATTGATTAATAACTATTAAAGATATGCAACGCAACGTTAAAATCTGTACTGCATCTCCCTGCTACCCACCTCCCCCACGTCCAGCAACTGATTCACAATATCGTGGCGGCGCTAGCGCGAAATATCTTAACTTCCTTACTTTGGCCACGGTGTGATTATCTTTTGTTGAGTTGCACTTTGTGTTATCAGTTAGGCAGTGAACATATATAAACAAATAACAAAGATTACGACGCTAAGCCATTTAGAAATGTAACTTTCAATGCTTTGACCCTATCGTCAACGTTCTTTAAGAATACGGCATCCGTTGCCAACAATACATATGTTAATATTTGTTTCGTAGGTATTTGTATTTTAACGGCGAAATATGGGAAAACTAGATTCACTATCAATTTCCAAAATATTTTATTTTTATTTGGTTTCCCCTGTTCATTTACTTGAGTTCGTATTTTTATTGGAAAAACCCAGGTTAATCGTTCACAATACGAATATTTAGAAAGTAATTTCTCCAATAGTATAAAAACGTCAAAGTTTAAAAAAGAGACAAATGTAAACAAATACGAGAAAAACACATAATATTAATTTATTCGAAACGTTAATTTCCTTAAAATAGATCATAAACTCGATCAGAGCCGTAACGAGAGTATTAAGCGCTTGTGGCAATTTTATAACTTGCGCCCCCTTCATCCAAACATGCAAATAAAATTTTAAAATTTTGAGAAATTTCAAGGTCAAACATGTTAAAATTGAAAGTAAGCTTTAACTTGATCCGAGTTTGAATGCAAATTGGCAATTTTTAATGGAGCATTATTATTATTTTTTTATTTTAATAAAAATTGCAGTAATTTTGCGCCCTCAACGCAGTTGCGCCTGTGGCGGGCGCCACCTTTGCCACGCCCTAGTTACGGCTATGAACTCAATAGGTTTCAATCATACAAATAAGTATATATACATTTCATTTCAAAATTTTCTAAAAATCTTAAATTAAATAAACTCTATTACTACATGTAAATTTAAGACAATATTTTGACTTTTCTATGTTCCTTTTTCATTTTACTAGAAGCTATTCGCATTGAGTCGATACGTTCAGTTTCATTTTTAAGGTTTTTATATATTTTTACCTTAATTAATAAGTTAATAGTGTCCTTCATGTCGTTCTTACAGATTTGTTCACACAATTGTGCGGTTTCTGTAGTTAAATAGTTCGTGATATTTTTAGCAACATTTTTGGCACATTTAAAATTAGTGAATGACACATCAAAGAGCGACAATAACTTAGAAATAAAATTTATAAAGCAGTCTGACGGCCTCTTCAAATATTTAATGTTTTCTGCACCATAATCCTTACACAGTAAATAAAATTCATTGCCAGAATACAAATCTTCTTCAGCCTTAACAATTATATTCTGGCATATTTCGCAGTTGTATTTATTTAAAAGCTTAAATGCTAGATAGCCAGCAAGATCAACAGTTAATATACACACAGGTATGACAAACCAATGGCTTAGGCATTGCTAATTAATTAAATCAATGCTTTGAAACACAGAGCACGATCCAACCAAAGCTAGATGTTCACACGACGACTGTTGCCGGTAAACTGAAAAAGTTTCGGTAGAAACGGCGAGACACGCGCCATCTGTAGGTCGCTACATTTCTACAGCACAATCAGCTCCGTAAAGCGGCGTATCTTCTTCTACTCTATTTAATCAATGGTATAACTGTGCATTGTACATTTTTTCATAACAAACACATTCATTATGATAACGACCGGATGAATAATATTGTCACTTTGTGGGGCTAGTTGACTGTATGGAAACTACCACTGTCATATGTGGGCATGGGGAAAATGCTTTTCTGTACCAGACTGCATTCGCAAATAATAAGATTATTTCCTAAGCGATATGTTGTGTGTAGCGCTACAGAATTAAAACTCGTATGTGTAACTAAACTACGTTTTTCTACAACCGAAAAAAAAAAAGAATATTTATGCATTGCTATTGATATGCAGAGATTGCCCATTTCTAACCTGAGAAAAATAGGTTATATATTTTATGTTACCATTGGTGACTTGAAAAGTTGCATTTTGCACACCTGAGTGCCAAACAGTATTGATATTCTTGTTTGGTGGTAGTAGAACAAATATTGTCTGTATTTCGTGGGCGAAAAAAGGGTTATATTCTCGTGTACAGCAAGAAACAATCATTTCACACGGTTAATACAAAAATAACTATTTTGCACTATTCTGTGCAGAACAACTGTAAGTTTCTCTCCTGTATCAGTGCTTACATGTGTAATTAAATTACATTTGTGTTGCTTTATATTCACCAACAGTTCAAGTATACGCCTTTTCTCCTGTATGATTCTGCACATGTCTAACTAAATGACTTTTCCATGCTGTTCTGTATTCACAAACCGAGCAATTGTATGGTTTTTCTCCTGCATGATTCTTCACATGTATAACTAAATCACTTTTCCATGCTGTTCTGTATTCACAAACTAAGCAATTGTATGGTTTTTCTCCTGTATGAGTTCTCATATGAGTAACAAAATTACTTTTCTGTGCTGTTCTGTATTCACAAACCAAACAACGGTGTGGCTTTTCTCCTGTATGAGTTCTCATATGTCTAACTAATTGGTGTTTCCGTGCTGTTCTGTATTCACAAACCGAGCAATTGAATGGTTTTTCTCCTGTATGAGTTCTCATATGTGTAACTAAATGAATTTTCCGTGCTGTTCTGTATTCACAAACCGAGCAATTGTATGGTTTTTCTCCTACATGATTCTTCACATGTATAACTAAAGCACTTTTCCATGCTGTTCTGTATCCACAAACCGAGCAATTGTATGGCTTTTCTCCTGCATGATTCTTCATATGTTTTACTAAATCACTTTTCCTTGCCGTTCTGTATTCACAAACCAAACAACGGTGTGGCTTTTCTCCTGTATGGGTTTTCATATGTCTAACTAAATTACTTTTATCTCCTGTTTTGTATTCACAAACTGAGCAATTGTATGGATTTTCTCCTGTATGAGTTTTCATATGTATAACTAAATCACTTTTCCTTGCTGTTCTGTATTCACAAACCAAACAACGGTGTGGCTTTTCTCCTGTATGGGTTTTCATATGTCTAACTAAATTACTTTTATCTCCTGTTCTGTATTCACAAACCGAGCAAGTATATGGCTTCTCTCCTGTATGAGATCTCATATGTGTAATTAAAAAATTTTTACTTGCTGTTTTGTATTCACAAACCGAGCAATTATATGGCTTTTCTCCTGAATGATTCTTCACATGTCTAACTAAACTACTTTTGTGTGCTGTTCTGTATTCACAAATCGAGCAACTATAAGATTTCTCTTCACTACAAGCAACATTTACATTATTTTTGCGAAGTGTTTTGTTTTCATAATTTTCATCCTTTAATTCAATGATTTCAAAACTTTCATTGCTATTCATGTTTTGCGATCTGCACAGTGTAGTTCCTGCAGAAGTAGAATACTGATTTTCCATAGTTCCTTATTTAATGGTGATTATGTTTGTTTGAAGGTTTCTTTTAATAATATATGTGCCAAAGGAAGTTTGATATCTTCACATCTGGAACAAAAGCAGATTGTCATTAAATAATAATAAGAATTGTGCAAGCTGCTCTGCCACTTAACCCTCTATTTAACTTTCTAAATCCAGCGTTACATTGTGTTTCTCATTCATATTATTTAGTTAAAATTCTTAACGTAAATAAAAGAAAACATTAGTTATCTTTATCACTGCGTAGCAGATTCTTGATCCATGAAAACAGAAATGTGTCATTAATTTGAAGTCTCAGGGTATTCCATTATATCATTTTGCAAAGCTATAAACAAATGGCATATACAGATACAATATTTTTGCTTTGTTGAGAACTCTTTAAAATAAATCAAATTGCTATTTATGTTTAAATAACTGTTTTATTCCAGATTTAGGGCTAAGCACGGGTGCCCCCAAGATGTTCCATTAAATTCGTTCCCAAAAGTAGAATATGCAGGTAAGCAGTCTGAATCTAAACTTTTTATATATCATAAATCTAACACTATTGAACTTCTATCTAGATTGTGCTCAACAGGTGTTATCGGAAGAATTCAAATAAAAATAGAAAATTAGTATAAATATGCTGACTTTGTGCATAGTTTTCTACATCAATTAATTGCAATTATGCAGAAGACAACAAGCTAAAATGCCTAAGTGATTTTTTTTGCAAAATTTATCTTCAATTTCTAGTTTTTTCAAGGAAACGAGCGATAATAGTATAGGTGCAGGAAAATGGGTGAAAAAGAAAGGACAGGATTAAAAAACGCATTCTGAGAAAATTGATTTTAATAGAAAAGTTAGAGGTTATGGGAGCCAGCAATAAGGAAGAAAATGTATGCTATGAGACGATGCCGAAAGTAGACGTGCCTTGCGTGTCCGCTTCCTAAATCTTTAATGTAATGGTTAATTGTACATTCTCACCTTAAAACTAACTAATAATTAAGTGAACAAGTTGAACATTTACTTAGTACAATGAATTTAAGGTTACAGTGAAAGTGCAAGTTAGATAAAGTAATCATAATGCTGTCCGGAGCGGATAAGGAGGAAATTCAAGCAACAATTAGTAATACTATCAATGCTCTTTTCAACGATTAGAGGTATGTGGAGACACTAAACAAAACTATTAATGAATCTGTAGAAAGAGCAATAGCTAATACACTGTGAGAATGTAATTCCAAAATTACAGAAGCTGAGCAGAAATTGCAAATAGCAAACTCTGAAACAAATAAATTAAATACAAAGATGGACCATTTGGAACAGTATTCCAGGCGAAACTGTATAAGAAAATTTTGGATTCTTGACCACGACAACGAAAAACGGATGACTTAATTTTAAACTTATTAAAGGAAATAAATATCAAACACTGCTCGCTAAATTTGTTTGCTGACGACACATTCGTTTGGGTAACTGCGGAAAATACTACTGATGCCGTCAACAAAATAAATACAGATATTGAGATGATATCACAGTGGTTACAAATCAATAAACTAAAATTAAATATTGCCAAAACAAAGTGCATAATTGTATCAAATAAAATTAATAGTGAACATATAACTGTTAAAGTAAAAATAGGCGGTCTAGAAATTGAACAAGTGCCTGAAATTAAATATCTGGGTGTTATTATCGATAATAGACTTACTTTTCGTAGTTATATAAATTTATCATTAAGAAAGTTGCTAAAAAAATTGGATTTTTGGGAAGAATAGCTAGTAAACTAAGTATTAATGCAAGAATTCTAGTCTATAAAACCATTATTGCGCCACACTTTGATTACTGTGCAAGTATCTTCTTTCTCTGTTTTACGATGTTCTAAATATACGAATATTAAGTTAATGCTAAATACGTTACAGTGGCTAAGTATCAAACAACCTATTTATTTTAATACAGTGGTTTTGATTTACAAAGCTGTTAATAATTTATTACCAAATTATATGTCGGATCATTTGATACTAAATGCTGACGTTCATCAATATAAAACAAGGAATCGATTTGATTTTAAGCTGCCTAAATTAAATAAAGCGAGTACACAAAATTCTCTGTATTACAAGGGACTAAAAGTCTATAATTCGCTTCCACAAGATGTAAAAAAAATGACAAATATTTATAGTTTTAAAAAGTATTTAAGCAGCTTTGTGAAACAATACTATTAATGTTAATGTTATTAATGATAAATAAGTTAAGATATAATAATAATGATTCTATGTACTAGTAAATTATACTAAATAAACTCACTTACTTACTAAAACTTAAAGCTTGCAGCTGATTTGAACTACATCGATAGATCACACCGGGTTGGATATCATACTCCACTTCCCATTGGAAATAATATGAAATATCGATCTATTATAGTTAAATTAGCTAATTACCCAATTAAACAGCAAATTATAGTGGCACGTAAATCTTTGAAAAGAACGAAAATTTTTATCGCAGATGACCTCATTAGGATGCGGCTATCGGTGTACAAACGTACAATCACACGATTTGGGTAGCGTAGTGTTTGGACGAGGGACGAAATAATCTTTATAAACAAGAACGAACAAAAAAATGCAGTAAGATCAATAGCTGACCTGGATAATGCTAAATAATATTTGCTGTACAGTTATGATTAAATTAGTGACTTACCTATGATCTTAGTCACTCAAGTATTTTAAGATCTTATACTTTTTGATTAATACCATCTGGCTCATTAGAATTAAAGATAATTTGTTTGCGAGATTGTTTTGTGATTGTAATTAATTATTACGACGGAAATTTAATATTACTTACTCATTTAGGAAATATTTAAGGTTTATTTTTGCACTTATATCAGTTATATTAATAACGCTAAAAATCTTCTTTTGTTTCTCTGTTTTTGTTTTAGCTTATTGAAACATTCTATACCTAAATGTTATGTGTTTACTACCAGAACTGCAGATGATGTAGAGGCAAACTTTCCCAATTGTATGAAGCATCATGGAATAACAATTACGATGTTTTGTGTCTAGCAGAAACATGTCTTACAAGTGGATTTTTAGATAGTGAAATCTTAGATAATTCCATTTACAGCATATATTGTCGAGGATTATGTTATATTATGATGATTATTTAATTAAATAAATAAATACACCCCCTACACATATTTTTATTCTTATTTGATATCAAATTTTTACTGATTAAAAGTAAATAATTATAACTGTATCAATGGGTTCATTGAATCTGTGTTTTGCCCTTTTTAGTATTGCACACATCTGCAAGTTAGATAAATTATGGCTAGCTCTTTTTGGTAGGCATGTTCAAAATAAAAATCCCCGTGTTACGCCACTGGGCTGTGAAATTTAGAAGCAGCAAACGCGCTGCGCTGTCAATATTATCTATCAGCAAATCGATTTTACGTGCAGTTCGTTTCTGTGTGATTATATTGAATTCAAAAGCAAATTCATGAACAAATTATCAGGTAGGTAATTCAAATCTCGCGCTTTATTAAGCGTTCCTAGTCGTGTTTTGTTTTAGATCGTTGGCGGCTTCCTTCGCAATTCAGATGTCGTTTTAAGCGTCCTAACATAACCTCAACTTATATTTTCACAATTTCTGGAACTCATGCTCTATTTTGACGTATTGTAATACTGGGATCGGCTTCCTCTCATAGCGCTCGTTCCTCATGGTAAATTTCGTAGCTCTAGCACGCTTATTTGCTTGGCACCACTAACCTGACCTTTCTTAGGCTGCGGCAACTTGCTCGGACAGCTACTCCTAATGCTTGCGACTGAATGCTGGGCCCCCGGGATGCTGCAACTGCTGTGCTGGCCTCGTACACACCGGGCGGAACTGCTGAATCCCTCTCTCAGGCTGAAGCCCGCAACTGGTGCTCGTATACTGGATCTGGCTGCCGATGTTGTCGAAAAGGGTCACCGGAGAAAATATTTTTTATGTGATGGATTTTTACACCCACACTCTCACATTTATTTTATTTGGCTAATGGCACAACATACACTAGCGATCATTGAAAATGAACAGGGTTATGCATTTCAAATTGACTTAACCGACGTTTTTGTAATTGCTTGAACGTTATTTTATTATTACGATGGGTAGAGAGTTAGAACAACACGATTCTACTTTAGAGACAAGGGGAATACAGAAAACGTAATCAACTACTGTAATGTTAGTTGCATAGCCCTGTTCATTTTCAATGATTCTTTGTGTACATAATATAAAACAGTATATACAGGTGGTATAACATGTAAAAGAAAAACAAAACATCTATGAACGTATGTAAACATAAAATTAAGTCAAATTGGGATACAAATTCAGTTTCAAGTATTACAGCTCCAGGTCTAATTGTTGGAGCCACTGGATCGCTTCTGGTGTGGCTTCAAGGAAGTCGTTACTGGTACCAGGAAATGCTCTCGTTGGACATACGTAGGTGATATGTTGTATTGTTTGGCTGTCCGCACCGCAGTCACATTCAGCGCCCTGGCGTATGCCCCATTTGTGTAGTGCTGCTCCGCATCTGCCATGGCCAGTATGCACCCTATTCAGACAAACCCAGGATTTACGTGGCAGGTTGAACCCACTCGGCACTCTCACATGTGCACTGCGAACTCCTGATCACGCCGGTATAATTCTTTTTAATTTATTTTTATGGTAAACGGTATAAAATTTAAATAAACTAGAGACACAAATTAGTTTGTCATGGAATTAATTTATTTCAATTGTTTCTCCCTTGTTCGTGAACAACAATTGCCTATCTGGCTACATAAAAAACGGATGTTAACTGAATACAATGCAATTACTTATAATCTAATTTTCAACTTAATTTATAAAACTGTACATAACATTACTTTCTAAATTATTGTTTGTTCATGTTTGCAATTTATCTAAGTTCTAGCGCCACTCACAAAGTTTTATTTTAATTGTCTGTTCACTTGTGTCATTACACTGACTTATTTTTATAAACACAAATCTTGTCCATTTCCTGTAGTGTGAATTTCTTGCAGTTTTAATAAAACCTGTCTGAATTTCACCAATCTTCAAATATTACTGCTCCATTTTCTTATAGCCTTATTCGATCTATTATTGTGCTCTTTTTGCACTGTATTGAACATTCTGTCCTTCTTACCTTTATTTAAAAAGTTCATAGAACTGTACTTATTTAATTATATTGACATGTAAATTTATTTAACCTGCATGTAATAAATCCCTTTGGTGATAGATTTGTTGGACTATGATTAGCTTTACTTTGCACCAACCTCTTAATTTATGTTAATTGATATTTCAGTGACTCTAATTTACGAATTAAGCTCTGCCTTATTGCCATTCATTCTAAAGTAGTTTCATTTAATATCGGCAATGCTCTACCGATGTAATTATAAATTAAAATTTCTAATATGACTTCTTGCAGTTGCCTGCTTACCCCAGCTCTGTGCTTTTATTGACTTGCTTTAAATTATTGATTCTGCAAGCAGAGTTGTGTAACGGGCTAAAGACCATTTCAATATAGATGTGATAGGAGCGGAGATATTATAAAAAAGAATAGGTCCGGCGGTGTACACATTGCGACAAGAAAAAAATTAAAATTTTAAGTTGCATTGCAGTTCAAGATGTAAAATATGAAGCTATTTGTATTAGTTTCAAGGTAAACAAAAAGCTGTTATTGCTCTTAAATGTAGACTTTCCTCCAGATGCACCGGTCAACCAGTACTCCCATTGTTAAAATTTTGTTGGACAGCATGCCTTAATAAATAATGTTGAAAATATCTGTATTGTTGGTGATTTCAATCTGCAGAATATCTATAACCCGTATAGACATAGGGAACTACATTTATTTATCAACCTACATAGACTTAAATTAATAAATAATGTAGAAAATATTAATCGTCAAACATTAGATGTAGTTATTACTTCGGAAAACTTTGATTTTGAGTGGTCAATAAAGAAAAAATCCTTTACTGAGTCCAGATTTGCATCAACCATCGATTAAAATAGAATTTGTTTTACCGGCTGTTAAAGAGAAGACGATAATCACTCAGCAATATTGTAATGACCCTCTTCTTATGGGACAAAATCACAATTACAAAAATAGAATAGTTTTAATAAAGAATTCTTGTGTAATCTCAGGGCTTATTAAAATGATGTTTGTAATAATTACTGTGCAAAATAAATGGTTTATTGCCTTTCTTATTTTATTTATCGGAAATTTGTTTTAAATAATAGCTCCGGCTTGCATGACAAACTCTTTTTCAAAGGGTTAGGTCTTAACACTTGTATTACAATTACATTTAAGTAGAACAGATTAACTTGTATGGCAATTGCTCAAATTCGTATCTGACAGCTATAATCTTCAAATTGACTGCACACACAGAAATGGTTCGCTCGTACAAAAATAGCGTAATTTGAATGCAAAACACCAAAAAAATGGCAAAATTCACATCAGGTAAATAGAATCCAAATAATTAAGAAGTAATATCCGAATTATCTGGTTTTCTTTCAGTGTCGCAAAGGACACGCAATATGCAACTGTTTAATTTCCTCTGAATCTGCTCCAAATTTGCATTTCCAAGAAACGCCACATCGATTATAAAACCCTGGATGAATCTACGTAGCTGGAATCACGTTCAACCCCTCTAGCAATGTTTATTCTTGATAAAACCCACAGTTAGTGGGCCTTCTCCAATTGTTTCCTTGTGAAATTTACCTTGCAAGGGCAGCTTCGTAGGCTGGATCACAAAATCAAACGACGACACGGCAACTATAAACTTTGTGATGGCTTCCTGCTCCAAATCTCTGGATGTAGGGCTCGATAAAGGTTTGCCCAATACGCAGCACACACAATTCTTGCTGGCCGATGCTTCCAACTATTCGAAAAATTTGCCCGAAAAACTGGCCTCAGTGTAGAACGCACCTTGTCAATTCTTGCAGAGCTCCTACCTCTTCACTGGGATATTCTAGCAAGAAAAAACTTCACACAACTACACTCTGCAAATTGGTGAATATTGATAACCACTTTTCGGTTTCAACAGAAAACTTTTTAATATGAAAATTTACATAAAACTGTGAGCACCTCTTGCACACAGCACAAATTTACAAGGCTTGTTTTAACCCCCCTAGCAACTAAGTTTTACAATTGTTTTATGAAATAAGTTTTGATACAAATATTTTACTGGAAACTAACCTGTCTTTTTCTTGAAATTGTCAATCGTCGCACTGTAAACTTTAAATCTTTGCTTTTTCACACTTAGTTTTACATATACTGTTTCTCACAAACTATTATTAGCACTTCACTATTGTTCTTATAAAGTTTTCGATAGCCGTATCATTGCTCTTTGCAATATTTCTTCCTTGCACTACTTCTAAACCCTCAGCTGTCTTACCGACTGTTGGCGATATAATGCTCATATAATTTTGTAACGCCACAAAACATCTCTGTATCATGCACAATTCACATTATGGTATTGACGTTACCAAATCAAATCTGTCGTTCACATAAATTAAGATGCGTTTGCCATAACTAGCATCAATTGCTGAATAAAACGTTAAACGCAACCCTTTCGATTCTGCTTTATCAAATGCTAACCTTTCTCAATCATATTATAGTTACTGCTAATTGTATCATATGCATTTATTAGTGTAAAATACTGACTTTCTCTTGCAATAAACAAAAACATCATTTCTGTGCCTATTTGAATTATTCTTTCATTTTTATGCCTTAGTTAGACAACCAGAATTGCTGTGGGCATTAAACCATCGCAATATATAATTTAAAAAAATGTAATTTTTTTAATTTAAGTAACGCAATTAAGGATGTTAGTTGGCAACCAGTATTAGATAACAAGGACATTAATCATGCAACTAAAATATTCTATAGTATAAACTACAGTATTTTCAATGTCATTGTTCCAAACTACATAACAGGTACAATAAAAAAAGTCCCAGTTTTCTTCTTGGTTTCCCCAGGTTTGATAGATCTACATAAAGAGAAAACTCATTATAGAAACTGTAAACATCTATCTGAACATCATTAAGAGATGTATAGAATTTTAAGACGCAGGTTGAAATCATTAAAGCATGCGGAATATAAAAAACACATAAATGCCAACGCAGAGTCTACAAATGATAACATTAATAACTTCTGAACATATATAAAACACAAAAGTAAGGAAGGCAGAAGTGGTGATGTGCAGATTGAAATAAATGGTGTGGCAGTTGAGGACAATGACACAGCAGATGCATTCGGTCAATTTTTCCAATCGGGTTTTGGTAATAACTCTTATGACTAGAATACAAGTTCCATGAATGTAACTGGTAATTTAGATATCTTTCATATAGCAACTATCACAAGTGAAGATTTTAACATGGCAATAAGCTGAAACCAAAGGAATCGGCTGGTATGGATCTTATACCTCCATATATTTTAAAAGGCTGTGCTGAATGGTTCCAGTTGCCACTGCTTCATTTGCATAATTTAGCAGTTAATTCTGCAACTTTCCCTAAAATTTGGAAAGCATCAGTGGTGACACCATACCATAAAAGTGGTCCCAAATCTAATGTCGGTAATTATCGCCTGATTGCTGAGATCTCGCCTGCTCAAGTATTTGAATATATTATTTATAATAAATTACAATCATGTAAAATACTCGGACAGTCAGCACGGTTTTGTTTCTCAAAAATCAACTATAATCCATGTGTCAGTATTTACTAATTACATTTACGAAGCACTCGAGAACAAGGAACAAATAGACGTAATCTACACCGATTTTAGAAAAGCGTTTGATAATGATAATGTGAATCATTAAATTCTAATGGAGAAATTGGCTGGTTGTTGACTTTTTCAAAACATGCCACAGTTCTTTGCCTGTTATTTAAAATAGTCTAAATTCATTATTAAATTTAATGGAAATACCTCGGGCAAGTAGGGGAACGACGGCTAATGGCGCTCAGCGGACAATTGCGCTCACTAATTTTAAACCAAATCCATGCTTTAATCGAATTTGTGTATAGTGCGCCATCTGTATCAAAGTAGTGCAAGCATATTGTGAACGCCCCACGTTGTTTGCAGTCGAGACATTCGAGTGGTGAGGATAAACGTGTTTTGTATACTGCTGTTATAATTTGACCTGCTATTTCAATTACGGTTTATAAATTCATTTTTCATTATTTTTCAATAAACTAATTATCAATAGTGCATGCCAGGCTTTCTGCTTGAAATAGCCAAAGCCCTTTTTCATAAGATTAACTCTTTGAGGTTCTGTCAATGTTTTTTGAATTTTTCTACCATTCGGGTAATTGCGCTCAAAAGACGAAGGAAGTATTGTAATACCGAAAAAAATCACCTTCCGATATTTCTTCAGATTTTCACGTCTTAGGGTCTCCAGATATCGAAAAACAGGATTTCTTAATTCGATCTGTCTGCCTGTCTGTTACCGGTATGACCAACAAGTCAGACCGGTAAGAATATTTCTAAAAATAGCAAAAGGTTATGAGACAGCCAAATCAAGCAAATAGAGAAACGAGATTTTTTAGATCTTCACGTTTCAGGGTCTGTAGATGACAAAACATGTTTTCCAATTCCGTCTGTCTGTCTGTTTGTTATTGAACGCCTGAGCGCCATTACCCTGCCGAGTCGGGCAATGGCGTTCATTGGATACCCTCAAAAAAATATAATTTCTGACTTACATTTTGTTTTAAATATCAATTCATAAATAAATATAGTTACTATACATGCAAGTCAAATGTTTCGCGAAAACAGAATGAAAAAAGTAGTTCTAGTTTCCTAAGAATGTGAGTTTTTCTTTAGGTGAGCGCCATTAGCCGTCGCTCCCCTACACTGCGAATTCAGGAGTGCCACAAGGTTCCAGCTTAGAACTATTATTATTCTTAATATTCATTAATGATTTGCCCGACGTATTAGATGTTGCTAAATGTCTTTTATTAGTAGAAGCAGATGATCAAAAAATGTTTGTTAAAATCAATTCTATTCATGATTGTACACGCTCACAGGGTAATATTATATATATATATATATATTGCCGTGATATCCCAAAATTTACACCCCCCTTTTTACTCGTTAATTAATTGCTTATTACGCCCTCACATAAGGGGATGCCTAAATGAAATTTACACCTTACCTGTAATTTTATTTTAGCTCACGACGCATAGCCTTGGGATACCACAAACAGCTCTTATTTGTTTAGTAAATAATCTGCATGTGACTCAATTTGAAATGCAATAATCTCAGGGTTATTGAAATTTACACAAACTCATTGCTTTTCCCTCACGCGGGTTCCTAGGGGTTAATGGTCAAAGGGATGGTTGCTTTAATGTAGTCTTACTCTCAAATCATTCCTTACAGTTGTATAACGGCATTAAAATCAAAAATTTCGGGCAAGCCACGCCAACACAAATAAAGCGGGAAAAAATTAACCTAGGAACTAATTAACTACAAACTTAAATCTATTCATTTAGCTAACTTAATTATATGTACAGGTCGCCCTAATTACTATACACCTACGGCACACCTTTTGGACCATTCTTGTTGAAAGGCCGCTAACGAGCCCCCTTTCTGTTACGTTTGGAGCATCCCTGATGAGCACTGCACCTGGTGATCCCGTTATATTCATTTGGAGGAACGCTGACTAACACCCCTTTGTGAATGCATTTGGATTACTGACGAGCCATGCACCTGGTGATCATGCTATATTGCTTTGGAGGAACGCTACCTGCCACGGCATTCCGGCCCTGCTCGTCCCTGGCGTTGATATAGGTATGATTAGCTTTTGTTAAGGTTCCTGGTTTCTTTTTACATGTGGTTCTTGTTATTCCAGGAGAATTTGCCCGTGATTGGACCTGCTCCATGTCGCCGCAATGTGATCCAATGCCCAACGTCCTCATATGGCCTGCCGTTTTCTCGCTTCGTCCAGGTCCTGTGCTGCCTGCTGTGCTGCACACACACACCTCCGCATTGCTCCGCTCATTAAAACCACACTTGTTGCACTAATTCACAGGTGTTCGGCACATCATCCTGCCTGCACTACCTATGCCCATTTACAATTTAGTGTGACCGAATGCTCGTTAAATGGATTGATGTGAGACTATATATGCATTATTGTGTATTATTTATGAAACTCTAACCCTTTGGGCCTTGCTATGAAATATTAAATTGTATTTGTTTATGAACACTGACGTTTAAGTTAATGTTATAACCCTTTCACATTGAGTCACATGCCAGCAGTATTTTTATGCATTATTTACATTGAAACATATCGCTTTAACCTAGTACTATTTGCTAACAAAATTAAAATGTTCAACTTTAAAAAGCTGTAATAATTCGTGACCTGTAAATAACACAGCAATATATATATTGCACTAGCTACCTTTTTTAAATTGTGCCTTTTAATATGCAAACTTTCAAATATTGAAATGATAGCGCCTGAAACTCTTACAGCATTGGGTTCGGTTATCTAGTTACTTTGTTCTGAAAAAGTGATTTTCAAATATTTTAAAAATTTCAATCAAAATCATCAGTCACATCTTACATCAACCAAATGTCAAAAATAATTTTCAAATCTCAATGACAAATGCCCAATCCTTAGAATAGTACATTAGAACATTAAATAACACAGTAAGTTATTGTCTCTTAATTAATTTCACTTTTTAAGATGTCTTTATTTGCTTTCTAGTTGGTATACTATAAGAAATCACCCTCCTTGTATATTTTACTTCCACAATGTTCAAGACTGCAACATATCCCTATCCTTTAGCCGCAATCGACCCTCTAAGCAGCTCCTGCCGTATTGTAAAAGTATTCAATAATTTAGCATGATCATTAAATGTTGGATTTATAGATTGTTTTGACGCCTTTCCACATTAAATAATACATTAAACTAATAAATCTAGCCTATGCTGGAATGCCACACGCACCAGTAATGTAAACAACGCCCGGTGATTCCCCGTTCTTTGTGCCTGAAATTTTATTTGGGTTCAACCGTTGGTTGCTCGATCGTCGTTATATCTGGAGAAAAATTCATTGAATAGCAAATTTGCATCGCAATTCCCGGATTCGTCGTTACAAGCGAGGTCTCTATATCAGTTTTGTTTACATTAGTATATATGGGATTCCAAACAAATGGCCACAATTGAGTCGTTATGTGCGGCATGTCGCTATAAATGGTTTTTACTATAATTAATTAAGCAAGGTTGTCAAAAGTACTTATTAATGTTCGTGGGAAAAATGAGTAGTACAAAATCAAAAAGAAAATCTGCTCCTCATCTTAACAGAAGTGTAACGTTTGCTCACGTACTTAAATTCAAAGGATACATAAAATGTATTCAGAATTTAATCCGTCGCCTTATCAAGCCGTTGCATCTCGACGCCGCATCAAAAGCGATAACCGAAAGAAGCAGCCGATGCGCGAACCATCCGAATGACACGCAGGAGTAATTTCCCCCTACCGTCGGAGTAGGGAGCCCATACGTCGATAGGAAGCCGTACGGCCTATAAAAAGAGCATCTGGTAGCTCCTGAGAAGATTATCACCCGAGGTCCCGTCCGAAATCTTCTCCTGCCTTACCTTGTAATGAATTTATTTTGCCCTGACAGAGCTGACTGTCTAAGCAATGTGAATTCATTTATAGGCGTCCTTACGGAGCTAATAGCGCTTAACTGCCAGCCCGGGAGGACAATCCAGCGAATTCCAGTAACCTAGTGAACCTTCCTGAATCCGACCGTCATTAATTGCAAGCTGAGACCGCAGCCTCTGTGAATTAATTTTACCTGCACCCTGTACAACCTGATCACCGTCAAGCGCAAGCCAAAGCCGTGGTACCTGTAAGCCAACTTTCCCGTAATCCGCCAAACAAAATCACCGCTACTGTTTTGTCCGCAATCGCTCGAAGTTAAGAGCATAAATTTCAATTACATTTCTAAAGGCCGCGTTTCAACAAACTTATATTTTGTTAGCGTTAAAGCGCTCCGAGTCTTTCTGCCATTGCAGCCGTCTACCAGTAACCGATCTCGAGATAAGGCGCTTACCCGCAAAGTCAGCTTCCTGCATCACGGAGGCCCATATCCAGCTCCAGTGTTCCGCGGTTTCAACAAGAGCCTTCGAGGTCACCGCTGCGTCGAAATTCCGAAGCCGCGGCCGCATCGCCGCACCCAGGTAAACTCCAGAAATACACTTTTAATCCAAGAAATTTGCAGCAGCCATTGTTGTTGACAATCGCTTATCACCACTGCCGCAAAGGAACTACCATCGCCTCCAGCAGAAGTGACGTGCGGCAGCTTCGAGCGAGCGATTAGGCCTACTCCGCGCCATCGCCTGAAGAATCGTGGTGCGTCCTAGTAGAGCATACCCAGCAGGCTGGTGGTACTCTTTTGCAACCTGGGCTGCAGCTCCGCTCAATAAACCGAGTAACCCCTTGTGGACACTATTGTATTTTGTATGATATACATTTTATTCTATTCTTTAATGTACTATGCAAGACAAAAAAAACTGGTACAGTAAGTATGGTCTGTTGTGAATGTGACTGCTTTAATATATACAGTTGCTAGGTATTTCTAACTTAACCGTCAAATTTTTTAGACGTTACTATGCATATAATAAATGTAATTGTTCAAAGCCTCGTTTTAGCTAATCAAATTATTCTAAAATCTCTATCAAGAGTTGTACCAGTTTTTTTTGTCTTGCATAGTACATAGCTGAAAATGTTATCTTTATGGTGTTATTATTGATCTATCCCATGTTTGAGCTGAAAGGAACCATTCTTCGACTAGAGTAAATCCGAGGCACAAAGTTTAAGGCCTTTAATTAAATAAATTAAAGCAACTTTAATAAAATAAAGACGAAATATCACAGAAGAATATGAAAACTCAGGGGAAAAGTATTATCCCTGTTTAATAATAGACAGGTAAAAGGATTTCAATCAATATTAATCAATAATATTTGAGAGATAATGAAACTGGGTCTGGAAAGTGGCATTTTTTAAAACAGAGTTTGTCCATAATTAATAAAAATTGTTTTTGACTTTGTTTATGTCCATTTATTTATTTTCATGTTAGTGGTGTCTAAAAACGTTTTTAATATAAGCTCAAATTTAATTTATTTTGATATTTGTAAACTGGATTACACGGGAATGACTAAAAGCTATGAACACAAAATACGAATAAAGTTTTAAACAAAATAAACTAATTTTTAATTTGTGTTAGGACATCAAAATTGCCACTTTCCAGAGATTGACCCAACTACGTATTGGAGCTCATAGAAAGTGATCCTATAATAATTAATAATTTTATTCAGAAGAATTATGTTTTGTTGAAGACAGTACATATTAAAATACTTGTAGTAGCTACAACTAAAAAGTACGAACTATTAGATTCTTGCCAAAAGTTATTTTCTAGTTCCATTTTCCATTTTACCAATTTAAAAATATAATTTAAGCACAAGACTCACAAACACAATGTCAAAACATCAAAATTCGCCAACGAATAAGTCGCTTGTTTTCTCAAAAAGGTGTTAAGCGACTGGCGAACGGATTTTGGTAGTAACGAATCAGCAGCAGGTAGGAAAACAGACCGGCTTAAATGCATTGTAGATGTCTTAACAAACCGGTCGCGGCTACTCGGTTGCAGTCGTCAGTGACTGGCGAATGTGGAGGAAAACGCTGCTTTAATAAACGCAAATGCAGAAGTGATAACATACTTATTATTAATTTACAATTTAATAAACTGAAGCCGCTAATTCATTTTTATAGCTCACGACATTCGACAGCAAAATTGGTATATAAAAATGAAGTAAAGCTGGTACTGGACATGATGACTTACTTGACGATTCCAGAAAGACACTGCAACTGATGGCTGCTACAGCTGTCTTTTGAATTTGTATGCCATTAAGGTTGAAATATAAGACTGTGAGAGTCAAATCGATCTTCCGATGTTAACTGTAACAAATAAACATTAATAAATTAGCAAATTTCAATGTTAGTTACCTACATTATAGATACTTAGTTTACATTTCTTACTTTAAAAGTTACATTAGTTCATGCAAAAAGATAAATTTATAGTGATCTGGAAATAATAAACTATTTCTGAAATGCAACTATGCATTTTAGGCATTGCTTGGTGAAAATATAAAATATTTAATAGTAATAATAATACGATTGTGATCAAAACTTAAACACAATGTTTTCATAATTAGAACTCTTAATACACCGTTAATCTTGTTATAACTATAACATAATAATAAATTTTTACTAATAATCCACTAGTAATTCCACTCAGCTTCCTGCATATACTCTGCATACCATACATCGTACCAGTTGGTACACACAAATTGTAACTGTCAAAAATGTAAATAAAAATCATTGGACACTAGAAGAAGAAGATAGATCTAACCATAAATCTAGAATTACAATACAGCCGCAACTTCATCTGCACATATTATTTAATTCTGTCTGCATTGGAACAAAGATCGCTATAAATTTAGTGAGGCTATACTGCGGACCCCGAAGACTTGATGAAAGCTGAACAAAGCTAATTTCATATACGGAATTAGTTTCCGAATAGTTGCCATTTGGTTTTATATGGTAATTATCAATATGTTCAGTTAAAATGTTAATACTATTTATTTAGAATCAAAGATTGTTTTATTAAATGTTAAGGGTTCAAAATTGTTGATAAGTAGAGCTATATTTAAGTGAATGTGAATAAACCACTGACGAGGCGATATCAATATCAACATATTGCATAAGGACAAGTGAATGTGTTATACGAGTTACATAACCGTCAACAACAATGCATAACATCTTTATAAATCCATACTATAGTATTACTACTTTGAAAGAATAATAAAGTGCATTAAAAAAACCGTTACCAAGTGGCCTTGTGTCAAACAGTAATTTTGAAAGTCATGTCATAACTTACTTTATGGATTGCGTTGAATTCTGGGTAGAGCGATGTAATAATCACTGATATGCAGTCGTAAGACAAAATCTACTTCAAAGCCCTCTCGATAACCTTTTTTTAATGCACGTTAACAAATAACATTTGAAAGACTTACCAAGTTTAAAATTACTTGCTTGGTAATTTCAGGTGTTAAAAACCGACAAGTTTGTAATTTGAAATATTAGTGCATTGTCAAAATTGTAGTAAATCTTATTCAGAGCAAAGTGTTATTACATAAGTAAATAATCTTTACTTATGCAAGTATATATATATTCATATATTCACAGCCTAACATAGAAGGCTTAAACATTTTAAAAAAACAAAGGCCGTCATTTGACACACACAAGCCTTTTTTAGTAACACCCGTCAAAATTTGATGGTTACCGTCTATTGGTTGCTGTGTTATTAATTATTTAGTAAAGTAATATGTGTTAAGTTCTGTAAAATGGAAAAAGATGAAATTCGTGCAGTAATTAAATATTTATGCAAAAAGAACACCTCTTGAAATCTACCTGTGTTTACATAGCGTGAGTCTGCCCCTTCTTACAGTACGGTCAAAAAGTGGTCAAACGAGTAAGCATGGAAAAGATGCACCTCAATGTGGTGGTCGAATATTGGTGTCGAATGAATAAAATTCCTGCTTGCAGGGAATTGCTGCGCTTGAGCGTCATTTGGAAAATTGTATTGCTGTTCAGGGTGATTATGTTGAAGATTAATTTTGATGCAAGCATCTTGTTTGTTTCTTTATATGTTAGGCTGCGAATGCATTGATCATCCCTCGTATATATATTTTGTAGAAACCTAACTCATACAAAATGCACATAAACATTATATTGTTTTAAATAACTATTTAATTATTATACACAAGCAAACAGAGATATAATAAGAGTTTATTTAGCTTCCACGAAAACCATTTAAAAACAGAAAAATGTGTAGTATCAAATCAATAACTAATCAAATTCAGCTATAATTTACCAACACAACAAACAAACAAACACTGTAAAAGGTGAGATACTTTGAGTGACTTTATCATCATTAACAATCGTTTCCCATGTTAAAGTGACAATTGTTAAATTTATACCTTAAGCCTGTGACATAAATCTACAGAATCAAGAAAAATATCTTGTCGCTATTCCATGAGATCCTACACTTGCAATTCTGCCAAGGTCCTGAAAAAAGGAAATTCGTATTACAAATGCTATTCGTTCATTTACTTACTGAAATATTATTAGACATTTACTCATGTACTTTTATGCAGTCTTTCAGCATACCCAACTCAAAGACTTCGTTAAGTTGATTACAAATTAAAATTAATAGAACTGCAACGAAAATGAACCATGAATTATAATGTTTATAGTCTCAAAATTGAGGAATCTACATCAATAAATAACTCGAGTAGATTAGATAGATTAAAGCTGTGCATTCTGTGAAATAAAAGCTGTTCGTTAGAACTCATGGATCCAATGGGTCTATCACACTCGGCAATAGGTGTACATATTTTCGGAAATAGGCGGCAATAAAAAAGCAATGTAAGGGCAATAACGAGCAGTAAAAGAAATGGAAGCAATAGGGCGCAATATCTGGCAGTATACGGTAATATTGGGCAATTGTTAAGAAAATCTTGAGAAATAAGGGCAATATTTCCCTAAAAAATTGTGCTACATTGAAGGTCATAGACGCCCCTACTACTTCTGCGATTCGCGGATATGCAGGACGCTGGAGCAGGGATGATATTCTGCAACTTTACATTTAGTGTTATAACTTGTTTCGTGTGTGAGTTCAGATGTTATAGGATATAGGTTGATCAGTGATTTTGTGCAAAAATGGGTAAGTACTAACGGAATAGTGAGTGCCATTTACACTTACACGTCCATCACGAAGGTTTGGAGCGAAACGCCAAACGGGCACGCGGAAGCGCGGGAAAATAATGTACGCGCCAATTTCGCGTTGTTACCTAAATCGTAACACTCCAGACTCCAGCCGTGCACACTGGTCTGCGGACTGCAGTTTTAGACCGTGCAATCCAAAACTTTTAGTTTAAATGCGATTTCGAAAATTGTGACATTTTGCCTTGGCTGTATTCAAGCCAACCCTGCGAAGAAACTTTCCGACATACAAGGTCGATGACGACTACACAG
Organism: Agriotes lineatus; assembly: GCA_940337035.1. Lineage (NCBI taxonomy): Eukaryota > Metazoa > Arthropoda > Insecta > Coleoptera > Elateridae > Agriotes > Agriotes lineatus. Next base: position 94,784,764 of record OW679196.1, on the reverse strand, counting down.
TCAACCGTCGTGAATTATTCTCTCCGGGATATTTTAAGAAGACTAAATAGAATTCAAGTACTCAACGAAATTAGTATTGATTTAGGTAAGCATTCATTGCATTCTATTATGCCGTTCTGATATTTTTTAATGTCTAAAAAATTAAATGTAAGGTGTGTATAAAATTAACTATGGAATTTACTTTTTCGTACACTAGCATTGAAAGAGGTACTTTGCTGTACAATTTATTAATCAGAAAGTTGCACTTTGCGGTATTCGTACGGCAAAGTAGTATTTTGCGGTATTCGTACGGCAAAGTAGCACTTTTTTAGTATTCCGTTTTGTATGCTAGTGTACGAAAAAATATTGTACGAAACTCGTATGAAAGTGGCTTTTCCATACTCGTCTCGAAATTCCGGACTCGGCCTAACGGCCTCTTCCGGAAACATCTCACTCGTACTGAAAAGCTCCACTTTCTATACTTGTTACGTAAATTACTATTACAGCTGACAATATTGTATTTCCGAGGAAAACTCGAAAGCTCGGAACAGGTGACACTCTTTGCAATGCCCAATATCCCTCCACTAATGCCATCAAAGAAATTTTACGAATAGCAAAATCAGACGCAATTAAAGATGCTAATGAATTAGGAATGGTAGTATGTTCCAATTCGGAAAAAGTAGACATCACTGAAATAATGGTAAATGATTTGGAGACAGATGGTGAAGTAAGTGATGAAGAGGTAGAAAAAGAAAGTGAAGACGTCAATGAAGTAGTTTCTGACACTGAAAGTTTAGTTGAAACTGCAAAAGAAGTCGGAAAATTTATTGGACCTGGAGGATTTGGACTTCAAAGACTACTCAACTATTAATTCCAAAAACCCGTCCGCTTTTTTAAAAATTACCCTGACTAATGGAAAAGAAAAAACCGTTAGAGAATCTAGTATGTGCTGGCTATTTGACGAGAAGAGAGGAAGATTGTCAGCAGATCGACTCTTACGTGTGAGGGGCATGTACGGGTCAAAGAAAAAACTTCAAGAAAAGACTATTCAGAAACAAGCATCAAAAATTATTACAGACTCAAATCACTCAAGCCCTTCTTTTCATATTACGTCTGAAGAAGAAGAAGAAGAGGATAGTTCTCATGAAGGTTCTGAAGTTCATTTGGAATTTAATGAAACGGAGGATGAAGTAGATGATGAACTTGATGACAACGAAGAAACTGACAGTGACAAAAAGAAATTGACTTACAAATAGAGGAAGAAATGTATTATGCCGTCTATTATGACATTACGTGGTATATCAGCAGAATTTTAAAAATTACGGAAGAAAAATGTCACATCAAGTTTTTAAAAGAAAACTTAGACGTTTTTGTTTGGCCAAAAGAAAATGATATTCAAGAAATCGACCCAAAATATATATTTTATGGACCCATCAGTTTGTTAGGAAGTGATCCATTTCAAATTAAAAGGAGTGACAGAGTGATAATAAAAAAAATTTCCAAGAGTTAAAAAGAGCACACAAGATGTAATACGTAACCCAATTTTTCAATAAATATTTTTTTAAATTAAAATTTTTTGTTTTAAAATTTACCTGAACTAGATACTAAAACTATGCATGTACTTAGTACCTAATAAGAAAATGATCTAGATTATAAACGTTATAGATTAGCAAATGATAATAACCTACTTTTGGTTTCAATCTTCAGATTAGCATCAACATGAATTTTTACAATTTTTTCCTAGATACCTAAAAACTTTCTCATTTAAGTAAAAACTTTATTTGTAATTGGAACCTTGCAAATCTTTCCCAATTTTAAATTTTGGGCAATGGGAGCAATACCTTCAAAAGTACGGAAATTTATAGCAATAAGGGTAGTAATTAGGCAATAAGGGCAATATTTAGGAAATTTCGGCAACAGTTGGGAAATTAAGGCAATAGTATCAGAAATAGGAAATACGTACATTTTATTGCCGAATACGGCAATAGGTGTACATTTTTATGAGTGTGATAGACCCCTCGCATGGATCCATTTGACATGGTGTATCAATCCACTCGAGTAGAACGATGTAAATAAATGCATTTTATGCGTGCAGAGAGACCGATCTGACAAAGCATCGCTGCGCAGCACAGACCATGTAAAGGCAACGTTAATATTTATCACTGGCGTTTCCTTAGGTTGCATATGCCGGCAGCCACATTATATTATTATGATTTATGATACATACCAGACACTACTCTGTAAACGGCAAGTTTTGCGTATTTTAGGTTATATTACAGGTATACTGCAAACGACGTCAAGAGGTATTAAACAAACTCCTCTAACGAATAGAAGGATAGATCACTTCACCGACGATTGGCAAATGGTAAATATATCACGGTGTAATTTTCGCAAATGCCTAATAACAACATCAACACTAAATGGCTGACTGATTAATAAAATCATTAACTATAAAAGTCAGAGGCGTAGCTATGATTTTCAGGCCCCCCCGCAGAACTTGAATGGGGCCCCTCTATATGTTATACAGCTTTGACATGGAAATAATAATAATAATAATAATAATAATATTATTAATAACAGTAATAATAATAAAAATAATAATGAGAAGAAGATGAAGAATAGAACTAAAAAAACAATAATTCATAATAATTACTTTAATTAATTAATTAAAAATGAACATGCCAAAAGTGGATATGAAAAAGTAAATGTAAATGCAATATTAACAATGTTCGAATTTGTATTAATTCATAAGTGTAATATAAAAATATGATGAATAACGTTTGGAATTCACACAAAACATTTTTTTCTTGATTTTACTTGGGCAAAATCCGAAATTACCTTGCTTACATTCATAGTCGCAGCTCGTGCTGCTTCTATCCATAAAAGGGATAATGAACTTAACCGATCCTGGGTCATAGTCGTACGCAAGTGATTTTTGATTATTTTAAGTTTCGAGAAGCTCCTTTCTGCATTTGCCACTGTGACAGATAGAGTTGGGAATAATAAAAAAAATGGAAATAACCTCTGTGAAACTGGAGCTCATGTCAGAATATTTCAAAATAATGAGCTCAGCGAAATCTTTTACACTTTTCATATTCTTAATGTCATCCTTAAAGGTGTTGTTAAATAATTCCAATTGATTTGGAAATGCAGCACTAAGATCATCCCCATATATCTCTTGTAGCTGAGTCGCTTTTTCAAAAAGGCTAAGATCATCTAAGCTAATTAAAACTTGAGGTTGTAAAAATAGAAAATATTTGACTATATTTTGCATTCCCTCAAACCTTCTATTAATTTGAATTTTTATAACATCTATTGCCTTGTAAAAAATATTAACCCTGAAATATTCTTCAGAGGTTTCAAACCTGTGAAATCAGGTGTCTCAGCGTGCTGATTTGAAATTGTTATATATTACCCATTACCTAGCTTCATGTATAGATACGTTTGACACATGCTGGGATGAGAAAGGGCCCCTAATTTCCTCGACCCCCCCCCGCGACCGCGGGCCCTGCGGGCCCGTCGCTACGCCACTGATAAAAGTATAAAACTACAGAATATGATCAACGATCAGCGGTTCCAAAACTATTCACATTCACCAATATTGACGGGCGTCTACATCCCAAGCGGCCATAAAAATGATTGATGTGCACGCAGTATTCCGATGTTTGCATTTAAATTTAAAATACTAAAATGAACTAGCGTTTTACCTCCGCGTTGCATTTAATGATCCTGTAATTCGTGCGCAATATTTGAATGGTAACTTGTTGCTTTGACATAAATAATGGCGATATTTTAAGGATACTTAGTCTAAGTATACAATGAATAATTACATAGAAATAATTGTGACAATAATTAAAATCTCAATTTATTCTCAACATAACTACGTATTTTTCTAGAAACTAAAGTAATACCATTTTAGTATATATATTTTTTTAAATTCCATTCTAACTATTCAATTTCCATTTAAAGTAGTTAATTCGGTAATAAGGTTAATACCAAATAACAGGGCTTATCTACGCGTCATTAATTTTGTTAATATTAACAATAATAAAATGGGTATCAGTTTGTAAGTAACTTTAGATTACAATAAATAGTAATCTGAATTACTTCAGTTTATAGAATCAATTATTATGATCAGTGGCGTAACTAAGATTTTGCTCTGGGGGGTGTTCTGGGAGAGTGATCAACCTTACAATAAGAATTAAAAAACAATGAGTGTACCATAAAGTATAGTTGATTTTATTTCTACAGGACTTGCGGTAGGCCTTGATTTAACTTCTTGGCAGTATAGACCACCTAGTTACATTTAAGAATTTATTTTTTGCGTATTAACCAAAAGAAGTCAGACATAATTATTTGCTAAATAAATAACAACTTAGCTGTGTAATGCAGCATACCGTATGAATGATGCATTTAATTTAAATAATATCCAGATATCTAATGTATATAATGTGATGTAACAGTTGTATGTTTTAACTAGTGGGGTTGTAAGGGCAACCAGACAGAGTGTTGTTTATATTTAGTAGTACTAAAATAACTTGAATTGATAATCTACGAGAAATAGTCACGTTAAGGGTTAGAATCCCATTAATTGTGAAGAATAATAATAATTGATGATTTGATACGTAGTAGCAATATAGTATTCTCTACGATCAAATGTGACTTTAAGTCACAAATATTATACAAATATAAAATTCAAGATTGTTTGATTCCATTTAACGTGGTATATTACTACGAAGCCAGTAAAACCAGTGAAAGCCAGTGTTATGGTATGCTGTTGAACTGTCTATCCACATAATAGAGGTTTCAAAGAGCTGCAACGAGCTTTGATTTGGCCGGGAACAACCCAGGCAGGTGTTTTCTGACTAGAATTTATCCAGTTAGAAGGTGAGGTAGAGCAATCGGGTACAAGAGAGACAATCAGAAGGTTAGTGCCAATTTCTTACGAAATATTAAGAAGTTATACAGCAAGTTTGGTGCTGAAAATCATTAAGATAATTGTAATTGTATTTAGAAATTAATTTAGAATTATTTTTCTAAAATTAATAGTGATTCGAGTACTCGACGTTTTTCGACAATTCTATTTTGAAATTTACTTCTTGGAATTAGGTTATTTTTAGAATTTTCATATAAATCAAGTTTGGACATATTTAATATTCGATTAAATTGTTTTTGACAATTTATATTTTATTTTGTAATGTCAGATCAAACTTCAATGTGCTACTAACAAACTGAAACACCTGAAACGTGTATTTGATTCATAAAGTCAAATAGTCATTATATTTTAAAAGTAATTCAGTCTTTAACTGCAAGATAAAGTTGTTAGTTGAAGATTAACCCATTCAGCTGGGATTTATGAGTCCCATTGCTTGTAAAACTGACTAGTCGAGGTTTCAAAAACAATAATCGCATGACATAATTTTAAATGTCAAATTGATTTATGAGATACGTCAATTACTAGTCATTACATTAAGAAGTAGGGTAAGTACATAAGTGAGCTATACCACCTGATAGTGCTTCTTTTTGATAATTATAAAAAGGGTATATTTAATTTGATATGTAATAGTGCTCCAAAGAGAGCTATTACATTTTGACTTACAATTTGGGGTTTGATATTAATTGTAATAACACCGCGAAAAAGAGTTATATTACAGCTTGCTTGCAAAACAATATTCGAAGATATTGCATGTTCTTGCAATAACTCTATAACCTATGAAAATGTAAAATGATATTTTGACTGTAGAAAATTAGTTAAATCACGGCCTACTGCAAGTCCTTTAGAAATTAAAGCAACTATACTATTTATTTATAAACAATAAAATCATTACAATTGTAATACAACTTATAGTAGTAATTCAAGTTCTCTTGGCTTTTTCTTGCTAACTCGTTTATAATTTCATCTACGTTCACCTGCAGTTCTTTGTGAATGGAGAGCATTGCCAATCCATTCAGCCTATATTGGGCTGTTGTATTTCGGAGGTAAGTCTTATAGTTATTAAGGTACCAAGTGCATTATGAGTAAAATAAGAGCCTAAGATTGTTAGTGTACTAACCGAGGGGCTTTGGCCCGAGGTGTGTACAACAATCGCGGGCTCTTAGCTCATAATGCCCGTAGTGCCTTCAAGGTTTTATGTCCTACCAATTTTCTTACCTAATTCATATTCATAATCAATTCATATAATTACTATGATATAGTATTTAAGATTGATCTAGTTAGCTGATCGAAGTTAGATTGGTGACATTAGCTGAGCTGGAGCTTTATTTTGTATCTAAGATACCTTAAAATAAAGTCATTAATTACAATTAATGTACTGGTAGGACATAAAGGTGGAGAATGATCTTTCAGCTGTTGCAGTTGACACAGGAATCGTTGCAAGAATTTGCAGCAACTTGAATATGCTTGGAAACATGTCCTTATTGCACGTAGCTAGCGCATCCATTGCTGTCTTATATGGAAGATTTTGTACATTTGAACTCAGCAATCACGTCCGAAGGAGGTTCATTGAGATCGGATTTTAAAAATGGTCGAGTCCGAATTCCGAATTGATATTCAATTATTATACCTAAAATGTAATTTTAGATTTTTTTGTTTAAGACGAATTTTAGTTATTCCTGAAGCCTCTGAGGGGTGTTCCGACACCCCTATCACCCCCCATAGTTACGGCACTGATTATGATCATTTCTTTGAACAAAAATGTAATTGGACAAATTCATAAAACAAAATGGTAGCTGTTTTATACAGTGTGTTTCACTTTACATGGAAGCACCCCTGTATTTTATTTATTTTTGTATGAATCGATTTGAATTTTTTACCAGTTGTGCAACTCACCAAGAGGCATCTATTCATGTCCTTGAGCGCAAATGACGTTATTAGCCTGGCCTACTACGATGAAGAACATGAGTCGTATTGTCAATATTTTGCATCGCATTAGAGTTGAAGCAAAAAGTTATTAAGAAAAGTTGTTTAGAATCAAAATTATACCCCAGATACCGATTTTCGTTTAATAATTCGAATTTTTAATTTTTATCCATAAATTTGTCAAAGTCCCAAATTTCAACTTTTAATTTGGTATCAAATGGTGCCATGGAGAAACAGCATTTTTATTATTGTTGCAAACGTCATTAGCTATTAATAATGGCTGAGTTACGTTTAACTGTAGCTGAGAAAGTAGAAATAATTAGAATTACTGGTGAAAATGCAAGATCCAACAGAGAAGTAGCTAGAATATTTAATGGAAAGCATCCAGGGAGTGCACCTATTTAACCTGGAACTGTTTACAAAATTAATCAACTTTTTAATTTGTGTCAGGATAAATAGGTGCACGCCCTGGATGCCTTCCATTAAATATTCTAGCTACTTCTCTATTGGCTCTTGCATTTTCACCAGTAGTTCTAATTATTTCTACTTTCTCAGCTACAGTTAAACGTAATTCAGCCATTATTAAAAGCTAATGACGTTTGCAACAATACTAAAAATGTTGTTTCTCCATGGCACCATTTCATACCAAAATTAAAAGTTGAAATTTGGGACTGACAAATTTATGGATAAAAATTAAAAATTCGAATTATTAAACAAAAATGGGTATCTGGAGTACTTTTTTGATTCTGAACAACTTTTCTTAATAACATTTTGCTGTAACTCTAACGCGATGCAAAATATTGACAATGCGACCCATGTTCTTCATCGTAGTAGGCCAGGCTAATAACGTCATCTGCGCTCAAAGACATGAATAGATGCCTCTTGGTGAGTTGTACAACTGGTAAAAAATGCAAATCGATTCATACAAAAACAAAGAAAATACAGGAGTGCTTCTATGTAAAGTGAAACACACTGTATATATTGTTATGATACACCATACGTTGGTCGTAGATAAAATTAAAATGTATAAAAGAAATTGGGATGTTAGTACAATCCATATTAACCCATTAAAAAAGGTCGATGATGTTTATAAAAGTTTTATGAATAAATTTGAGTTAAAGCAAATTAGTAATGAAATGATAGCTATTGAACGTTTACAGGTGGTTTGAATATAAAAAGAATATTTAAGAAACGATAGTATAAGTAATGACAAATGCAAAATTCTGATAAGGATATAATTAAAGTAGGTAGATATCAAATAAGAACAGAATATCGGAGGCATAAAGCATGGAAATATGGTAGTTAGGAAGTTTGTTACCATTATTAGAAAACAACTTGAAAAACATGTAAAGAAAATCGTTTTGATCTAGTAAAACATATCGAATTTAACCCTCTTTTAATGTAAAACGTCTTGGTTTATTTAAGAAGGGGAATCTAAATCTACGTGGTGTATATAAAAAAATATTAAGAAGCAAGTAAAAGAACCAAAGAATTTAATTACAGAAGATAATTAGCAAAGTGGTAAAACTTAATGGATACAAGGTTTGTTATTTACTAGTAAATAATTGAAGAATTAATTGGAACAGCTTTGTCGAGAAGAATCCATTTGACAAGTAACATAAATAAAAAAGGTGTTAAACCAATCTAAGTGTTGCTGAGTAGAAAGACCATAGAAGTGTAGGTGAAGCGAGAGGATCCATTACGGAAGGTAGAAGCAGAGGCAGGAGGAGATCTGGTTTGTTCTGTTGGCTGTTTGCTGTCAAGAATTTTGAGTTTTGGAGTATTGGAGAAAGCTTGACACTGGTTATCGATACGTGAGTGCTGCATTGCATAGAGCTGTTTAGAAGGGATCCATTCCAGAAAGTAGTAAAAGAGACAGGAGCAGATCTGAGATTGTTCTATTAGCTGGTTGCTGTCAGGGATTTTCGGTTTCGTGGTATTGGACGAGGCGTGGCAATGGTGATTTGTTCGTGACAGCTGCATTGCAAGAAGCTGCATAAAAGGGTCGATTACAGTCTTGAACATTTTTGAAGTGGAATATATAAGGTGGGTAATTTCTTAAAACATACCAACTACAAAGCAAATAAAGACATCATAAAACGTGCAATTAATTAAGAAACAATAACTTGCCGCATTATATAAAGTTATAATGTACAATTTTTAGAATTGGGCATTTGTTATTAAAATTTGAGAGTTGCTGTTGACATTCAGTTGACATTGGAAGTGACATTTAATTTGAATGAATAGTTGAAAAATACTTGAAAATCATTTTTCCAGAACAAAGTAACTAGATAACTGAACCCAGACCCCTGAAAGAGTCTCAGACGTTATCATCTTAATATTTGAAACTTTTGCATATTAAAAGGTACAATTCAATTTTAAAATAGTGTAGTCAGTGCAATATATAAGGTCTGCTCTTTTAAAAAGACCGCGCGAGATTTTTTTAAAATTATTTTTAAGTAAATCGGTAATTCACCGAACAAAATAACCCGTTGAAGGTTATAAATACAAGTTCCAACCTTTCAAAATTTTTTGTCAATGTTTTACTAAATTTAAAAAAAATAATAATTGTATTTAATGCATATTTGTTTTAATTTATGCACTCAACAATACAATGAGGTTTATCAGTTATGGAACCGCTGATCGTTGATCATATTCTGTAGTTTTATACTTTTATAGTTGCTACTTACTTAGCTGCTTTCGCATTACACATTCGAGTGCTCTGGAGTGCACCAGAGTAAGTTACCTCGCGTTCGAATTACAACATAATTTTTGGAGTAACTAACGTTAGTCTTCCTTCCCCTGCCCCCCCATTTTACGGGAGTTGAATGTTGAAACTGTAGACAAAAGCGTTGCAGGTACAGTGCCACCAAGAACGGAAAAACCCCGGGTAGGGGAGGCTGGCGCTAGCTCCGTTTGATAATTACACTCCGTAGAAAAATTATAAACATTCGTAGACACAGGAAATTTAAAATTTTTATTTTAAAAATCATCAGAGTTCTTTTACATATGACAGTGTTTAAGTTACTAAACCACTACATATTAAATACATTTATTGTAACAAAGATAATAGTAAATAGAACAACCAAGAATGCAATACATATTTTTATAATAATAAATTACTGAGAGATTATATAAATTAAATATATTATATTTGTTACGTCGCTTCCGTATTTAAATTTCTCGCGTGTTTGGGTGACCAGTCGCCTTAGGGTGGTGGTACGCCGCCGGCTACACCCCCGCTAAAGGCACTCTAATCTGTATATTCATTATTCTCGTTCGCGCTCTCGTGTGTACACCCACATTTGGGGCACGTTGATAATAAACCATTTTTAAGCTCGAAACGAAAAGAACGGTGGGTGTTGGTGTTAACATACGCCGTCAGCGTACCCTACATTTGGTCCTTCCAGCCGCGATACTTAATCAGTGATTTATTAATTAAATCGACAATTCGAATTATTAATCGGAGAAGTGCGCTTGCCATAACCCGAACTCAGCGTCAGCAGTCTTCAGGTGCATCTCAAAACACGAAAATATTACATAGTGAGTCGCGTATCACGTGTAATATGCTAATTTTGATTAAGAAAGAGTCATAATTAGCAAAACGAAGCCAAGCTAAACCACCCGAAGCCAAGCCATTGGATTGCATTTTCCCGCCAACATCTTCCAAGAGGTCTGCAGCGGTCCCATACACGGCGACATGTGCAGTTGGTATCCCACATCCTGCAGCATCTCGCATCTCGCTCGCGCCGATCATCAGCGATCCAGCTCTCTCGTTCCACGCGAAAGGAGACCACACGCACTCGCTACCTCTTCTGGACGAAGAACCGTCACATCTGTGGGTGACATCTATGCTTTCTTTGTCTATCCTAACAAAATATAACAATGTCCGAAAATCCTAAACTCCAAGCATTAACTACGGAGCTCCAAATATTAAAAAATAAACGATCGTTCTTAAAACGAAGTTTAACGATTTTACAACAATATTTGGATAGCCCTAGCGATAAACCAGATTATGCTGTAACGAGCCACGGCCGGGTCGCATATTCGGAATTCGCCGACACATTAGCCGCTTGGAACAATTCGGGTGCTGCGAATCAAAGACTCGTAAAGTACCGACGTATTAGACTTATGCGTCGGCTATTTACGAAATACCTAATAGCATAAGCATGCCTATGTTATGTAATGTATTGTTTTAATAAATATTAGGACGTGGATATAGTCCCGTACGTGGGACCCGAAAATAAAAATTGTAGTCCCGCACGGGCGGAGTCTTATCACGCGTTTGCGCGGTTCATGTCCTATGGTCCGGGACTGCTAATTATTCGTTAGAATCCCGACCTACTTTCATACACTTTTGCACTTTAATTTCTAAAATGGTATTAGGTAGAGCTGGAGGTAAATGAATATTTTAAGCTAATTAATAAAAACCGATTATGAAACCGATAATTATTTGATAGGAAACTACTAGATAGAATGAGCAACAAAATATATGTATCGCATTTCATTTGGAAATGTATCTACTACATTTCTTCATTCAAAATCGTTAAGAAATGTGGTACTTTTCCCATTAGCAACACTTTTCTGCCTAGCAACGGCGATTCATTTTACGTTTGGCAATACTAAAGTGTGTTCTTGGTGACACTGTAAGCCTATGTCAAATTCGAGGTTAGTAGGTTAGGTTTTGCGTCAGTTTTGACACAGATTGGCGCCTAACCTGTTAACCTCGAATTTGACATAGACTTACAGTGTCACCAACAAGACACTTTAGTACTGCCAAACGCATATCATCAACTGAAGCTGCTTATTGTGCTTTAGTACATAGGAATGAGTTATGCTCATCTTGGTTATGTTTTGATAGTTTGTGTCACTTGTATGTAAAAATTTAATATTTTACATTTCTTATGAATTGCGATAAAATAGTATACTTAACACGTTAGAAAAGTGGTTTTACTGAACTCGTATGGCCGTTTAAGTACTCACTAACGCTCGTGCTCAAACACGCCATACTTGTTCAGTAAAACATATTTTTTTTTCAACTTGTTGAGTAATATACTATTTTTCGAAAACTGATAAAAAATTTTGACATTTACATTACACCTAAATCGGTTGTCAAAGTGACTGTTTTTTGTTCACTGGATGTAATAGTATTTTACAGTAGAAGTCCGTTAGGATAGCCTTTACTGCCGAGCCAGATAATTTGTGAGACGAGCTCGAAGAGCGAGTCGAATAATACTGGCGAGGCAGTAAAGGCCCTAACGGGCGTGTATTGTACAATAGTTTTTGTAATACCTACATACAATTCGGTCATATCTATATTTTTCTAATTTATTTTCATCAAAACGATAGGTTTGTGTAATGACATTTTAGAATGATTGAGAGTGCGTAGAACGTTGCGACTGTTGTTTATAAATGTCAGTTATTTCCAATTTCGTGTATGGTTGTAAGCAGTTTTAAGTTGTAACCAGCTCGTAATTTATGACATCTGTAGAAAATGATGAAGATATTCCTAAAGACGTTAAGATTCTGAATGAGCAAGTTATTTTAGCGCATGTTCAGGAGTTATAGCAGTCTTTTGCGCCTTTTTCTATGTGGAGTTGAAGGCTTGCTTGCTGCTGGATTTGTGTGACAAACGTCACTTTGACGTTTGGCACACAATTTAGCAGGCCGTGGTCTTTACGGACACTTTTTACGGCCGGGCCGTAAAGAGGTTGCTTACGCAGTAGTAAACAGTCCTTAAAGAAATATTTAACAAGCAGGTATTACAAAAAAGTTTTTTACAATCTAGAACAAAAAGACTTTTACGTTCAGCAATTTTTGATTAAAGAAGAGGTCACAATGTAGACAAAATTTTCTTCGAGTTTCCGCTAATGTGGAGCTGTGCAGTTTTCGAAAAAAACGTTGTTTGATACTCGATTGTACAATTCTTTTGCATTCTCGAATGTTTTCTTGCTCGCCATGCTCGCAAAAAACTCATTCTGAAATGCAAAACTAACATTTCGCAATCTAGATTAAAAAATAACTATTTTTACCTATCGAGATATTAATGACTATTCAACACTATAACATATAAGCCAATCACATTGCAGACATTTGCTTTTTTCAACCAATAACAGCAGTATATCACTGAATATTGGGCACCATGCAAAATATTCACAAAACAATGTACGTACTCAAAAAATAAATAGCCTTGTTGCGAAGTATCGTTTAGCAACGATGTTCTGTCCTTAGTGATATCGCTAGGTTACGTAACACTAAACCGCAACAAACTGTGTGGCTTGTTTTAAAAATTTTAAAATGCTGTGTTTTGGAAGTATTCCGCTGAATTTAATTGAGAATGAATAATTATATTAATTGTTGGATTATTTTTCAATAAAGTTAATCGTTATGTATTAATATTGTTAAATAGTCGTCCCAAATACCACTCGAAGTGGATATATTTTTTTTAAATATTTTGCCATTTCCATAGAAATTATTGCAAATTTCACTCAACAAAATCACATTTAAATGTCACTTGCCTTCGGCTCGTGACATTTTTGATGTGATTTTGTATCGTGAAATTTAAACGCAATAATTTACATGGAAACGACAAAATATTTGTTAAAAATATATCCACTGCTTGTGGTATTACCCTTGAGAATTTTACACTAACAAATTCCGACTCCTACTATATTTGTTGTGCCAAAAGAATTTTCAACTGCCATTGTATACACAGGACATCGAATATTTACTAATTTGTATGTTCCGTCCGTAAAAAGCATTTCAGGAAATAAAGAAAACGACCATTTCATGCTTGGATCTTGAAAAAATATGCTTTTGAATGTATTCTCTTTAACTTGTATATTAACTGAACAGTCATGCTGTTCTTTCATACGCGATATAATTTCTTGAAAGTTGTTTTGCTGGTGACTTAAGAAGTCGCAGTAATATCGAATTTCCTGTTTTTTTTCACTAACTCTGCTTGCAATAGTTGCAAGGTCAAAGCCGTTTTTTTATTTTCATCGGAGAGCTTTCTTTGTTCGGTAGCTGCATCAATACTTCCCTAAATAATAAAATATAAAAAAACAACTTCTGCGATGTCTTTTTTTTACTCACGTTGTTGGATTATCATGATTATGATCGGTGATCATACTTTTAATAATCAATGATTCCCCCCCTCCCCCCGCCCCGACAGAGAGATCTTTATTTTTGCCGGACAACCTTGCTTAAAAGTGCTGTAATAAAAATGTTGATTTTACTTCCTTTTACTATAAAGGAAGTATTCGATTCACCCCAAAAATTCGAAATTGAGTTTTCAACGGATCTTCACGTTTTAGAGTCCCCTGATCCCAAAAAACATATTTTTTTTCATTGGTCTGTCTGTCTGTCTGTCTGTCTGTCTGTGAACAGAATATCTCAAAAACGAAAAGAGGTATGGCGTTGAAACTTCATATATAAGTTTTTTGTACTATGTAGATGAGACAGCAAGATTTTGAAGAAAATCGCATAACCGGAAGTAGGTGTTTACTCTTGTGATTTTTCCGTTTTTTTCGATTTTTTCAAAAACGGCTCTAACGATTTTTTTTAAACTTTACATTTTTCTTACATTTTTAATGTGTATTGATGTGAGATAGGTGATTTTCCAGTTGAATACTTCTAAAGTGGGTTTCTTTTGTTTTTTTTTCTATTTTTTTTATTAACTCCTATTTTAAATAAAACACCCGGTATATTATTACATTTTTGAATTCACCTTAAAATTCTAGAGAAAATTTGTCTCTTCAACTAACACTCGATTTTGTACCGTTTTTGTAGAATTTGTAATTTTTGAAAATTTTTAACAAATAGTTAAAAATTAAAAATGAAATTTCTGACTAATTATAAGATCACTGTAAAAGGAAGTTGTGTGAGTGTATCACACCAGATTTTTTGTTTTCTTCCCAATTAAGTATACACTCACCTCTCATGTAGACATCGCCTACTGTTAGACGGCTTTTAAGGTAGAAAGTTTTGTCCTACATGAATGCAACAGTATTTTATAACATAATTCTTTAATGCTGAGTTTGCTATACCGTATAACTTGGGGCAGTGATTTTTAGCATTGTCAAGAGTTTTGCAATCTCGTTTCCAAAATTGTACCCTATTCTGTTTTTCATATAATGTTGGCTTCATTTAATTCTTCATAGCTGTTAAAGGCATCGTTTACCTTTAATTCACATGAAGTTGTCATTATCGATCAATAACGTTAATAACGGAGACAATATTAATCAATATACGTCGATGAACAGAATAAGCTGACCGACACACTACAAGAACGGGAAATGGACAAGAGTACAGAAGAAAAGACCGCGCAAACGCGTGATAAAACTCCGCCCGTGCGGGACTTTAAATTATATTTTCTGATCCCACGTACGGGACCGTATCCACGTCCTAAATATTAACTCAAACGTGTTATACAGGGTGTCCGAAAAGTCTTAGTATGAGCTAATATATATCATACTAAGACTTTTTGCAATGTCAGTAGGTATATAAATCTCAATGCCTATGAAGAATGCGTTATGATGATGAACATTTATTACTTATTTATTAGGGCACAATGATTTACAGAAAAATTACTCTAAATAAAGGCATTAGTAATATATGGTAAATTTAAATTATACCTCTCGTTATACTTACCTGACTTTAAAATTATTGCGGCGTACCAACTTTTTGATTTAGAAATACATAAGTTGGTATTAGTGAAAATAAACAAAAAATCCGTAAAAACGTTTATTAACTAAATAAAAATGTAAAAGTACAAAATATGAGGTAGTTGTATTTTCATTTTTTTTATTTATTTCCCCCCAATCCCACATTATTTTGAACACTGTCGCTAAGGAATGGGGTGCTTTCCTAATCGTACTTTTAAATTGATGTAACTTTCTTACACTGCACTGTTGTAATATTTACTTTTGTGTTCTTTGAGTTGTTTGAAAATATACTGTTATTTTATTTGTATTCGTATAATTATGGGCATTCGACTAAACCATCCACTGAAATATGATACTTTCTAAAATTAGCACGAAATCGGAACGAGTCCCGAACCAATTTTAAGATCGGGGGCGTTTTAGCAGGTAGATTTAAATTATGGAAAGGCCTTTAGCCGAGAATTCCCATATTTGGAATGTTGTGAACCCGAAGTGACCGAGGGTTGCATTTTAGAATGCGAGGGTGCTTATGTGTTTTGGGCAGTCTGTAGGCGAGATCGCACATGTGTGGACGCGAGCCTAATTCTTCGTGAGTGTGTGGTTCCACCGCGATTATGTTTTGAAGTGAAATGAATTGTAGATTATAATCGAGTGAATAAAACGATGAGGTCTGTAATATCTAAATAGAATACTAGTGCCTGCGTAGCTTAGCAAATGTAGCTATTGTACAGCGAAGACGAACATTCGATAGTGATTCGTACTGATGCTGATTGTAGATCGCTTTGTTAATTGGATCGCTGTTAATTGTCGCAGAGGGTGCCCTCGTACCTGGGTTAATGACCATCCGGCGTGATGGCCCACGACCCTTGACCTGATAAGCATTGTGCTTTTCAGTGGCCCCAGTTAGCGCGACTGGGGGGCTTTTGGTGAAGCTCAATTCCCAATGATGCCTTGTACCTGTGCCTTTTACAGTCCATGCGGTCACTGTAACTGCGGGTACACTGACATGGGTTGTACCCACTGATGCCGTTAACGTTCGGTTAAGGCATACTAGATGCGGTAAGCATCCGAGGTTTCAGGATATTACAGGCACATCATCGAAGGTGCACCGAAGAATATACCTGATGATAGCTTCTTCGAGATGCGGCGCGGGACGACGCGGGGGGCCATACGACCCCCTGTAAGTATTATGTAATGAGCACATTACTGCTAAAAGCTGAATGTTTGTTGTTTTGCTTGCATGACTGAGTGAAATTGGCTGGGTTTATGTTCGCGGACGGGCGTGTGTGACCACCTGCTAAATGAAAGGGCTCGCCGACCACTTCGCAACCCCCAGTATCACGTTTCTGATTTACAACCCCAGATCGCAGGGGCGTTATGGAATTTCTGGTAAGTCGCCAGTTCTTGTGAAATTTATGCATGTGACCGATCTGAATCCTTCGAAAAATAAATTAGCCCAGGGCACCAAAAATATGTGCCTACAGCACATTGCTTTCTTTCCTTTCATTGTCGTCTTCCTACGACCAACTGATGTAGGCTGTACCGATATATGCTTACCTTTTTTTCGTGTAGCTTGAGGTCTTTTCCTTTTACACACTACTCCCTTGTATTTGAAAGCTGTATGTAAACCAGATACCAAAGTCTGCTCTGAGTTCGCATATTTATCACAATTGCTTAAATATGCTTTAATAGCAGGATAAAATATTGATGGGCTTCTTTCCAAATGTCCCATGATTTTTTCTGAGTGTTGTTTCCAATTTTCTTTCATTTGGGCAATATCATGATCTTCGTACGTAATGATATCATCAATATTATCTTTATCAGTATCAATATTCATAGCAAAATTAAGATTTTGTGAAGAAACTGGATCTGCATTGCCATCTTCATCAGTTTTCTGCTCCATTGAAATGTCTTGAATAGGCGAAAATAGCTGCTCGTCTGCCTGCTTTCCGGTTGCAATCTGGTAAAGATGACATTTAACTTTTAACGATAAGGTGTTAAGAACTGAATGTACCTATATTAATTGTGAATCCCTGTGGACACGTACACTTGAAAAGTAATAAATCTACGAAGTATGTGACATTTATATCACTCTGACTCTTTACCTCATATTCAAAGTCATTAAGTTGTATTATATCTTCATCAGCCACGTCCTTTTCATCAGGCAAATAACGACTAATAACCGTCTTAGACACTCGTTTTAGAAGAAGAATATCTAAAATTCGTTGCTTGTAATAAGATTCAAAGTTGGTAGTAATAAAATCACATAGTTGAGGTAAATTGAACGCTTTCGTCCTTTCCAGGGGTATATCTTTAAGCAATCTAAATATTACTTTTATGTAATTATTAGCATCAGTTCCCCTTAGTGGTAAATGTTGTCGATATAAAAGGCACCAAGTGTCAGCTCTGTCCATCATATTCTTTACATAGTTTGTGAAATTATTATATTTGCAATTTTTAATAAATTCCAAACAAGACTTTTCGAGATCTTCATATGATTTTGATACAATATTTCGAAAGCATTTGTAACAACTTTGCACATCATTTGAAGAAATTTTATTTTTAGCTGTTTTAAGCCACTTCCAACAGGCTTTCAAAACGTGGAAAGTACACAACAAGAAACATGAATCAGGCCATATCTTTTTTAAAGCGCTCCGTTCTGCTAAATCGTCATCCGTAAGAATAACCTTTGGTTTAATTTTAATGGGAAAAATCTCATAAAGGGCATGCACGGCTTCTACGAATACATTTGATTCTTGGCTGCTACTTAGGATGCAGGCTAAAGGTAATCCTCCAATAGCGGACTGTGTTATAAAGTAGTAAACTTTGTGATTTTGTGTATCACAGTTGCCCGTGGAATCAACCAACATAATCTCTGACGATTGGTAAAGCGTTGCAACTCTTTGCATAATTGGTGTGCAGAGTGCCACGGCATAATGGTCTTGTTTTCGAATTATTTTGAAGAGAGTGCCGTTTTTTTCTAATAACGATCTAAGCTTACTATCTAAGTGAAATAACATACTCTCACCAATTCTTTCGGCATAGTTTTTTTTTAATGGCTTTTCCATATGGATTCTACATCGGTTTTAGTAAGAATAAAGTATCTATCCATAACAATATTTTCATAGTTGTCGCCATGTTCCTCCATCATTGATAAAATGTAAGAATGATACGCAGATGACACTGAGTGACCCTTCTCAAACAGTTCGATAATACGATTCTTTACATGGAAAGCAACTGGTCGTTCTCTTAGCGCAGCAGCATAATTTAAATTATGATTATGCTTATCCCGATACACGGCCATTTTGGCATATAAACATCATTATTTTTCGACTTTGTGTCTGGAATATATCGTTTTATAGTTACAGATAATTTTGCTGGACAGTCTATATTTCGAGAAGTCCTTTTTCGACAACTTTCATTTTTACTTTTTTGTTTTACATTAAAATGATAGTGATATAATCTTTTGAATATTATACCTGGTTTTTCAGTACCAAGTTTAAAGGTTTTTGAACTCTCCAAGTTTCTTTTTCTAACACTTTCCAATTCAGTCAACCATTTCTGTAACAAACAAATTAATGTCCGGTGAATTTAAGGTTCTTTTTAACATTCAACGGTAACACGAAATAGAATTTTTTGTATCAATGGGGTTAACACCTTAACTGTTAGTCTCAAACTGAAACTTTCGCGACAAAACATTCTTAAAACTTATTGCGTCATTTATGCTCACAGTACACAAAACGTTGTGGCGTGGCGCGAATATAACATAAACATAACCTAAAAATAATAAAAACCGACATACCTCAAATTCGTCTTTATCACTTATTTGTAACCTAATCGTACTAGAGGATGTATTTTTATAACACATATTTGGTAATGTCTTTGGATCCATTTAGCTTTAATACTCGTATATTTATATTTACTTTTTTTACGACCGACCAGAAAATATTTACTTTCTGGGGAATTTTTTCGCCAGAAAGTAACGTTTTGCAGGTCAAGATCGGAAAACGGGCATCAGGGACCGGTAATAGTATATTGTATGTTAAGAGCTGAAAGTGCATTCTTGCCGCTTGCTCGTGAATATTGCTGGTTGAGGCAAAGCCGAAACCAGCAATCATGCAAAAGCGGCAAGCGCACTTTTAGCTCGAAACATACATACTATTTTTTTGACGACTGAGCATATTATGAATGGAAAATATCATATTTCATTTTATTGCAAAAATTAATTGACAATCAAGTTAACATTACTCGCGCAGTCTATTAGACATGTGACGCGATTATTTCGACAAATGACGGGCATTGTCAAGGAAACATTCGGACGTGGCTACCTATTTTGTTCACGCGGAAACCCAAAACGCTCGGCGAGCGGCAAAGTGATGAAAACGCACGCTCAGCGGCAAATATCAACTTTCTGTTGTCAAATGACAGTGAGAAAAATCTACTTTCGATGTCAGTCGTCGAAAAAGCTTTTGCCGCTCCCTGATGCCTTCGTTGCTATGGAAACAAGTTTGTGTTATTGTTTGGATACGTCAATAACACTTACTAATGTCATATTTTTTGAGTTTTCGAAAGTGAATTCGCAAGTTTGAAAGTATGGACCCGGATGTCGTAAAAAAAATATTGTACGATACACTACCGGAAAGTGTTTTGCAGGTCTCCCCAAGCTTCTGCTTGGTTCGACCTGCAAAACACTACTTTCCGGTCTCGTAACGTAAATTACTATTAAATCACTGTTTATCACGCCCAAGAAACTAGTTAAATCAATCTGATTTACAGCGAAAAGAAATACTTAAAACGTAAATCGCCGATGCATTAGTCTAATACGTCGGTACTTTACGAGACTTTGATTCGCAGCACCCGAATTGTTCCGAGCGGCTAATGTGTCGGCGAATTCCGAATATGCGGCCGGGTCGTTGCCTCGGACATATGACTCGGCCCAATTGTCCCAATACTCGAGAAGCAACCTTGGACGTATGAATCATCTTCCAGATCGATCCAGAGCGGCCTCGGTGATTAATTCACACGGTGCGTCACCATTTACCGGAAAAATCCATCAAGCCCGCGAAGCTTCCGGAAGGAATTATTCCGCGAATATACAGGGTGCCCGAATTTCGTAGGGACAACATGGGTAACTTTTGTATTTGAAGAGATAGAGAGATAATTAAATTAGCAAAAAGGTGCAGGCTTGAGAGCTCATTAAGAATCCATTTTCAAATTTTACTTGTCATGGCCCACTTGTCTAAAATTTAAAAAAAACAAAATCTCCTAATTTCTTTTATATGCCGTAACTTTTTTGTTACTTAAGATATTGAGATGCGATTTGAACTAATTTGCATGGTAATTTAAATACTTTTATTGGCACTTAATAAAACCAATTTTATTTGTGCAAATTTTTAGTAATCTAACCTATCCTCAAAATTTTAAATTCGTACCGTGCAATTTTTACTTTCCCATACCCATAGGTATAGGGAAGTCTTGGAATCATGAAAATTTTGGAAATCGAGATTTTCACAGAAATATCCGTTTTGGGCCTCTAGGAACCCAAAAAAGTGGTTTTTAAAAAATGTCTGTCTGTGTGTGGGTGTGTGTGTGGGTGGGTGACGCTCCTACAGCCGAAAGTATTCCTCCGATTTTGATGCGCTTTGGAATGCGGGGGTGTATCCAAAATGCATCGACAAAATAAGCTTTTCAAAAAATCCGAAACCGGAAGCGGAAGTTACGCATGTTTTTTTGGTATCACTGTTTTCGTGATTAAAATTTTGAAAATTTTATCGCGGTTAACGATAGAGGGCCATAAGACAAATCTGTTAGTTTTTTTCCGAACTCGCTAGGTTTAAAATGAAGGGCGCTATGATTTTTTGAAAATTTTGAGTTTAACGCCCTATTACTCAAAAACGGATGAATCGATTCAATTGATTTTTGTTTTCTGAATAGTATATGAAGGCTAACATGAGGTGATATAAAAAGTGTTTTGAAAAATATTAAGGGGCCTAAATTACAAATTTTCAAAATTTTGGAAATTTTCTAAAAATCATTTCTCAAAAACTGCCCACAGGAATTTGTTTAAACTTCATACACTGATAGACCCCGAAAAGGGCTATCGATCTGTTTTTTAAAGAATCTCATGAATTATCTGTGGCGCCCTCTACGAAGCTTTGAAGTTTGAAAATTTAAACCCCTTTAATTAATAAACAAAACAAGATAGGTAGCTGGGGTTTTCACTGGATTGCTCAGTGCATAATGGAGCATATGAATATGCAAAAAAATATTACACTCATGGATATATGTAAGCGCACCGGCCCCCTCCCCCCTCTATTTTTGAAAAATAATTTTTTTATTCTAACGGTTGTTATATTTTTGCGTCAAAGAATCTTTTTCCCCAAAAATAAAAAAATCGATTTTGTATGCCCTAGAAAATATAATTTCCAGGTACTTAGAAAATTTCACCTCGGTGCTACAGCCGTTTTGAGGAAAATAATACATAAACTAGTACAGTGGCGGCTTGTCTACTTGGCGCCATCTACAGAAGCTCGGTGGTCACGTTTTGAACTACACATCTTATAACATAAAATCGTAGCTCTCTTTGTTTGCGTGTAACTATGTTTGTTCGCAATCTCCTCCGAAGATATAGTACGCTGCAATTAGACCCAAACCTCAACATCCAAAGTAAAAGTTTCCCTCCAGCTCCAAATTGTTCTATACAGTCCACATATTGTTTGGTAAAAAGTTACACCATTTTAAGCGTCGGGTTTGGAGGGGGGTGGGGGGAGAAGTTAGTAAATTAGTAGTTTTTATCAGTTTTTCTTAAATATTTCGAAAATTATGCGGTTTAGCGCGAAAAGTGTTATATACAAAAATAATCTACATTAAATTGTGAACAAAAATGGTCCTGTGCATAATCTTGCTAAAGTGAACGGTTCCAGAGTTACGGAGGGTGTACGGTGTAATTAGTCCAAAAAACGGCCTAACCCCAACATCCAAAGTAAAAGTTTCCCTCCAACTCCAAATTGTTCTATACATTCCACATATTGTTTGGTAAAAAGTTACACCATTTTAAGCATCGTGCTTGGGGGGGGGGGGGAAGGGGGGAGAAGTTAGTAAATTAGTAGTTTTAATCTGTTTTTCTTAAATATTTCGAAAACTATGCGGTTTATCGCGAAAAGAGTTATATACAAAAATAATCTAAATTAAATTGCGAACAAAAATGGTCCTGTGCATAATCTTGCTAAAGTGAACGGTTCCAGAGTTACGGAGGGTGTAAATCTAGAAATTTTTTAGATTTTTTGGAAAAAATATGACATCACATAGTTCGCACAGTATTCTAAAGACGAACAATAACAAAAATGACAGCAGAACAAAAAAAATTAGTTTCCTTAGTGATCTCATATTTTTTCCAAGAAATCTAACAAATTTCTACATTTACACCCTCCGTAACTCTAAAACCGTTCACTTTAGCAAGATTATTCACAAGGGCATTTTTGTTCGTAATTTAATGTAGATTATTTTTGTATATAACACTTTTCGCGCTAAACCGCACAGTTTTCGAAATATTTAAGAAAAACTGATAAAAACTACTAATTTACTAACTTCTCCCCCTCCCGCCTCCCAAACCCGACGCTTAAAATGATGTAACATTTTACCAAACAATATGTGGAATGTATAGAACAATTTGGAGTTGGAGGGAAACTTTTACTTTGGATGTTGAGGTTAGGCCGTTTTTTGGACTAATTACACCGTACTACCTCCGTAACTCTGGAACCGTTCCCTTTAGCAAGATTATGTACAGGACCATTTTTGTTTGTAATTTAATGTAGATTATTTTTGTATATAACACTTTTCGCGCTAAACCGCACAGTTTTCGAAATATTTAAGAAAAACTGATAAGAACTACTAATTTACTAACTTCTCCCCCTCCCCCCTCCCAAACCCGACGCTTAAAATGGTGTAACTTTTTACCAAACAATATGTGGAATGTATAGAACAATTTGGAGTTGGAGGGAAACTTTTACTTTGGATGTTGAGGTTAGGCCGTTTTTTGGACTAATTACACCGTACTAATACTGGACCTATTAAGTTGTACGATGGCTTAAAAGTTTGCTAATTTTCAGACTTATTTAATTAACTTCTCTAGGCAGCAGTATAATTTAATTAACTTCTCTAGGCAGCAGAGCGGAGCGCCTATCGCTGTCTACTATTAGCTCGGGTGCGCGCATTATTCAAACAGGAGAGTGTGGTTCTGCGGTAAGCGTGCTGGCCTATCACGCGGGAGCCCCGGGTTCGATCCCGTCGATGCATCTTTTTTTAAAATTTATATTAATGAATCTCTCTTAATTTTGCGAACCGAAACGTAGTTCGGGTGACTCACTAGTTCTTTTATATTTACCCGCAATTTACGTGAAAGTGTAAACGCTTATCACGGTGAAGACGTGAGTCATCGAGTTGAAATTTTGATATGTTGTAAAGACTGTTGAATAAAGACGATATGAACAGTTTCCAGTATGGGAAAGTCCAGGGAGGTAGTCACGTCCACTTTTTTTTTATCCTTTTAAGAGAGGATTTTTTTCGGAATGCAATGATGTATCACATGATAAATGGAAAATTCTTAAAAAAACTGAGCTTATTTTTTTACAGGCAGAAATCACTAGTGCATTGATCACAATAACTTTGTTTTTTTGTTTATCACGTTATCTGTGAAATTATGTTTCGAAACAAAAAGCAAGCTTATCATCATACGTGCCTGTCAGTAGTGTGACTGTTATTACTTCAACTTATAATGGAAAATTTTAAAAAATATGACACTACTGGCAGGCACGTATGATGATAAGCGTGCTTTTTGTTTGAAAACATAATTTCACAGATAACGTGATAAACAAAAAACAAAGTTATTGTGATCATGGCACTAGTGATTTCTGCCTGTAAAAAGAATAAGCTCAGTTTTCAAAATTATGAGGAATTTTTCATATCATGTGATACATCATTGCATTTAGAAAAAAATTCTCTCTTAAAAGGGCCAAAAAAATTGCAAGGTACCAATTTAAAATTTTGAGATTAGGTTAGATTACTAAAAATTTGCACAAATAAAATTGGTTTTATTAAGTGCCAATAAAAGTATTTAAATTACCATACAAATTAGTTTAAATCGCATCTCAATATCTTAAGTAACAAAAAAGTTACCAACTTTTCCAGCTGATGCAAGTTGGGCAAGAGAAGGCAGAAAAGGCCCAAGAGAAGGCAGTAAAAGCGCAAGAAGAACTGAAAGCCGCACAAGAAGTACTTAAGGAAGAGCTGAAAGAGCTGAAAGCCGGGCAGGATAAGGCAGAAAAAGCACAAGAAAACCTCAAGGAAGTACTTAAGAAAGAATTGAAAGCCGCGCAAGAAAAAGCACAAGAGGATCTTAAAGAAGTACTTGAGGAAAAATTGAAAGCCACTCAAGAAGAAATGAAAGCGAGCCATAACTAGTTGGCAGAGGAAATCAGGGATGTTCAGGAAGAAATGGAGAGAAAGATGGCCGGACTTCAGGGTGACTCGCTGGAGCTGCAGGGACGATTTACCAAGTCACGAAGTGGCCAAGGCCAACCACTCCCTCTGAATCTGCTGGCTTCTCTTCTCCTCCTGCAGTAAATCAGCCTACCTTATCGCGAGTTGCTGCCCCTCAGGTTGCTCTGTCCCAAGATACTGCCCCAGTAAGGCCCGCAACATCTGGCTTGCACATGAAACTGTCCTCTTACGATGGGAAAACGTACCTACCTGAAGCAATTTGAAGCCGCAGCCGTCGCTAATGGTTGGGAAATGGCAGACAAAGCGACCGCATTGATCCTAACATTGCGAGGGGATGCCCTAAATGTTCTACAAATAATTCCAGAAAATCAGCAGAGGGACTTCCAGCAATTGGTGAATCGTCTGGAACGGCGTTATGGCAATGGTCATCTTCAGCATGTGCATTGTGCCCAGTTGAAGAATCGAATTCAGAAGTCCGGGGAGACTCTGCAAGAACTTGAGGCCGACGTTGCTCGACTGGTTCGGCTCGCGTATCCATCGGCGCCGAAGGACTTCCTGGAGTAGCTAGCCGTCCAAACATTCGTAGATGGAATGAAGGACGCCGATACTCAGCAAGCGGTACGTCTGGGGCGACATAGGACACTGGGAGAGGCCTTAGCCCATGCGTTGGAATTTGAAGCGGCAAGGACTGCCTCCAGAGGACATGGTCGTGTCCGCGGTGTCGCCACGACAGAGATGGCGCCTGAATCCATGGAGGACATGTTGCGACGACTTATAAGGCAGGAGACGAGGGAGAAGGGGCCCCGTTGCTGGAGCTGCGGAGAGATGGGTCATCTTAGGGCTCGCTGTCCGAAGAAAGGAGCCCGAGTGTCTGACGAGCCGTCGGAAAACTAATGCGAGTCGACAAGAAGGGGCGAGAGTCGACTCGTGATTGCCATGCCCCGGAGATTCCCATACATGTGTCGTCTGTGCAACACCAGCCTGATAGTCTCTTCATTGATGGGAAAATAAATGGAAGAGTTCGGTCTCTGCTGTTGGATACTGGAGCGATAAAGTCCATCGCAAGGTCTGACGTAATACGAAACGAGGGTCAGCTGCTGCCCACCAGGACACGGCTTCGCACTGCCACGGGAGGCGCAGTAACCACACATGGGTAAATGGATTTGACATTGAAGATTGGGAATCAAACCCTCAAGCATCGGGTCCTGATTGCTGACATTGCAGACGAGTTCATTCTGGGAATGGATGTCATAAAGTGTGGGTTCACTTTGGACCTGGGACGCGGCGTGATGCACGTGGGTGGGGAGGAGCTTTTCCTACACCCAAGAGAAGAGATCGCAGTACGAGTGGTATTGGCGGAAGATGTTACTCTGCCTAGACGAACCGAGAGGGTCGTGGATGCATACCTGGATGGCGATCACCGTTGCAACGTAGTGCGCATGATTGAACCCGATTATGACAAGGAGCTCACTCATGGTATCCTGGTTGGGAAGACGTTGGTAAAGACTGGGCTTAAGGTCCCACTAAGGATGATGAACGTCAACAGGGAACCGGCAACCGTCAGGAGAAACACAACCCTGGGAAGATGTACACCGGTCTCCGCCGTTGTCAGAACGATTACTAGTGACAGTGGCAGCAAGGCGAAGGGCTGCCTAAAGGCATTAATGAACACCGTGATGTCTATTTGCAAGGGCATGAGCCAACAAGAAAGGAAGAAGGTAGAAGATCTGGTGGCCCGGTACCAAGATGTCTTCGGGTGCGGAGATCAACCCAGCGGCCATACCGACGTAGTTAAGCATAAAATCAATACTGGGGATGCTCAACCGATACGCCAACATCGAAGAAGGTTGCCCCTTGCCAAACGGGAAGAAGCTGAGAAGATTGTCCAAGATATGCGAAACCAAGGGATTATCGAACCGTCCAGCAGTCCGTGGGCCTCCCCTGTGGTTCTTGTCAAGAAGAAGGATGGCTCAACGAGGTTCTTTGTTGACTACCGGCAGCTGAACCATGTGACCAAGAAAGACAGCTACCCTCTGCCACGAATCGATGATACCCTGGATACGCTCTCCGGTTCTCAATGGTTCCCGACGCTAGATTTGAAGAGCGGTTATTGGCAAGTCGGAATGGAACCTGCGCAAAGGGAGAAGACCGCATTTACTATCGGAACTGGGCTCTGGCAGTTCTCCCTCATGCCGTTCGGTTTGTGCAATGCCCCCGCCACGTTTGAGAGGCTGTTGGACACCGTCCTGAAGGGTCTATCTTGGCAGACCCGCCTGATATACTTGGACGACATCATAGTGGTGGGTAAATCCTTCAACGAGCATCTGAAAAACCTGGAGGAAGTGTTCGGTAGACTGTAAGGTGCCAACCTGCGATTAAGTCCAAAGAAGTGCCACATCTTCCAGAAGGAGGTACAGTACCTGGGGCACGTCGTATCCCGCCAGGGAGTAGCAGTAGACCCGAGTAAGGTGAAGGCAGTGCAGGATTGGCCAATCCCGAAGGATAAGCATGAGCTGCGAAGCTTCCTGGGCCTCTGTACTTACTACCGACGGTTTGTGCTGGGCTTTGCAAACATTGCAAAACCGTTAACCCGTCTAACGGAAGAAGGACGACAGTTCGAATGGAGTGCTGAGTGCGCGGAAGCCTTCAAGACGCTCAAGACTGCGTTAACCAGTTCACCTGTACTTTGCTATCCACGTCAGGAAGGCCAGTTTATCCTCGACACTGACGCTAGCAATGTCGGAATCGGTGGTGTTCTGTCCCAGGTCCAAGATGGCCAAGAGAAAGTCCTGGCATATTTCAGTGTCCAAACCCGAGCGGAACTATTGCGTAACCAGGAGGGAGCTTCTGGCAGTAGTCAAGTCCGTGGAGCATTTTAATAAATACCTGTATGGCAGAAGATTCTTGCTGAGGACCGACCATGCTGCTCTAAGTTGGCTGCTTCAGTTCAAGAACCCTGAAGAACAGGTGGCTAGTTAGATAGAGCGCCTACAAGAATACGACTTTGAAATAAATCATCGACCTGGCACAGCCCACCGTAACGCCGATGCGTTATCCAGGAGGCCCTGCCCTGCGGATTGCAGCCACTGTTCAAGACTGGAGAGTCGTGCGGTACCCATCAATCGTACCACTGTAGTCGACGACTCGTGGGAGCTAGACGAGTTGCAGAACAGCCAGGAGAACGACCCCGACTTAGGCACGGTTATACCCTGGAAGCGAGATGGCCGTCGACCTACCTGGCAGGAGGTCTCCGCCACCAACCCAACGGTGAAGACCTATTGGGCGCAATGGAACTCCTTGCAGCTGAAAAACAACGTCCTGACCAGAATCTTGGAAGACGACGACGGTAGGGCAACGAGATCACAATTGATGGTCCCAAGGAGTAGAGTGGCCGAGGTTCTGTGCCACCTGCATGATGGCTCCTCTGGGGGACACTTCGGATTGAAGAAGACGTTGCAGAAGGTCCGAGCTGCCAAGATGATGTCCGAGAGTGGTGCCGGAGGTGCGAAGCCTGCGCTACAGGAAACGAACCGGTTGGCAGACGTAGAGCTCCGATGCGGCAGTACAACGTCGGTAGTCCGTTCGAGAGGATAGCCATCGACATCGCTGGACCATTTCCCGAAACCGAATCGGGAAATAAATACATCCTGGTGTGCATGGACTACTTCACCAAGTGGCTCGAAGCGTACGCCCTTCCGAATCAAGAGGCCGGTACTGTCGCTGATGTTCTGGTGAAGGAGTGCTTTAGCCGTTTTGGAGTCCCCCTGGAGTTACATTCCGACCAGGGCCGGAATTTCGAGTCTGGACTGTTCCGGAACGTCTGCAAGCTACTGGGGATACACAAGACCCGGACCACTGCCCTTCATCCTCAATCGGACGGCATGGTAGAGAGGATGAACCGAACCATGGGGAAGCATCTGTCCAAGGTGGTTTCCGAACATCAGCGTGACTGGGACCAGTACATTCACCTGTTCCTAATGGCCTATCGATCGGCAGTACAAGAGACAACCAACCACACCCCAGCCACGGTACTCTTTGGACGCGAGCTGCGATTGCCATGTGACCTCAAATTTGGAAGAAAGCCTGGCGAAGAAACGGCTGACGAGGACTACGTGGGGAACCTGAAGAAGAGGATGGAAGAGATCCACGAAGCCGTACGCCGAAACATTCAAGGTGCCAGCGACCGAATGAAGGACCGATATGATGCCCGCGCTGAGGCCGGTGGTTTCCAACCTGGCGATTTGGTATGGCTTCATGGCCCAGAAGCGTCCTGGCCTCTCCCCCAAGCTCCAAAGAAACTGGGAAGGCCCCTACACTGTAGTTGCTCTACTGAATGACATGGTATACCGAATTCAGAAACCTCCTCGAGGAAAGTGCACTTCAATCGGTTGCCCCCACATGCCGGAACCAATGAAGAAGTGGAGGCTGTCGCGGAGCAACCTTTGAGACAACTAGGGACCGGAGGAACCTCCTTCCAGGAGTTTATAGCCGCTTATGGGGGTACGAAGACTGCGCGATTTGGAGTCACTACAGAGGTGCAGCTTGACCTGTTCGACACCCTGCGGCAGTATTCCCTGGCACACTGCGTCGCCCAGGAACCCCGGATGTCTAGGGAGATCGCCGCTGCCTTCCGGGAGAAGTTTGGCCGGTTAGACCAGCTTCGAGAGCAGGCACCTCAGGTTGGCAGAACTTTGCAGCTGAAGGAAGGCAACAGCTCCATTTATTACCTGGTGACGAAAAGGTTGTCTTACGAAAAACCTAGTTACCAGGAGCTCTGGTCTGCTCTTTTGGACCTTAACGAGCAGATGGTGAAAAACGGCGAAACCCGGCTAGCGGTGCCGAAATTAGGATGCGGCCTGGATTCGTTGAACTGGAGGGTCGTACGCAGCATGCTGGAAGTAGTCTTCGACCGGACCGGCATCCAGATCGAGGTCTGCTGTTGCAGCCCGGTGCGAAGCATTGAGCCCACGGTGGACTGCTACTTCTTCAACCAGTCCGTGTGCAAGAAGGGCACCGCCTGTAAATACCGCCATCAAACCCCCACAAGAGCGAGTGGCAGGCACCCGACGCAACTCGTTCTGGGACAGAACGACGTAAGGTCGTTGCCCCGGACATATGACTCGGCCCAATTGTTCCAGAAACGCCGCGTCCCAATACTCGAGAAGCAACCTTGGACGTATGAGTCATCTTCCAGATCAATCGAGAGCGGCCTCGGTGATTAATTCACGCGGTGCGTCACCATTTGCCGGAAAATCCAGCAAGCCCGCGAAGCTTCCGGAAGGAATTATTTCGCCAATCTATAAGCCAGCGCAGCGGGAATAGTGGGCAGTTCGAATACAGCTCGAAAGGCGCAAGCTGCTACATAAATAGACGCGTATAAAATAAATAGCCACACAAATAATTGATGTTTAATCATGTGTAAATAAATAGAGTGTATAACCATACAAATCATTACCGTTAAGCCGTAAATATTAATTAGTGTATCGTTGTTAGAAATAGTTCCTAGTTTAAGTAATTCGTGTGTTTGTAAGTAATAATAATTAATCATTGTAAATAAATGTTTAATACAAGAAGCGTCGTATAATTTTTAAATAGCCCGAACGTAAAAACGTAACAATACAAACAAAATTATTGGTCAATTGGCAATTTGCGAAAAGTCAGTACATACATGTGACGAAATGATCGAACAAATTTACAACGTAGAGTATGATAACGATTTTAATGTAGCCTTTGATAAAAATACCATAACGAATTCATTATTTTCTGAATTAAAGGTAAATGTAGATGCCTTAATTACCCCCGCGGTTGGTACGATCACGTCAACCACAAACCAACCTGTTTCTCATTCAGCAATCAAACTGCCTCTCGCAGACCTACCTAATTTTTCAGGGAAATTTGATGAGTGGCTAACTTTTCGAGAAAGGTTTAAATCTCTTATCGACTCTAATAAATCTTTAGCTGATATCGGAAAAATGCATTACCTAATTACTGCCCTTAAGGGAGAATCCGCGGAAGCAGTTAAGCATTTAGATATAACGAGCACTAATTATGAAAAAGCTAAAGAGTTATTAAGGGAAAGATTTGAAAATAAGCGCGTGATCGTTACAAACCACATTCGAGCTCTTTTCGAGTTAGCTGCAATCACGAAGGAGTCGTATCAAAGATTCCGAAATATTCTAAACGCGGTCACACAACATACACATTCATTAGACGTAATGGGTAGAAATGTTGTAAATGACGATTTGTTGGTGTATCTGATCATTTCGAAGCTTCCCTTTCACACGCGTAAAGAATGGGAAGACAAGCTGCCAAATTCAGATTTGCCTACCTATAAAAATATCATCGATTTTCTCACACATAAATGCCATACATTAAGTGCATAAAACATGAAAGATTTGTTAGAATCAACTAACAGGGTGTCCAAAACATATTCCAAATTCGCCTCGTGTAATATCGCTACCGGTAAGACAACCACAATGTGTAAGTTTTGCGATCAAAATAATCACTTTACGAATCAGTGCCCAAATTTTCTAAATTTAATGGTTAAAGCGCGAATCGATGCGGCACGATCAAAAAACTTATGCTTGAATTGCTTAAGGAAGGGACATCCGACTAAAATATGCAGATCTTCGCGATGTAGTAAATGTAGCGGCCTACATAACACGGTTTTGCATATTGAAAATGTGCAGCAGCCGGAACCTACGCAAAGTCAAGCTGATAACACGAATCTTATACCTGCAGCTTCTTTGCACGCGATTAGCCCTGCGAAGAATCGTCTAATATCGTGTTATCTACCTGTATTGTAGAAATTCTCGACTCGCACGGTAATTATCACAAAGCTCGCGCGATCCTTGATTCAGGTTCGCAAATAAATATAATCACGGCAAAACTCGCACGATCGCTCGAATTACCGACAAAGGTAGCTAATTTGCCCATAATGGGTATACGCAATAACTGCACAAATGCAAATTTCTTATTAAGCACGAATATAAAATCCAAATTTCTAACGTTTGATGACAATTTAGATTTTTACGTAATAGACAACATTACGAGTAACGTTCCTACGAAATCAATCAACGCAAGGTCGATCAAATTGCCACGTAATATACAATTGGCGGACTCGCGATTTTATGAATCAGGCAGCATTGATCTGCTGATTGGAGCACAGGTATTCTTCCAATTGTTGTGCATTGGCCAAATTCGCACCAACCACCCGGGCTTGATTCTGCAAAAGTAGGTATTTGGCTGGTTAGTGTCAGGAACTGTTTCAAATAAATCTCTCATAACACGTACACCAGTTTCTTGCCACGTGAATGTCTTACAAAATTTAAGCGACAATATATCTAAATTTTCGGAGGTCGAAACCGCCCTGGAAGCTAAACAAAACTCCAACGAAGAAATAGAATGTGAAAATCATTTTGTTCGAACAATCAAACGCGATGGGTCAGGCAGATTTATTGCTTCCTTGCCATGGAAGACGGACCCAAAGTCATTAGGAAATTCACTCGAAACAGCAAAGGAGAGTTTTCTAAATTTAGAACGCAAATTGTTAAGAAATCCCGAAACTAAAAAGGAATCTGATGCTTTCATGGAGGAATATTTAAAACTCGGTCACATGAAGGACATAGGTACCATCGAAGGCGCACGCGAAACAGGATATTTTCTTCCCCATCATGCGGTTTATAAATCGGAAAGCACCAGCACGAAAACCAGTGTTGTTTTTAATGCTTCGTGTAAATCCTCGTCAGGCTATTCACTAAATGACACCCTTATGTTAGGGCCGGTACTTCAGGATGATTTGTTTAGTATTTTAATTCGCTTCCGGTTTTACAAATACATTTTAATCGCAGACATCAGCAAAATGTACCGACAAATTCTAATTAACCCTGATGACACATGTTATCAAAGGATTTTATATCGTTTTACACCTAATGAGCCGATAAGGGTGTACGAATTAAAAACGCTAACATATGGTATTAAACCAGCATCATTTATTGCTACTCGTTGCTTAAAGGAGTTAGCTCTGCAAATCGACAAAACTAAGCCTGAATTGTCCAAAATTATCAGGCAAGATTTTTTATGGATGATTTAATCACATGTGGCGATAATGAAAACGATCTTATCGCAATACGTAACGAAATTAGCGCCGTGCTAGAAGGCGCTGGTTTCCCATTGCGAAAATGGGCATCAAACAATAAAAATATTTTAGGCTTGCATGATCAACAAATAAATTTGGCACTAGATCGTAATGAATCGGGCAGTTTAAAAACGCTGGGAGTGTATTGGTCGCCCGGTCCCGATACAATAGAATATAAGAGCAAGCTAAATTCAAAAACGTCGCGAATAACGAAACGGCTGGTTTTAAGCTACATCGCGCAAATATTTGACCCTTTAGGGCTTCTCGGGCCAGTCATCGTAATAGCTAAAATAATCATGCAAGAATTGTGAAAACTGAAACTTGCGTGGAACGAATCGATTCCTTCAGAAAGTTTTACTCGTTGGGAAAAATTCGCTAATGAATTACCCAAGGTGTCGCAATTATCAATACCTCGAAAATTGATAAACCCAAAAAACTCGAAACTCGAGCTCCATGGATTCTCAGAAGCTAGTAAACTTTGTTTCGGCGTTTGTATCTATCTTCGCGAAATGTCTTCAGACGGAAATATACACTGCGGAATTATCTGCTCGAAATCAAGTATTGCACCTCTGAAAACACTCAGTATACCTCGGTTAGAACTATGTGCTGCGTTACTTCTTACGGAGCTAATGCGCAAGGTAACGAGTGCTATCGAAAGTGCTCCCGGATTTAATCCTATTAGCTTGAATTATTTTTCAGATTCAACAGTAATGTTAGCATGGATTCATTCCTGCCCGAGCAGGTAGAAAACTTTCATAGCTACTAGAATAGTCAAAATTCACACGAATTCAAGCGCCGAGTCGTGGTTTCAAGTATCCACCGGCGAAAACCCGGCAGACATCATTTCGCGAGATTCTTTCCCCGGTCAATTAGCGGGCAACAGCTTGTGGTGGAACGGCCCCGAATTTTTAAGTTACATAGGATTTTCTCCTAAACCGTTTAGGCCCGGTCCTGACGACGTCGTTCCTGAAGCCAAAATACTAATCATTCAGGAGGCCCACCAATCCGCCCGCACAGCGAAGCCCTGTGAGGAATTCGCAAATTTCATTTTTACACGATATTCCTCACTTTCTAAATTAATTAGAATTATCGCGTTATGCAAGCCGTTTACTACATATTACAAGAATAAATCCCGGAGATATTCACACGTAATAACCGCAGATGAATTAAAAAATGCGGAAATGTATCTCGTTAAACTCGTCCAGGTTCTACACTTTAAATCGGAAATAAAGCTTTCGACTAACTCACGCGAGATAGCAAAATGTTCCAAAATTCTTCCTTTAAGTCTATTCCTAGACGATGATCAAATTTTACGCGTAGGCGGTCGTTTACGCAACGCGGATCTTAAATTCGGAACTAAACATCCCATATTAGCACCTAAAGGTCCATTTTGCGATTTGCTAATTAAGGATGCGCACGAAAAAAGTTTGCACAGTGGAATGCAAGGTACTTTAGCCACAGTGCGACTTAATTATTGGCCTATGTCAGGTAGAAGTGCCGCCCGTAAAGTAATAAGAAGGTGCGTATTGTGTTTCAAACACAACCCTATAAGGAACAAACCGAAAATGGGCAAATTACCTCCTTCACGTGTAAATATTGCCCGTCCGTTCTCTAAAGTCGGTATTGACTTGTTTGGCCCATTTTATTTAAAAGAAGGTTCGCGCAAATCACGCAAAATTGTGAAGGCTTACGGATGCGTATTCGTTTGCATGCCTTCAAAGGCCGTGCATTGCGAATTGGTGGAAAATCTCTCCTCGGAGGCCTTTATAGCGGCACTAAAACGGTTTGTTTCACGAAGAGGTTTACCAATTGAAATCTTTTGTGACAACGCGACGAATTTCGTAGGTGCAGCTAACGAAATGAGCGAAATTATTCAATTACTAAAATTTAATCAAAATCCAATCTCCCAGGAGATGGCCGCTCGTGGCATAAAATGGAGTTTCAACACTCCCAGGGCCCCCCACATGGCAGATTTGTGGGAGACAGCAATAAAATTATACAAACGTCACATTTATAAGACAGTGGGAATGCAAAATTAACGTTTGGCGAAATGTATACGCTTCTTACCGAAGTCGAGTGTATCCTCAATTCTCGTCCTCTAATTCCCATCTCCCAAGATCCTAATAATCTCACCTACTTAACCCCCGGACATTTTTAATCGGGGATTATTTCTTTCTCTGTCCGAAGTTGACGTAAGGTCAGAAAGTGTCAACAGGTTATCGAGATGGCAGCACACCCAGCGCCTGCAACAAGAATTCTGGCTGAAATGGAGCCGGGATTATCTGCAGGAGCTACAGCGAAGACAGAAATGGCGCGTTCCTGAGGGCCCTACACTGCAACCCGGAAACGTTGTCCTAATCGCGGAAGACAATGTTCCTTCCCGAGCTTGGAAGATGGGGCGCATCTTGGAAACGCATCCAGGAGTCGACGGAGCCGTCCGTTCAGCAACCGTTAAAACCGCGAGTGGGGTTATAAAAAGACCTACTGTGCAATTGTGTGTGTTGCCAAGTGAATGCTAGGACAAATGTGACAGTGCCATTAAAGACATTCACGATTAACACCGTATTATTTTATATTTAATGTATATTTCTCATCACTCGTATTTCAATGTATATATAGCTATTACTAGTATTTTAATGTATATTTCGATATTATTTTTATGTATGATTTGGTATTATTTGGATTTTAGTGTAGGTGTGTTTATTATTTGTATTTTTACGTATGTTTTAGTTAATGTTATTTTTCTTTGAAATCGCTCATTTCAAGGGGGCGGCCTACGTTACGTCGCTTCCGTATTTAAATTTAAATTTCTTGCGCGTTTGGGTGACCAGTCGCCTTAGGATGGTGGAACGCCGCCGGCTACACCCCCGCTAAAGACAGTCTCGAATCTGTATATTCTTTATTCTCGTTCACGCTCTCGTGTGTGCACCCACATTTGGGGGCACGTTGATAATAAACCATTTTTAAGCTCGAGAAGTGTTTTATTTACTCGAAACGAAAAGAACGGTGCATGTTGGTGTTAACATACGCCATCAGCTTACCCTACAAGATTGTCTATTTATCATTATCCTAAAGGCCAGAGCCAGAGCCAGAGCAAAGAAAAGCTGAAGAGAGAAAGAATGCTGACCCAAATATAGTAGGTACATATATTCTTCTTATAATCTATAATGGACTTGGTTGTAATCGATTCTCGTTTGCAATAGACCGATTACCAAAGCCCCGACTAAAGAGTCATTTAAAAGTAACTTTTGTAAACACCTGCTTCATCATTTTCCTACTCCGTAATTAGGATCAATATATGTTTCGTCTAGGAACGGAACAGGTTTTTTTCGTACCTAATTCTTCGATTTCTTTTATTTTCCTTAAATACCTAGAACGCCAAGATAAATGTCACTCCTTTCCATGAGAAATTTTCGTTTGTCACATTTCTTACAATGAAAGCCTATTTCGTTTAGATGCTTTCTCAAAGTTTCTCGACCGCCAGTATAGTTAACTTTCTCATTCCGTCTGTTTACTAAAAATACATTTAGACTAGCTACTTTATGCTCCACAGTGAACATTTCATGAACTGTTCTTCGCAAGACTCCCAAATCAAAATCGTCGAGAACGACTTTCTTAGAGCCTTCCTCGAGTTTCTTCTTCGCAGATGTTAAAGAAGTAGTGCCTGGAAGAAATAAGGACTAAAGTATTATCTGCATTATGTTTTTAATGACAATGCTGAGAAATAATATTGTAATTTTTAAGTATTACCTTATGTAAGATCATCATCATCATCATCATCAACATCATCATCATCATCATCATAGAACAGCATTATGTTGTCTACTCCAATTTTGGACATACGCCTCCTCAAGATTCTTCCACTTTGTCCGGTCTTGTGCTGTTAGTGTTCATTGTAGTCCTGATCCTATTGCGACATCATCCTTCCAACGTGCTCTCGGTCTTCTTGTATCACGTTTGCCTGTTTGAGGTCTTCAGATGGTCGCTGTAACATACTCCTTAGAAACTGTCTTTATCAGAAAGGTTCATTTTCCAGTTGCTGCGGCTGCTATTTCTGTAGATTGCTGTACGAGAAATATCAATGTTCCAGAAGTATTCTGTTCATCAAAAAAGTTTATGACATTTGCAATAATACTTCTTGTTTCTGAATGCACAAGCTTTCTTGCTTTATAGCTCATTGTAATCCTATGTAAAAAGGAATTTAGTATTACATAAATATATAACTGCAACTTAAGGTAGCATTTTAGAAAGCATTTAATACTTATGATTTGATGTTATATAACCAAGCCGCCCAAAATTAAACGACGAATAGGTAAACAATAATAGAACTAACGAAGAAAAACAATGCTAAATAAAATTAACAAAGAACAACAACACTAAAATAAACTGAAAATTAGACACTTCTATCTGACGCAATAGCAACAATCGCGAAGTGACGTTTATGTTTTTTGTTTGGATGTACCTCTCCGGAAAGCTTGATTTTTATTGGTTCTCTAGTTCCCCTTACTGGATTTTTAGATTTAGTTCACATATTTTCCGGGAATTTTGTGTGCTTGGTGGTACTGTATATTTTGTTATTTTTATACTTGGTGTATTTTGCGAGTTCGATTTCAATGTAGCACAAATTTGCCAACATCACAGTGGTTGGAAGGAACTAGTAATTAACAAGCGAATTAAGGCTTTTATCGCAATAGTGCTATTGCTATTGATATTACCCCTAATGTGAAGCCTATCGGCTGGTTTTATATAACAATATAGTTCTGTACCAATTGGAACGCAAAACAAGTTCTAGAATTTTTAAATTTCGACTTCAGATTAGGATAGAAAATGAAAAAGTAGAATAACAAGGTGTGAAGAACCAGCCTTCTACCTTGGAAGGATATATTCACCTTATAAAAATGCACACGTAGAACAATGAAGAAAATAGGATTAAATCTTATAATATATAATATAGTGGCAGTGCTTAAATTTAATAGAAAAGAAAAAACTTATTTTATTTACATTGTTTGGCCTTGTTTAAACTTAGGTTTGTGTTTTTTCTTAAATTTATATTTTAGTCTATTTTTGTGTCAACTATAGAATCTTAATTGTCAAGCTCTGTTTTAATTTTTAATTTTTAGCATAGGTATTTGTTGCTTATGAGTGGTTTTGCGGTTGCACATATAAATGCACAATCGATAACGAATAAATTTCAGTTGTTCCGAGAACATGTTTTACATTACGAATATAATTTAATTACTGTAACGGAAACATTTTTACATGAAAATATACTTAGCAATATACTTGAAATTCCTGGTTACAGTGTAATACGGAAAGATCGACCTACCTTTGGTGGTGGTATTGCATTGTATTCGAAATCATCTATTGAAATTAAACAGGTTCATGTAACAGATATTTTAGAATTTGAACAATTATGGATTGAGTTCGTTGTTCACAAGCATAAATACTTACTAGGTACAATTTACTTACCGCATCGAAGTAGATATCGGGCATTTATTGATCACTTTGAAGTAATATGCAGTAATCTGCTTCCTTCATACGATACTGTATTATGTGTAGGTGACTTTAATATTGACCTTTTGGAACCTGATAGCACTGAATCTGAACAATATTTATCTATGTTAGACAGTTTTGGATTCACTCAATTAATTAAGGAACCTACTCGTATAACTTCCAAATCAGAAACGCTTCTTGATCATATATTAGTAAGTAATTCCGATATCATTGCTGGATCTGGTACTAAACACCTAAACGCTTTTTCAGACCATGAACTTGTTTATTGTAACCTATTATTAGAAACATCAAAACCGCAGCCTAAAACATACACATTTAGGAACTTTTCAAATTTTGACTATGATAATTTTCAAAATTATATTCAAGCTCTTAATTGGGGTAATATTTACAATTTAAATGGTGTCAATGATAAGGTAAATTGCTTAAATGAGAACCTGATACATGCTTATGACATTTTTGCTCCTTATAAAACATCAACTTTTCGAAAACCGAAAGCTCCTTGGCTAACGGATACTGTCAGGTTAATGATAAGCTTAAGAAACGCTGCATATAAACGATTTAAAAAATATCGAAAACAAGAACAGTGGAATTATTACAAATCATTTCGCAATCTAACCACTCTTGCTATCAGGAACGAAAAAAAGGCATACCTAAATTATAAATTAGCTCATGGTAATTCTAAAACTTTGTGGAAAGATTTACAGTGTTGTGGTATTTACTCGAAACCAAAAAACAACACTATACCACCACACCTGAACGATGTTAATGCAATTAACTCATATTTCAACTCGGTGCATGGTGTGGAGCAACCCGATCCGGAAATTCTAAAAATGTATGAACGTATGAAACCTAACTTAACCACTAAATTTTCATTTACTGCTATTTCTGATGACGATGTTACCAAAATTATCAACTCTATTAAAACCAAAGCAATGGGTAGTGATAATTTAAATATTACAATGATACAATTGTGCTGCCCTTTCTTAACACCCTTTATTACTCACATAATAAATTCTTGTTTATCTGAAGGCATTTTTCCAAAAGACTGGAAAATTGCTAATATACTTCCTGTTGCTAAAATAAACATGCCAAAAGATATGAAAGATCTAAGGCCAATTAGCATACTACCAGTACTATCGAAAGTCTTGGAGAAAGTTATGGACTCACAAATCAGGGAATATTTGGAAGTTAACTCATTATTACCTGATTATCAGTCAGGTTTTCGCCGTAGTTTTAGCTGCTGTTCTGCATTGTTAAACATAACAGATGATATTTTAAGAGCGAGCGACGCTGGTAATATTACGGTATTGATACTATTAGATTTCTCCAAGGCTTTCGATACTATTAATCATGTGATATTACTCGTATATGCTATATTGCAGCATTTTGGTTTTGCTGAGGGAGCGATTAAGTTAATTGAGAGTTTTTTAACTCAAAGGCAACACTGTGTAGTACTGGATAACAATCGTTCAGATTTACGCTTTGTCAAATATGGAGTTCCCCAGGGCTCTATACTGGGTCCTCTATTGTTTACTTTATATTCTTCAAATTTATGTAGCACTTCTCTCAATCATTGCCTTTACTATCAGTATGCAGATGACACCCAAGTCTATCTATCATTTAAACCAGCTGATGTTCAGACTGCCTGTGCCGTTATTAACAAGGAGTAGAACGAATTAGTTGATTTGGCAGCTTTACACTCTCTCAATATCAACCCATCAAAATCTGCTATTCTTGTATTTGGTTCTTCTAACCACAGAAATGAATGCTTACAAACAATTCAAATTAAAATTAGAGACGTGCCAATTTCATATAAAAATTCCGCTAAGAATTTGGGAATTATACTTGATAAAGACCTAAGATTTCGTGAACACATAAATGCTTGTCTACGTAAA